>VWZG01009434.1:35191-100095 GCA_013396735.1 Grallaria varia | reverse complement strand
ATTCTGTGATTCTATGAGTCTATAAACACACAAATGTGTGCAACTGGGGCCTTGAGAATCTGCAGCTCAGCTTGGTACACTGCAGTATTCTTCTCATAAGCTTTCCATGAAAACCAGAGATGAAAGCATTGCCGGGGTAGCTCTGAATGCAAAAGCCCTGACATATATATCCACTCAGCAAGGAAAATTAATTGTCAGCGAAAGCATTTTTCTTCCAGTGTAACTGCATATGCACTGGACTTCAGTGCTGCAGAATTAGCAGCCTACATAATGTATACAGTTTGAAATATGCAAATACCCATATCTCGCTTTTCTGGATGACATTGTTACCATTGAAAACATTCTGAGTTTCGCCTTTTAGACCTTGGCTTCAGATTAAAAAAAACTAACAGCAGAAGCACTTGCCCTGAGTTCTAGAGAACTGAAACATTAACGATTTTGAAAGATGTCATATGATCAGACAGAATGAAGAGTAGATGTCCTTACAGACAGATATCTGAATTCTTAGTACTTTCCTGGGAAGTACAAAAATCTCTCCTTTTCCTAAGTGTCCACCACCGACTGTGCAGTAACTTTCCAAAGGGGTCTCCAGCTCACCTTCCATTTTTGAACAAGCTGAATATGCAAGTACAAAATGGCTATTCCTCTCATCCACAAGAGATTTTATTTGGCAGAGTACTTCTCACCTACTTCACATACACATGCCAAAGGAGAAGATGGCAAGCAATCCATCATTTTTACATTCCTTGTCTTCCTTAAATACTTCAAGTAATTAATTCTGAACATTTATTTAAAATTTAAGCTACATAAAACACACCTGTCTCCCTCCTGACTGGTTGTGTTATTAGACCAGTCTTTATATCCCATATTCAAGAGATGATGGACAACATACAATCAATATGTAACAAGCAAGGCATGGAACTCAACAAGCAGCACACTGCCACATTACCTACAAAAGTTAGCAAAGAAACATATCCCAGCAATACTCACCAATTATTACAGAATCACAGAATCAATTAGGTGGGAAAAGACCTTTGATACCACCCAGTCCAGCCTTTAAGTGAACATCACCATGTCAAGTAGTCCATGGCACTAAGTGCCACATCTAGTCACCTCCAAGGATGGTGACTCCATCACTGCCCTGGGCAGCCCAATCCAATGCTTGACAACCCTTTCTGTGAAGAAATTCCTCTTAATGTCCAACACAAACCTCTCCCTGGTACAGCTCAAGGCTGTGTTCTCTCATCCTGTCACTTGCTGCCTGGGAGCAGACCCCAATCCACACCTGGCTACAACTTCCATTCAGGGAGTTGTGGAGAGCTATAAGGTCATCCCTGAGCCTCCTTTTCTCCAGGCTAAACACCCCCAAGCTCCTTCTCGTAGCTCCAGACCCTTCACCTTTGTTGCCCTTCTCTGGACTCACTCTAGAAACTCAATGTCTTTCCTGAATTGAAGAGTCCAGAACCAGACACAGCACTTGAGGTGCGGCCTCACTGCTGCTGAGTAAAGGGGGAAGTAGTCACTGAAAGATGGTGGAATGACAAAAGGTGGAAGAGATTCCACCCCTAAATGCAATAAGTAGCTTAAACACACATGGATGAAGTCCTCCAGCATCTAGGAAATAATACTTCAGCATCTGCTCTTCAACAGGCACCCTGCTGAAAGCTGAGGGGAGGTCTTCAACCATTGGAACTCTCTGGAATGGGAAATAAATGGCCCTTTCTTTTTAAAGGAAATTGTTTACTCAAGACCTCACATATACTGTTATTTATTGTCAGGGTGTGGGGGGTGTTAACTGAAAAGGGCAAATTAAATATTAGGTTCAAAGTGAAAGCTAACAACAATGTACTCAGTCACTTTGATTAACCAAGTAGCATTCAGACAACACTTATCTGTGAACTGTCTGAACACTGGCTAAGCCTGTATGTGAAATCCCAAACTGATTTAGCTAATTATCATTTTCAACTAGGCATGAAGCACTTGAAACTTACAGCACAAGTATAACAATAAACAGTAAACAAACTCTTTACAGGTTTCTAAGGGATACTCTGTGTTTCACAAATAGCAGATGAATTATTATTTAATTAAGCTTGCCATGAAAGCATCTCCAAAGAAGCCCTGAGCATCTGCTTCTCACACCAAAGTTTTGCCTTCATAATGCCGACTACCTACTGACAAATAAACCACTCCTCAAAAATTTCTGTCATTGTTCCTCTTGGCTGACCACTAACTTCATCTGCACAAATGAAACAAGCTGATGATAGTTAATAGTACTACTGAGGCTTACAAAAGCCTTGATGTACTTGATGGCTTGAAATACTCAATAAAAAACAATTTCGTGGTCCCAGACCCCAAAAAGACTAAATGTATTTTGAAGAACTTCAAACCTGAAGCACTTCACCCAGTTAAGTTTCTGAGCACCACCAAATCCATACTGTAGTCTTCAAAATATAAGAAATGCTAGTCCTTAGGAACAACCTATTTAGACAAGAATATTTTCTTTCTTTCCTCTGCTCCCCAGCTGGGTCACAAACCACTTGTGGTTAAAGCTGAGGCTGACATTTAGCTCTCAAAGATGGTTTAAAGAGAATTAAATATCAACAGACAGAAAAAAAAACAGCCAACACTGAGGAACAAGTGGGGAGCTTTTTAGAAATTAGGAAAAAAAGAACTTCCAGCCCAGTAATACGTATACAGAAGCCCACAGGAAGTATCCTGCTCTCTGCAGAGGCCATCCAGTGGTTGGAAGCCTGCTCCTGGAACAGCAACCTGAACTCAGAATAAAATTTAAACTTTAAAGCACGACTTCACGTTGGCAAAACTAAAAGTCTACTGAAATATTAAATAGATTAAAATAAGCTTGTGAGGATGGAAGTTTCAATTAAAATCTTAGTGTAAAAAATGAGACAGCAGTAAAACGTAAATGTGGCATGGTGTAACCCAAGGACAATGAATCAGTTTACACAGCCCACAAGCAATAAAGACTGAGAACCGCCTAAATCCCATGCCTTCTTCTCAGAACCAATACAACGGGTTTGATACAATACTTATCCATCAGAAAATGTGGGCTGAAGGAGGCAGGTGAAAGTATGGTAGCAATTATCTTAAAGTTCAGCACTGAGAACATACTAACACTAAAAAGCCCCCCGACCCACTTCCAGGGTGTCCATGAACAGTTCCTAGGTTTGTGCTGGGCACCCCTGCCAAAACAACTGATCCAGACCACAGCATGCTCAGTACTCTGAGTCAACAGTGAAACTGGACTATGCACAGGATGCTGCAGTTGCTTAAAAAGGAGAGCTTCACACCATAAAATTCAAACTTTCAGGTTGCCATTATCTTTTCAGACAAAATTCAGATTATTACTGTTTTATAAAAATACTCAAAGAGTCCAGTTACTTTACAGATCACCCTCCTCACACTAGGTTCCTCTGACATAACAGGTGTGTTGTGGTAAGAATTCCCTTCTCCTCACAGAATTGAAAATTCATATGACAAAGTTTACTGCACCAGGCTGTTAAAATTGGTACTTTTTCCTCCGTTTCCATTTCTCATTAAAGTTTTCTTCTTGCAGCTTTACAGATTACATGCAAGATCTGATTCCTCCTCCTTCACCTCAGTCTTACCCTGAGGGCTGAAATCCTTCAATTTATCATATTTGCTAAAGACATTAATCCAGTAAAACCAAGGAAAAAAGTCTTTTACTATATATTTTTTGTTTATTCATTCTTTTATTCATAGGAGAAAAGTCTAGAGCATCAAGTCAATACCTTGAGGAAAATACACAAAAACATATTTCAATTAAAATAATTTGCCTCTGGAATAAACTCACCTAGTTTCTCCCAGAAACTGAATTTTCAGTTAGTTCTGTTTGAACAAAGCAAACCTGGAATTTGTTAGACAAAGGAAAAGTGGGTCAACCTAAATCTCAATTGCTCATGAAGCAGAGGATGGTTCAGCGCAGCATGTCAGGATCATAACCAGTTTCAAGTTTGTCAACTGTAGTTTCTCTGACAACGGCTGGTAACAGGTCAACTTTTACTCTTTTACCTCAAGGCTGAGAAAAGAAGAAAATTCTTGAAGGAACATTTAACTGACCTCACCATGCTAACTCAGTCCACTCTAAAGTGATAAATGACCAGCTCTACAGGGCTCCACTTAGATAAACTTTAAATAGCACAGCTGACCACTAACACAAAAAGGTTCTTCAGTTTTGACCCACTCTTTTCCTTATAGATGCAGCAAAAGGCAGGGGGAAGGATTTTATCCTGAGAGCAGGAAAAGATGCTGATTGAAATCTTAAATGATACTTCCACTTAAAATGTTAGAGAATATAATTTCTTATGTTACTGAGAGCAATAAATACACTTACTGCATGTTTAACCTTGACCTCTCAAGTTTTTCTCAAACCACCTGAGCCACAAAAATGGTAATACAGAGGCTATAAATACTTTACCTGGTCAAACTGCTCAAAGGTTTCCAATTTAATTAAAATTGTTGTTAATTTATTATCAGTTCCAATTGACTTGACTCTATACATCGGCAGCATTGATTTTTTTCAAGGAGAAGTTCGGGGGGTTTTGTTGGAAGTTTTTTTGTGGTGATTTCTATCTACTGTCGTTGCTGGTTTTTTGGTGGAGTTTTTTTTAAACAGCAATTTATTCATAGTGTTATGATCAACAGCAGATGTGCAACCAAGTCATCAATTACGCTTATATCATTGAAAGGACATGCTTCACTTATTTGAGTAAAATTATTGTTTCCTGCTGATATCAAACTGCACTGAATTACAGGTGTTTTCAGAGGGTCAAAAAGTATGTTTAAGAATATCTAATTTACAAATTGCAGTTACATAGCAATATGCCATGCCAGTTATAATTTTTTATGAACTCTGAATTTCTTGTTGGAAGTGCTGAAAATAAAGGACAGGTTATCCCTAAGACAGTAATTTTAGAACATTGATACATTTATTAAAGATCTTCCAAAATAATCTCTTATAATTCCTATTTCCAACTGTATATAGCTATCCATCATACAGAAACTTGGGCTATGAACTACACAAAATACAATCAGATATAAAAAAAATACATACTAAGAAAAGTGGTTGATACTCAATGCATTTACTTCAGAGGTACACACTGTGTGAACCTTCAGAAGACACCGAACAATTTTTGCCCGAATGAATAAAATTTAGCACCCACGCACTCAATAGAACCACCACAAATGCCAACAACAAACAAGCAAACAAAAATAAAAATCCACCAATGAATCAGTGCTTTTACTCAAAAACCCCAATACATTCTTGCATCCAGGAGAAAAGTAACCCAGAAGTAATGGTGGTTACTCTACCAATGGACTCAAAAGTGTCAAAGTGAATAACTGATCGGCTGTGACACCGCAATAGCTGAGACTACACAGCAAAAGAAAGAGAAAGATCCCTAAGGACCAAAGTGCACATCTCTGTAGTGGGAGCAGCTGTAATAAATCTAAGCTGACAAGTATTCAGAGACTGAAGCAATGTTCCATCAAATATTTTTAAAGTCAGTTCCACACAAGTCAACACAGCTTTGCCTGGAGATTTATCAGACATTTAGCTGGTGCACGTGATCACTTGTTAAAGTGAAGAGGAAAGCAAAAGAAGTGGACAAATGAGAGATACTGGACCATGGCACAACAAGATTTTAATGCCTAAGGATGAACTTTCATATTTCATTAAAGTTTAGAAACATCTAAAAACCTGTTCTCACAACTTGCATTTTTAAAATAACTTTTGTCTTCCTCTAAGGGTTTTCATTTAAGGAAAAAAAAAAAAAAAAGAGATACTACTTCCTTTATTTTCCTAAAATTAGGAATGTATTCCAAGTAAAGTTCCTGAAATTTTTACTTCTTTTTTTTTTAAGTTGCACATATAAGTTGTTCTTTATGTCCTAACACAGTAGCATATTTTAAATTTCCAAGGTTTTACAGAGAATTTTATGAAATGCTGCTGGGAAATGCAGGAAAGATACCATACAAAAGCAACCAACACATTTGATTGAAATGAACTTCAGGATGCAGTACTAGAAAAATAAGATCTCATTCATTTAAGAAAAATCAGTTTACTAATACCCCTCATATTATCAGCAAAAGAATAAGAATAGTCATGGAGCCACTGTTCAAGAACCACCATCCTCAATAGCTGATCAAGTCTGTTTAATACTGGGAACTCTTCATAATACCTATCAAAAGGGACACTTGACAAATCCTTATGTAAGCAAAAAAACCCAATATATATCAAGTACCTGATTATGACAGGCTGACTCTGTATCCTTCTTCCATCTACACCTGCATAAGAAACTGAACAGTTCTCAAATGTTTAACTCAATGCAGTTTAAATGCAGACACTGCTAACCAAATTCTGCTAAGATCAAGCCTTCCCCAAAATACAGAAAATGATAAAGCAGGGAGTGGAAGAAGGAGATGGGGCAAGGAGTAGAGTGATATGGAGAGGAAGAAAAAAAAAAAATCAGCTAAAGGTCATGAAATAAGATGAGAAGGCAGAAATCACATACCATTTCACAAAGACTGTTTGAAGATGACCCTCTTCATAGTGTTAATGGCAATTTTTTTGTTTTGGTTTCATACAAGTCAAATGAAAAGACACTGTGGAAAGGCTTCAGTGGTATTCCAGACTGGAACTGGCTGTCTGCTCCCCAGAGGTTCATGTTTGAAAAATTTAATTAATCTGAGTCAACTCATTTAGGAATTCAGGAGTCTGAAGATATTTCTACAGAAAGACTCTGAATTTCACTGCCAGCAGGAAATTCTGTGACTCTTCTATTTATTTACATCCACATTTTCGTATCCAAGTTTGATGACAGCCATCTACTGACAATCAGGTTTATGGAGTGAACATAGATGGATAAACTGTCACACAAACTGACATCCACAGTTCTACTCATCTGATGATGGAAGTTGGCACCAGCTCATCTATGTGAACGAGAGAAGACAGAGCAGGGTGGAGATGTGTCGTAAGGGGCTGTTAAGGTCCCTGAATGCAAACACAAGGACTTTATAATTGATGAGGTAAAAATGTAAGAGCCAGATGGATTTCTATCACACAGTCTTTTTTCATCCTCAATTTATGTTCTCTTCTGTTGAAGTATGCGGGAGTTGTTTGTTTCAGTGATTCAGTGCTACCTTACCTAACACCCATCATGGCAGAAATGCAACTGCCATGGAGAGCGCAGCACAGCCTACTCCCAAGAAAGGAGGTGCAATTTTACTCCTGCTGTAGAGCCAAGACAGTTGCAGTCCATAAAGAAACAAAGACTACAGCAAGATGACCAATTCTGTTTTCAATATAAATCTGAGGGGTTTTTTTAATTTGAAGCTTTTGACTAACTTTAGAATTACTGAAGTGAATAGCTTCGGAATTTTGAACTTCACAGGTAAGCATTTTTATGGATCAACATGTATCAATTGCAAACTGATCAATGAAACCTGGTTGTCATAGACGGGTTTGGATTGTAAGGGACATTAAAGATCTCCTTGTTCCAACCTCCCCCTGCAATGGGCAGAGACACTCTTTGTTAAACCAGATTGCTCAGAGCCCCATAAAACCTTGCCTTAAACACTTCCAGGGATGTCAACCTGTCTCACCACTCTCACAGTAAAGAATATCTTCCTAATATCCAATCTAAACCTACACTCTTTTCATTTAATTATCCCTTGTCCTATTTTCCAAGACCATTATATAACATTATTAATTTGATATCTTTGATACCAAGACCCTCCAGAGCTACTATATTATTTACTGGTCTTAGTAGGTGCTAACGTGTAAAGAAGAGTTTTTTCATCAAAAGGTACTAATACAGAATGACATGCATTTTAATTCAAGTTATGGAGGGGTCAGGGACAGACCTAGAAAAAGCAAAGAGCACCTATTTATTTCTGCTTTACAGGAGACCAAAAATGACAGCAATGAGAACATTGATGCTGACACCATACAGTGCAGTTGCAGCACCATACACCTGAAGAGGATTCCCAATGGCTTGAACTGCAAAAATACCAATGAAACCAGTCACTGTTTTTCAGCTCTCTGAAAGTCATTATTGGTTAGTCATTCACAACCTCTCTATAATAAAGATTAGACAGCCATTGTATAAGCTAATTCATCCCATACTAAGGCAGACAAGAAAAATGAGATGTGTGACCCCACATGAAGTCATTTGCCATTATCACCTGGAGAAACTACAACAACTAAAGTTATACAAGGTGTCTGACTCAACACATGAAGTCAGAAGAAATAATTCAATCCCCTTGTTTCCTTAACTGAGTTGGGGTGCTTGGTTTTATGTTAACCGAAGAACTTACTTTCCATGATCTGCTCTAACTACAAATAGAAGACAATGCTACAAAAGAAGCAAAAAGCAGACAATGAAATTGGTAAATTAGTTTTAGCTCTTTGTCACACTTCAAAAAAAATGACCACTCAAGGTTACTGTCATTCACAAAAATGCTATAAAAATCAGAGTGGCAAAAATTAATTTTAAAAAATATATACTTTGCCTGGTTTTCTGTAGTGCCTTTTACAACAGCTGACAGACAACACGGACATTGACTACTCCAACTACTGCAAAGCAGAGAAACAGCTCTAATAAATTTTGCACTTGTTTTAGAGAGGTTGGAGGATTTTGAGTCCTTACATTAAAACACCAAATATGATTAATTTTATTCAATGGGACTATTCACATTAGCACAAACATTTGTATATACGCCTGTTTGCAGAGTAAGACCTAAAGCAATTTTGTTCTCCTTGACATTCTTTCATGCAGAAGCCTTTCATTTTCCATACACGACACTCATATTTTATACATGGCAGCTTGGAGAGCTCCACTTTCATCAAACTCGGCACCTTTTTGAAATCCTCTGTTGTACTCAGGCTCGTGTCAGAACACGGCAAGTCCCTTTTCTGTGCTTGAGATAAAGGAGGAAGTTGCTGTTTGAAAACACAACACAGAAGGCTGAAATAAAGTATATAATTTGGTGAAGAAACAGAAACACATACGATTCATACATCTTTCATGGCTTTTATTTCACAAAGACAATGCTTGCAAGGTACACATATATTGAGTGAGCTGGACTCAATTTAGAATTAAAAAACGACTAAAAGAAGTAAAATAATTATCTGAATAAGCACACATTAATAGGAAGTAATTTCCTTCATTTTCACTTCTCTGAATAATTATACCTGTGGGCTATTATGAATAATTTATGAGATGGCATGCAGTTTACATGTAGCCCTGAAAGTCTATGCATTTATAATATGATCATTCCAAATAATTCTGGGGCAAAACATGCCTGGTAAGTGACTTCTGCACAAATAGTCTTTCAGCCTTAGGATACTTTAAGCTTCTGTTAACGGAGCAAGGCACACCGTTAAAAAAAAAAAAAAAAAAAAAGTATTTTTAGTTTATTTAAGTCTCTCTCCAGCAAGTGGCATTCAATAATTCATTAAAATCTTTTAACTTCAAACTTCCTTTAAGCTTTGTGAAATATTGACTAACTACTTTATATATTGATCTTTACAGTGATTAAATTTTTAAGGCACTTGAGACTAAATTCTGGTAAGGGCAAGATCATCTTTTTCCAAGCAGCATACAAATTATGCTGCGCAGCCCAAACACAAACCATTCTGAGCACCCAACTCTAGTTTTAGAAGTGCAACATTGTTTCAAGAACAAAAACACAACTCATAATTCCAATGTTCTATTTTCAAACACAGGGCAATATATGGGGAGCATTTAAAACAATTGCATACCATTTACTGAAAGCACTGTTTGCCAAGAAATAGTTTATTGTACACACACTAAAAAAAACCCCAAGTGTATGGAAAATCCCTTTCTTTACTTTTTGTCTCCAGTGAATTTTAGTCTTCACCAAAGATGAAAAAGCCACTTGCAAGAATACAATAGGACTTCACATTCTTTTCTCTCAAGATCCCTGTGCAGATCTGTAAACACACAGTACTTTGTCTTAAAGCAGAAATAAACTACACTTAGTGACTAGACAACTACTGTATGAACAGAAAAACTAGGACAAAAGACATTCTGCAAAACACAATTCAGTCTTTATGCATAAATTAGCCATTCATAACACTGGCACCTTTTAATAAATTTTGGCCTTTAAAGTAAAATTTTTTTAGCCATCTTTGTTTCTAACACATTTACTGTTTTTATAGTACATTTTAGTCTTTCCTTTTCAAGATGCAATGGAAATAATGACCCACCAGCAGAAACTGTGTATTTCAAAGCCTGTAAGTTTATTTATGAATTCTTCTCTGCTTAAAATGTGTATCTCCAAAATATGTCTATTGTGTTACTGTGCACTTAAAATTCAAAGACTACGTGTAAAGCTTGCATCCATATTTCACTTGTACATCTGAACCTATTTTCACAGTAAACTACAACGTTCCTTAGAAATTATTACAGAAAAAAAAAAAGAAAAATGTTCCTGACAACCATCCAAATAACTGACATAGCTCCATCTTCTACCCACTACATTTTGCCAATTATATCTCAACAGCTCAGCTTTCTTAACACAGGGAAGGAAGCAGATGACACTGACAGTAAGCCAGGCAAAAGAGTTAGGGGAAAGAGTAAGGTAAGCAAGCAAGGGAACCCCATGAGAGTGGAGAATCGAGAGTTGCTAAATTTTGTAGCAACTACCAAAACCCAATCCAATTGCATGTAAAGATGGCATGTGCCTCAAATCTGCGCTGAAGACACTGTATGCCAAGAACTACCACATCTGTTCCTCCTGTGCAGAAAAAGGGTGGTCTATATACAAATTTGATGTCAAAGATGTGAGAAAAAAGAAAAAAATGCCTGTTCAGAATAACATGGGGGAAAAAAAAGGCTCAAAGGTCTCATTTTAAAATAGCTTTCCTCATCCTAACATCCTCCATCTCCTGCTACTGCATACTTTTACTTCTCTCCAACAATAACATGACCTTTGCAGCTTGGGCTACTTTATCTCTTTTATCTTCTCCTGTTCAAGATCTTCCAGTAACACCAAGTACCTTGCCAACCTTCATCCAGGGCCACACTCCTCCTACTAGCACTTTAAATTTCTGAGCACATACCAAAAACACTGATTTTAATAAACACAGTTGGTACTGCACCAGTAACAAAACTTAGTAACCCCTAGCCCTGACTGGAAAGGGCATTGAGCAATACCTACCCTACTTGGAAGCTGTTGATATATTTGAGAAGTTCATCAAGTTTCTTTATGAAAAAGTAAAGGTCACTGGCTAGAGAACAGGATTCCAGATGTCCTTTCTTGACTTTATTGTTTTCCATTTTGCTGCAAGAGTGAGTACACATAAAATTTTCCTTCCATAACTTACCCATATCCACGCATATGCTTAAATTGCTTATAGTTTTGAAGTACACAATCTAGTTTCATAATGAAAGATCTAGTATCCTCTTCATTACGAACGAAAAAAAAAATTTAAGATTCTTCATTAGAGATCCATTTGAGCAACTGAAGGAGAGAAACAACACAGCTACACACCACCTACTTATGAGGAAAAACAAATTAATTTTGAATGGCGGGAGAAGCAGCAAAAACAAGCATTCTGCTTTAATTCTGAATCAGCAATGCAGGCATTTACATTAAGCCACCGTTCCCTGCTATCTATTGCCAAAGGCACAACACAAGAAAACTTCATCAAAATTAGTAATATACCTATAATAACTAGAAAAATTTCTGTGGGCCAGATATCCCTGCATGATACTTCTAATGCATGAGAAAGAGATGCTGTTCCATGTAATGATTCTCTTGGTATGATACCTTAGCCGATTTCACACCCTCCAAACAGAAAGGGCATGTCAAGAGGAGAGATGACATGACAAAAAAACCCACCATGTTCAGCCATATCCAAGCAAATGGCACGATAAAAAGAACATAAAATGTGAAGACAATTCAGAGAAATTTGGCATAACGTTATTTGAATGCCCATTCTGTTGTACGGTAAAAAAAGAGCACAACACAATTTCTTCCTCTATCACCTTCCACTTGCAGTTTGAACTGGGAAAAATAATGTATGATGCCAAACATTTTCTAAGACACAGATGGCATCAGTGTATGATTTCTTATGGAATACCAATTTTTTGTTTTTACTAAGTGGCTATTCAAGAAATTAGTTAACCTTAAAACAACCTACATGGTTATTTCACATGAAAAACTCCTGTAAACTGGACCTTCATTTCATATTATCTTTTACCCTGAGAAAAGCATTGGCCAGTCTTCAACTACCTATGCTAGAAGACATATGGAAGCAGACTGATTTCAAAAAGCACAGAAGTCCACTGAATAGTGAAGATCCAGTTAATGACAGTCATTAGTTGAGCATACTCAGGAAAGACAAGTCAGCTCCTGAAATGAGACACAAATGGGCAAACAAACTCCAACAAGTTTTTGGATCTGAAGCATGACAATATCAAGCAAAAATAATACAGAAACTGCTTTAATAACTGCATTTAACCCTTGTCCTCTAAATAATGAACTATTTATGAAGGCAATTACAGAGTAAATCAATTTAGCAAATTTTTGGTAATGGAAGGCCATGCAGAGATTTTATTTGCATGGTGTACCAAGATATATGTGCCTACAGAAAAATACCATACTTTAAATCTTCTTGAAGTATAAAGTACCACAATTTTTTTGCTAGGTCCTTAAGAATTCAGAATTATCATTTTGACATAAACTGGTCAAGCATTGTTTATCTAAGAGGGTAATTTTTCTCTGTATTCTGGAAGTTAAACACAAGTGCACAAGTTTAAGAGAATCATGCATGTCTGATTGAAGCATCTATGATTAAGCAAATACAATATTGTGTCCTTATTTTCACATACATTTAAGAATAAGCATGCCTTAAAGCAGAGGAAAACCAGCTAGTAGACAAGAAATTATTTTTAATTCATGTTTGTAAGGTAGTAAAGAAGAAATGCTTGAGGGGGGATATATTTTAAACCAAGAGGAAGTCAACAAAAAGAATGTTTGATGCATTTATGGCATGCTGTATTTTACTATATAAATACTAAGAATTAAAACAAATAATTTACCAGAAGAAATCTAGATTTTCCACATGGGAACCTGGCACAATATCATCACATATGAAGTCTAAATCCTATCATGTTCTCCTCCTCAGAGTACAAATGTCTGGAATAATACAACCTCAAACAAGTAATTATTTTAATGCAATCAGAAATATTATCAGCAAAACTCTTGCTAGGCACCCTGTACTTTAAATGGTCTATTAAAAAGGAAAGCTGGCTTATCTCTAGAGATCAGTCTTTCAAATTAATATCTTTTATGTTCTAAATAATGTATTGCAGCTCAGTAGCAGAGAAATTGGAAAATTTATTAGTAACATTATAGATTATTATAAAAAATTAACCTTTCCATCTTTTTCTTGAAGGAATCTGGCATACTATTCTCTTTTAACTCACAGTGAAGCATGTGCAAATACTCATGATATTCCTCCTTATATTTTCAACTAACAGCTTTTTTGTGCTAATACTAAACATGAAATAACAGTACCCTTTTAGGAACATCTATAATTTTACAAGCGGTTTCTATCTGTAAAATAAAGTTGGAAAATCAAATCAGTCATGGTGGTCAGCAGAGCTTCATAATAACCCAGTGTAATGAATTTCTCAATGTAATAATAGACATTATGAGAATTTTCCTATTTTCAAGAAGGGTGGATTAGAGATAAATCCAAGAGGTACACATCCTTGTTTTGTAAACAAAGTCAAAACCTTTCCCTGTCCTCATAATTTGTCCCATGGCAGCTCAATGTGCAGGAGAATTCAACAGCATAAATATACAGACATCTGAAAATGAAGACCGAATATATTTTGTCACATAACAAAAAAAGTTTTGACCTTAATTGTGTTGTATACAAAAGAACCTGGGTGGGGAGGAGTGCTTAATTTTTTAATCACATTATTTCTCAAGACATGACAATGTCAGAGTCAGGAAGACTGCAATGATAGTAGGCAAGAGACACACAGCCATTATAGCTCTTCATGATCCTTGAGTAAATGAGCATACACGGCTAAGGTCTTCAACAATCAAAATCAACGGCTGAAGAGCTTTTTATTTTCAACCACAGAAAACAATACACAAGCTCACACACTCACTTTACAACTGAGCAGGCTATAGTTTGTCTGGTCTCCAGCTTGTGAGTGGGCACCTTCAGCTTAAATAATCCTCTAGAACTTGATTTACATTCTCTGAAATTCATCAAAAAATGCATTACTACAGCTCCATAAACTGTTCTACACCACATACAGGAGTATCTGAAGGGAGAAGCAGCAGAAAACTGAAGTCTCATTTGGTTTTAATTCACCCTTATCACTGCCATTTGACTTTAGCGATAAACCCCCACTCAAAGCATAAGATAGAATACTTGGCAGTAGATTTGTAATGGGTTCAGTATTTTTGATAGTTGTACTGCAATTGCATTCAACTCAGAAAATAGATACAGAGCAGTAAATTGAATACCAGCACATTCTTTAGCATCAGTGCCTCATTAACACACAATGATAAACCCTGAACCAACCACACACCACACCCCCACACCCCCCCCCAAACCAAACAAACAAAACTGGAAAAAAAACCCACCAAAAAACCAACACTCAATCCTGAATGATAGTTGCATAAGGTCAACATCGATTAAATCTTAGGTGTTCTGTTCATGGTTCAGCTGTTGATGTTCCCTATGTATTTTTTCTAGAATATATAGCATATAAAATGAGTAACGGAGCTTGTATTTGTATTCTGTCATTCTCTATTAGTGTTGTGTACAGAAAACAAGACCCAAACAGTTAGTGATGAGTGAGGTGAAGAAGGGAAATGAAATGTCAAATGCAGGAAGAAACTGTTAAATGGCACCAAGTGCCTGAGTGAGGTGTTTGTCTACCCATGTGCTGCTTGTCTTTCTCAATCTATCATCAGAAAGGACAAGGAACCTCAGGAGGGATGAATGTCCTAAGTCAGAAGGATGGAGTGGGCTACGTTCTTGACTGCCTCAGGCAATAGCATGCTTGCCCTAAACTGTCAGTTTATAGTCTTCACTGCAATCTGCCTCCTGTCAACATAAAATTCAGAAACTGAAATCTGATGTGACTGGTAGCCTTCAAAAATAAAGCCTATACTTTTCCCCCCTCCAAAAAGAACCCGATAGAACAATAATTACAGGCATTTTCGGGGAGGGAGGGCATGGGGGTGTCACAACATGGGAAGGGACACACATTCTGGTGTACCAACCTGACTCATTTTTCACGCAGACTGATGCTGAGAGATAAGAGACTGACTAGAAGCAGTTGGCCCAAATGACCATCTGACCATGAAAGAGAAGTATGGGCTGAAATTTAAACGGAAGTCCTAATGGAAATGTAAAAAAGAGAGAAGCAGCACTGCCATTGCAGTCAGAAAGGACTGGAAAAACAGAAAAAAGTTAAATAGTTAAAAATGAGAAAATACACAGAAACATGCTTAAGTTTCTACATGTCATTTCGCCTCTCCTGCTTTATAAGAAGCAATGGGATGACAAACAGGAAGCAAGCTAACAGGTAGCATACTCACCATTGTTCTCAAAGATGAGCAACAATTCTGACTGAAAGACCACCTATTTCTACAAATTATAGCATCATGAGCATGGTAGGTACATCTGAGTTTATCCTAGCTCTGGTTTGGTTTTTTCTTTTTTTTTCCCTTTCTTTTTAAAGTATTTTTTATGTGATGCTGAGTGTTTGAGCATATTACAAAAAGAAGAGGTCTATATGAGTGTTAAATTCAGAATGGCTGTTTCCCTTTAACAGCACAAAAAGCTTACTAAGAGGGTTATATCCTATTTCATCACTGAACAATGATTTAGAGTTTGTTAATTTATTTTTTTACATTTTCTAAGAATATTTTATAAGTGAAGGCACATTATATATATTCACGAATGTCTACAATAATACCAAAACCCACAGATGTCATCCTTCAGTCAGGCACAAAGTCAAAGCACAGATCTGACAGTATTTTATTAAGAGATGTTAAAATTCACAACCCTTTAATGAAGTGTAAGCCACACTGGGGTCTTGCTCTGAAAGTTTTTACTACAGAGAGTTTGCACCGAGTACACAGTAAACTAATAAAACCAATGACATTTTGTTTAAGATCTCCAATGAAGACTTTCACTTACAGTCACTTTGCAACTTGAAAAATGTTACATAACTTCTACAGTCAAAAACATCAACAATATGAAAATTTATAAATTTTATATTCAGAAGTATCCTGTATCTACTGAACCCCCCAGCCAGGCTACCACCCAATCAAATGGCAGCACAATTAGGCCATCATTTAAAGCTGAGACCCAAAGTCTACATCCCCATGACAAGGATGAATGTTGCAATCTTTTGGGCTTTACATGCCAACATACTTAGGACTAGATGCTGTGCTACAATGGAGCCTACTGCTACTCTCGAGCAAAACTAGTGTCCTCATGACAAAACACCAAAGCCCAGGTGAGAAGGATGCTGAAAACACAGGCCTGAACACACCAGCTCTGGCAATTCATACCAAATTTGCCAGATACTTTAAGGAGGAATCCAGACAACCTGCACCAGCACACTTACTGTCTTTAAGGCAACTGCATCAGAATCTACAAGATTTTTCTGAATAGCCTCCAGAACCTTAAGTAGTTGCTGGCATAGGTTATACCTTGGCAAAGGAACATGCTCTAAAGCCGATACAGACATAGACGCAGACTGTATAATTCTGATGGGGTTCTGTGCCAAGCCAGGCCATGTTTCCAACTTTCCCCCTACATGATGAGCACTGCTTCCAGCCTAATATCCATATATAAACAGGAAATAAAACAGTTGGTGTAAGACTCACACAGCATGAGTAGCTGTTCTGGATTTGTCTAATGGTGCTGTTTAGTACAAGCAAGAAAAAACCCATAAAGCTTAGTTTGTCAACATATGTTTTACTGCAAGAATTTTCAATCTATTTATAAGTATCAAGAGATGTAAAAGCTGCTTAAATGGACAGTAATTTAAAGAAGGGACTACTTACACACCAGTTTTGCACTTACTCCTATTATTTGATCTCAAGAGATAGCACTGCAAATTCTTTTTTTTTTGGGGGGGGTAATTGTCGTTTTTCTTTTTAAATGCGGAATTGTCCAAATACCTTGAATTATAACCTTTTCCACACACAGTACCTGTAAGATAAATGCAGTGTGTGTATCCGTCTATCTCCATCATCATGTCTCAGTAATTTGGTGTGATTCCAACACCATCATGATACCTTCTCCCCCTTCCACCCTATCCTCCACAAGAAAAAGAGAAAAAAGTTAAAAATTAAATTAAATTACCCACTTGACACCACCATGGAAAATAAGCCATAGCAGAAGACCAGACAGTCCCCTGAAGACCCTCCATTCACCTTCTCCCTGCTGACTCCCAGCATGCTTTCCTTTACCCTTTAAAGCTCTCCAGTCTCTAACTTTTCACAGGGTGGGTTTTTGGCCTTTCAGCAGCCCCTCTACCCTTCACCATCTGTTTATTCTCCCCAGACTCTGTTTTTGCACAAGCACATAGGGCAAAATATGCTGTGTAAGGCTCGCTGACAACATTTAGGAGGAGAGAGTAGAGGAAAAGACTTCTAAAGACAAAATAATTTTTAAAGAATCCCGCAACAGTGTCTCAATATTCACTTTCACAGAACAAGAATAAACGTAAGATTTGCCATTCTCCATCCACCAGTACAATAGTCTCTATGGGAAAAAACAGAGAGAAACAGACATGAGGCCATAGAGGGAGAAGAAGAAATAACCACCCTCCATGACTTATAACACAAGACTTCTCTCCTAGCAGGACTAATCTCCACTTACTCTATGAAGATGGAGCTTCTTTATGGAACACTTCATATACAGCAGGAGATTATTGATTCACCATCCATCAGAGACAATTTATTTTTTTTTTAAGCCAAATAGCTTTGCAGTTAGAGTTCTGCTGGATATGTGTAATAAGATTGTTTCTTATTTAGTGGCTTATTCCCAGGT
The DNA here is from genome assembly GCA_013396735.1 of Grallaria varia. Classification (NCBI taxonomy): domain Eukaryota; kingdom Metazoa; phylum Chordata; class Aves; order Passeriformes; family Formicariidae; genus Grallaria; species Grallaria varia. The sequence goes on along the minus strand of VWZG01009434.1, from coordinate 81,986 downwards.
GCAGAAATAACATCCCAAATTTAAAAGTAATTCAGCTTCACTCTCATCCCACCATAACTATATATCTGTCTTAACAATATGATCATCATTGACCACAGGTCAGATTGCCTCAGGTCAGGTGAATTTGCAATGATCTTATGATATAAAAATAATTTCAAGAGAAGAGAAAGCCCCATAAGATACAAGTAAATGGCAAACTGCTCAGTCTTCCCCTCTAACTGCAGTAATGGTAGAAAGAGCATCTCACTCTAAAGACAGCCTGGGTTTTCCAAATGAAAAAGGGACTCTCACCCCTGCCCCCAAAATGCCAATTAGCAAAGCCAAGAAAGGCTTCCAAATAACCAAAAGAGGAAATGCAGCTTTTTTATTCAGCCCAGTGGAAAACAATCCTGATGGCTTTTCCTACTGATTTTTTTTTTTTTTAATAAATGAATTATTATTGGTCAATTGTTCTCCAAGACCAGATAATCTCTCCAAAGCCTTAGCTAATGGGTCCTATTAGGAAAACTATATCCAGCCAGTGCATACTGGGACACATTAACCGACACAAAATTGAAAATGAAACTGTACCAATTTAAATTTTGAATAAATCATGGTGTTGCTTTTACCCCAGTAGCTCTGGTAAATTGCTTAAGGTTCTAGTTAATAAAAGGTCACTCTGTAGCTTTTTTTTTTCCTTTATTTTTTAATGTCAGAGAAAACCCCAGGGCTGTTGCGAGTTGCTCTGCAAATGCCGCAACACAGAGTGGAAGAGAACAGCTTTTGGGCTGGGGGGAGGCATCTGTGAGAACCCAAACCTTCTAGGTCCCCAGGATGACAGTGAAGGTGAGTCCACTGTAAAGACTCATGCAGACAGACAGAGCTACGAAGACCTATGACAGCCTGCTCTCAGTGCCTTCACATAAAATCTGCAGAACAAACACCACTTTTCCACAACCTTCTACCTGCTTGTAGTGTACACTAATCACCTAGTGTTTCACCAACTCAAGAGAGATGAGAGACTTAGAGAGGACAAGGACTGAAAGCACACACAATTCAACCAGAATCATTCAAAAAGAGTAATTTGGAAGATAAGCAGTTCAGCACAATACACTAATCACTTTCAGACAGAAAAGTCTCACTGAATAAAATAACTACAGTGCTATATGAAAACACTGCACATCAGGAAGACTATAATTGCCCTCTGAAGAAATTACAGAAGGAAATTACAACAAGAAAAATGAATTAAAAAGTCAGCAAGTTGAAAGATTAAAATCACTACTTTTTGCAAAATGAAGAAAACAACTACCATACTTTCATCTTTATATATAATATTGGTAACAGGAGGTGGTCATTCAAAAATACGGAATCCATGAATCTGGGTACCACAGCTAGCATATTTCTAATCCAATCCAGCTCACACTGACTATATTTCTTCCTATGTCCTTCCAATGAGGGGAAGAAAAGAAAAAAATCACATACAACAAAAAGAAACTGTTTAAAACCAAAACATTTCAGACTGAAATTAAAAAGGCAACATAGGAACTACATCCAAGTCTGGTTTGTGCTTCATATTGTCATGGCCAAGTTACAGTACTCACTTTTCCTTAAATTGCCAACACTGCAACAACCATCCATACCCGTCTCTCCTCCATATTAGACAGCTGATGCTGAAATGTAGCCCACAATAAGAAATGAGATTAAACTCAGTGCAGAACTCCACACCCCATACACCAGAAAATGCAGCTACACTAACACAATCCCAAAGTAGACTGACCCTTATTTATGTGAAAGCTCTCCTGTCTTCAAAAGAGACTCAAGTCACACTACTGCAGATGCAATAAATGTGATGATACAGCTAGAGCTCCAGGTAAAAAAAAGGATGATTAATATGGTATTCTCTAGTTTTCTAGGCATATTGCAAGGTTGCTGTATGTCCAGAAGTACAGAGGACCCAAAACATTTTCACAATAAAATTACTTTTGGGCATTTGTTACCACTGGCAAGAATTTCATATAAATGGTCAATTTTTATACCATGAGCATAAAACTAAAAATCAGTAAATATCTGTTTGCTGAACAGAGCTCTCTCATCACAGCCAGCCAACTGCTTTCATTTATTTATCTTAAAGTGTATTGGGTTTTTTGTGTTGTTGAAGCTTTTAATGACCCTGTTTATTCCAACAGAGTTCTGATTTGAAGTATCTTTAAGACTACCTATAAAAAGTAACACATCTGCCAATAACCATTTTTGCGTAAGTAGTGCAACTATATCCAGCCTAACCATTCAAAAGTCCAGATGACCACCACATAACAAAATACTTGTTCAAGTATTGCTTGTTTCCAACTAAGACTACAGGGTGCTAACAAGCCAGTGTAATAAAATTAACACAAACAGAATTCCACCTGGCTTTGGCGTTGCCAAGTAGTTTTAGCTTGACATTAAGTGATAGATTTAAAGATAAGAAAAGAACGCAAATATATTAATTTCTCTCCTATCCACCTGCATATTGCATCCAAGCAGGGATCTGTTTGGCCCTAGCATGGACCGGGATAGGACTGCCCTCAATTAAATCCCTACAACCTTTCCAGTAACGGGAGATAAGTCAAGAGCACATTTTGGCAAGTGGATTTATATATAGGTCATGATTGACCTGGAGGCTGCATTGTTTTGGCAACAGAATAATGAGGAAGCACTCAGCTCATCATTTTCTGTGGAGTTTGAAAGCCAAACAACCAACCTAAAAAGCAAAATACACTAAAGAGGTCAGTGGACCTGGAAGAAAAGTCAATGGCTGACTGGCAACAAGAAATAGCCAGATGTACCTTGAGCTTTAGAAAAAGTAGACAGAAACTATGTGGCCACAGTGGACAACCTTTCTAAACCCAGAGCAGCACAATCCTTACAAAGGACTTCAATATAACTTGGTAACAGAACTAACATTGTCAATACAATGGAATTAGAGCTCATTCATGTCTGGTTGGGATGATACTATAGACGAGTTGCTATCAGCAATTCAGTCCTATGTGATGTCTCCCTACCCTTCCTGTCTCTGCATGTGAGCCAAATAGGATTGCAAGGTTTATCACTTCTGCCATTACTGCACTTACCGTGTTCCTGTGAAAGTACTACTCAATCAAAAGGAGAAAGCACCTATAAATTCTCTTTTATCTCTATAAGGGTACATAATCTGCAAGTTCAATATACTGCATAAGTTACAAATTAAATCAACTGCTAGCATTTTGAAGAGTTCTCATTTTTAAAAGCTTGTGCTTCAGCACAGAAATGAAACAGCTCGTTCTAAAAGCTTATAAAGAATATAAAAACTCCTCTGGTTTAGTGGAACTGCTGTGTTTTATAAGGATCAGACATTTCAGATGCACTTTTGCATTAATAATAATAGTTAAATGCATCTAGATTAATATTATGAAAAGCAAAAACCAGCTCCTTTCAGTATGAATTTGATATCAGATGTGTTACGGCTACATATTAAGTGACTCATACAATAGGAAACTATAAACACCAATGAAAATAATACAGCTATTTCTCAAATTTATGTAAGCTGCAATAGCTGTTTACCCGCTTAAAGGTACAAGACAACAGAGCTGTCACTTGATGTATCAACCACAAGCCAAGTATCTGCTTTAGTTTACAATTCTACCACCATTGCTGTTAATGACACACTGCAGCCTGAGCCGTCAGAGGCTAATCCTGAGGTTTAAACAAATGATTCCCTATTATCTCTTGGCCTTAGAATGTGCCACATCAGAGATCTGATGGATTAATGAAACACTGTTCCTGCTAATTGCTGACACAGGAGTATTTAGGGCACTGAGGCAAGCACATGAATAAAAATAATTGGAAAAAAAAGAAAGTAAAAGAGAGAGCAGCTCCCTAGCTTTCGTCTGCAGTGCATTAATCAGTCACAAAATGTCTTGTTGTGAAAGATCAGTAACTATATGCTTTATCATTTGGTCCCAAACAGAGCAAATTTTTTCATACTAAGTGTTCTTTGGTTTAGCAGCTGTATAACCAACATTCAAAGATCCTAAACACTGGCACAAAGCAAAAGACAAAGAAAAGTTTTTACAATGACTTCCTGCAAAACCATGCATAGTGAGGAATATGCTAAGGCAAATAAGGAAACAAATTACATAGAACTTGACACCTGATTCCTAGGAAAAAGTGCTGGAGCATTTGCAAAAGTACACTGATCAGCCTTACTTTTACTGGCATAAAAATCTAGGATTGGTATTAAACAATAAGACAGGTAGACAGACAATTTCACTCAGCAGAAAACAAGTTTTTTGTTGAATAGTATGGGTTCATTGCCAATACCTGCAAAGGAAGGGGAGGTGCTTTGTTCTGTTTTCATTGAATGACCAGAAAAAGTCCCTAGATACATAGACACCTCAACTGCTGATGATCAGATACTAAGCTCACCTCTGAGCTCTTCCACACTCTCCCCAAGTTATCCAGTAACAACATAAAAGCTTAGTAAATTCTGTAAATTTGAATCAAGATTGGTCTAAAATCCCATTAAAAAGCTCTATTAAAAAAAGAAAAACAAAAAGAAAACAGAGAAAATACACTGAACATGTGATGGAAATATGGGAAATATGCAGTTCACAGGGAAGTATACAATAGATGTTCTTTCTGCTTAATGAAAAAATACCAGTCATTTTGTGATACACCAAACACGGATATGCATGTTCACTTGCTGTATCACAAATGACAAACAAAAATACAAAACCAAACAAAAAAACCCTTATACACAAAAGACAGCCTGCCACTCTTGGACAAAGGAAAAGCACTAAAGTAAACTGCTATTCAATGACAATGAGAAAACATGCTTTAAAAACTTCCCTTCCTTTGCCCACACAAAGAGAAGACAGGACCTTGTCATGAGAAGACACGGAAAACACATAGATGAAATTTAAAGAGAGCTGACTAGGCAAAAAAAAATAACATTTATGTGTCTTACTTCTAAGTTAAGACAAATAACCATCAATTAATGAAACAAACATATTGACTAATTCCTCACAATTTTATGTAATAACCAGCATGCATACAGATATCCACTCCTAAATTTCCATTAATGCAAAGCTAATGTAACACCACTTTTCAGCACCATAGGCAGTTTAGGATTTCCAAAATTCAGAAACCTCTCAAACTGCCAGCATGTAGAGGTCAAATCCTGCAGCAGCAGCGAGGGGCAGCATTTCCAAAGAAAGCAGGAGAGTGTGTTCAGCCTGTGCCACACCACCTCAGCCTCCCACAGCCTAGGCACTTCCCTTCAAGACCTCTTTCACTCAGTCGAAGTGAAGTAACCACAAATACCACAGCATTTAACGCCTGGGTACCCTACAACCCTTATCAGTACCTTTACTGTGGTTCACTATCATGACCAAAAGTGGTCGAAATTATTCCCCATCACCAGTCAGTCCCATGAACCTAAGAATTTTAATTTAGCAACAGACATTCTGAGAGAACATTTCCATTTTATCTCAAAGATCATGTAATCTGAGTGCTAAAACTCCAGAAAAAAAAGTGATATTAAAGAGATCTGCCACCTCTTACTGATATCACACAGCTAATGGTGCTTCTCATCAGTATTCTGAATAACTTTTCTAAGTGGAGCAGGTATAAAAAGTATTTGCTAACTTAAGTGCTTCACAGATTAAAAACAAGAAGGTGAATCATGGAATACACAAAGAAGAGTGTTGAAATTCTGATTTATTTCTCTTACCATACACATCTCTACTACAGTATATTCACATGCTCTTACACAATTATTTTTCACCGTTCTTCAAAAATGAAACTCCTATAAATCAATATGAAATATCATTCCAATTATCTATTGCAATATCTAATATCTCAAGATTAAAAAAAGGATTAAGATGCTCTTCTCTAGGAAAAGAAAGAAGAAATACTTGCTTTTCTGCAACATTTTGAATACACAACAGGCGAAAGAAAACTTCCCGAAAGCCTGAAGTTAAATATCATTACAAGCATATTAGTGCAAGTTTCACATGATTAAATATATCATATTTCTTTTAAAAACCTAGATATTTGTGAAAAAATTAACACTTAGAAGTTGCTAATGCTGTAAATGCAACTTCGAAATGGCAAGATTCCCAGCAATATTACAGCATGTAGTCTTTTCCCAAAGACGAGTAACATCCAACTCACACAACTTTTGGCTGTCACTTTAAAGCACAACCTAGTTAGGAAGTGAAAAAGGACTGTTGGAAAACAAAAGATAATTGAAAGTAAGACTGGAAAACAGTGAACTAGTACATTGAATTTACACCAAAAAAAATGGGTTTGAATTTAAAAGGGATCTTTTCTCTTCTTTTTTTTATCACATGAAATTATTTCCCTGGTGTTCTGGTACTAGGAAAGTATTGAGAAAACCACCAGTAGACTTCAGCATATGCTGCAGTTTTGACCAATGTTATATCATAGGAATTGCTGCACTTCAGCAGTTCACCTATCCCAGTAGCAGAAATCGGGATGAACACATGTATTTTGTTAAGGGCAAGCAAAATGCATTTTGCTTCAGAGAGAGCATGCTAATTCAGCACTCCTAAATATGCATTACAGTTTTTGGTTTCCAGTTACCCTTTGGCTGTAGCTATGTCAACCATGGTAGAGATATCTCACACCAAGCCTCAGATTTAATGACTACTCCACAGTCTTCCTGTGGTGGAGGTACAAGAGCCAGCAGGGGCTGGAACATCCACGTGTGGTTGTTATTATACACATATGCAGCATGGAACCGGAGAAAGACAATCCATGTAGACAAGTTACTAGGCAACCCAGAGACATCAACCACTTCTCAGTATGTGATTCCAGCAGATCACCTCTGAGCCAGCAACCAGAACTGTTCCCAGGTTTAACCATGCACTGTGTCTGGACAGCCTGTAGAACAGAAAACTAAGGACTGGAAGTGCAGTTGCACCAGGTATGGAAGTGGTTTCATTGTATTATGATGTTCTTTACCAGATCTATGACATTCAGGATCCTTAAGTAATAGAATTTTTATCCCTGTACCGTAATGAACTTTTGGCAGATGCATGTCTTCAGTAACTTAAGAGCTAGGAACAGAAACCTCCTGAAAATATTTTAGATATATAAAAGATAGGAATAGATAACCTCATCATGTCACATTAAAAAAATTGCAGAAACTTGAGCAATTTTCTAATTCACTTTCTAGCCTATGTAAAAATGTTACCAATTACCAAAATAAATGCTTCCAGTGAACTGGGACTTCTTTCCTGGATTACATTTAACTGATTCTAGCAGTAATTATCTTCTATGCATGTTGCTGTGGGAATAGCAGCATAAACAATTAAAACAGTGAATGTCTGAGTATGGAGAAGGTGATAGAAGGGAGTAAAACTTACGGTCATGTAAAAAATCTTCAGGACAAAATTAAAAAAAAGGGAAACCCCCAGAAAAGGGATACTGTGCAATTAATATCATTTAAACTGTTAAAAAAGGCCTTATATCAGAAATCTTGTAATTTACAATACTTAAATAAGATTACATATTTTACAGCTTTAAAAACTCTCTTCTTTTTTATTCAACAGATGAATTAGTAGAACACTCTTATGTGTCATTGCATTTCAGCTAATCTTTCCATCTAATAAAGCAGTAATTTTAACTGAAATTATCATTGGAAAAATGGCAAATTTGTCATTTGCAATGATCAGATTTTCAAGGGTTTTTTTTCAAGACAAATAATATCCATTATTTGCTATAATTCTCTTTCAGGTTTTTTCAGGTCACACCATGATAGAAATAAGTTTTCTACTGGGAAACATTTATAAGTTGAAATCTGCCGGTGAACTACTGAAGAGATATTATTCCTTCTTATTTTACTACTGTTCTGACAGAGCAACATCACCTACTAGTATTCAGACTAATTACTTGTAGTATTGTGTCTACTACTGACTACAATGGTTAGATTTTGATTTTAGAAGTTTGTGGCTGGAATACAACTAACCTGTATTATTCAGCAAAACTGAACCACAAGATTTGTAGATGAAACTTTTTTTTCCCCTCCAGGCCAGTAAAAGCTATTTAATTATTTAAAAATTCAATTTCATTTTTAAGGACATATACACAGAGTGCATCTTCAGAGACAATAGTAATGCCTTCTCTGCTTAATTTAGTTCTTCATATTAGTATTGCAGTTCTAATGTTTTCATTATTTGGACTTTAATCTGCTGATTACTTTGTTGACGTAGTTTTATTAATGAATGGGCTTAGTGCCCCCAATTAGTGCCTGTAATTATTGGTTCCTTGCTGGATTTTTCCTTCCTTTTGTAATCGGTAGGCAGCCTTCAATTACTTTTTTAGTTTCTTCTCATGCTTTTCTTAAAGATAGTGCATTTGCTTCTGTAACAAGAACAAAAGTATATTCATAACAGCAGCAACCATGAAACAACACTTTCATAACTGGCATTCTTACCAAGGTCATTACATTCAATATTGTTCTTTGTTCCCTTGTTCTTTGTCACCTTTGTTAGTGATGCTCTCACAGCCACAACCTGATTCACATGCTTTATTTTCACTTGCTTCCTCTCTCGATATTGTAGTGCAGCTCTTGTAAAAATCCTGATGTTATAGAGACCACAAAGTGACACATCTGCTTACTCATATAGTCTCTGATTTTCCCAATGCAGCAGCTGATTGCCAAGGGTTCAGTGAGGTATTTTTTTAGGGGGAGAGGGATGGAGGTGTGGAGATCGACAGCACTGAAATTAATTTTGAGTTAGCTACTTAGGAAAACACACTTCTTTTTGCATTATACTCTGGTAGGGACTTTCAGCAAGGGACACCTAAGTCTGACATTGGTTGATTCTGCGAAGCTACACAACACTGACCTTCATAAAAAGATGCAAAACTTTCCAGTTCTCTCAAAATTTTTCAAGGAGAGGATGGCTAGGAAGGAACAAGCAGAGAAAGAAGGCCTGTAGTTTTCTTGAAGGCTGCTGTTACATAATATTTTTGTTTCTTACACTAGGTTAATAGTATATTTCAATTGCGGTCAGGTAAATATTTTGCCATAGTATTTTAATTCAACTATCTTAACTTGCCTTTCTTCTTTGTAAGAATCTAACTTCAGAGCCCCTTGTATTTTTGAGCATTTTTTCAGTGCAGGGATGTACCAAAACACAAGCTAGCTAGAAATCCCTACAACATAATTCAACTCCCACACAAAACCTGCATTACCTGCCATTCAGTCCACCAGCAAAAATGATGAGCTGGCATCTTGGTGGCAATATGCACCAGGGGAAAGGGCTTCAATGGGACTCTCCTTGTCAACACGCAGTACAATTCTGCCACTTTATGACACTCAGAAAAACTTAATAGCTAGAACATTTATCTAATATTTAAGTTCAACCATGTTTAGAAAGCAGCATTACTACTTTTTCCATGAAATCTTGTTTTATATTCTAGTTTTTACACTACATCCAAGTTGCTGATGTTTTATTTTACTCAATGTTTTACTGTGTTCCAGTCCCATAATTATTAACTGAGACTTGTGTGAAAACTTTGGTTTAGATACTGTCCAGTTACCTAACGTCAGAGCAACAACAGACTTCTGAAAATAAGTCTAGCTGACCTTTGCTGCTCCTATCTAATAGCAAATTAGTACTCTTGATAACAAAAAAGGTACAGATCTCAGCATTCCTAGTTTTCTCATCATTCAGGGTAGAGAGGGAAGCAACCTCACTAAACGTAGCACTCTTTGAAAGAAATGCAATTTGACAGGAATGCAAGAAGCTTTCGTTATTATTTTTCTTCTATCCTCTATCAGTATCTTTGGCTAGGTTTTTAACTACCATGGAAATACATAAACCATGCTTTGTCATGCAGATCTCCTATCTGTGTTTAGGACAAGACCACAAAAGCCGTGGCAGATTAATCATATTCTTCAATTTAAAACCTTAGGCAAATGACCTTAAACACTGCAAAACATAATCTTCATCAAATTCAAATAAAACTAATAATTAATTCAGTAATGTTAACATTCGGAAGTTTAAAAACCTGTCCTGAGGACACAGCAGAATGTTAAACACACTAAAAATAGCCTTGAAAGAAAATACAGCAATGAAGAGGCAAAACATCCTTCTCAAAAGCCCTCTCAGCTGCACACCACTTAAAAGTGAATTTTAACTTGCATATTTATGTTTTATCAAATTTAGGGGAAAAAAATCAGCACTTCAGCCTCTTTCACAATGGAACAAATATGAGTTGTAGGAAATAGACCAGGATTTCCTGGCAGCTTATCACAAATTTCACAATCCTTGCATTTCCCTTAATACCCCTGATGCTCCCTTCTGCCTCCAATCAGCTGTGACAGAACCCCACCACTGTCATGGTCCAGGCGGGCAAAGCTGCCAGCCAGGCTACAGCTGAGCACTGCAGCAACCGCTCCCTGAGCAAGCACTCACTCAAATCTTACTTCTTTCCTCAAAATTTGCACAAAACTAGCAGGAACTAATTTCCTTTTCTTCTGAGTTTTTTTTCAGCTTATAAATGTGGAGAAGCAGGTTCCAATGTTGCAACCAGGGACTGCAAGAAGCAGAGCAGTCACACACCCCGCAGCACTTAGGACAGTAAGCTGCAGATACAACACATCTGGCAAAGCTAAAGCTTTTGTTTCTGATTCAAGGTTTACATAAAGAGTTTGTACAGCCAAGATAATCCATACTTAATTATGCCTGAGATTTCCTGACCTTTGTATTCAAATAGTGCATTTGGGGACAGTAAGGTGCAAGATTACAAGCCAGTTTTCACTACAGTTATATCAGTATTAATCATGCAGGTATAATCCAATGCACCTTCATTTGCTTCCAATGCATTTCCCTGGTCAAATTCCAGATGAAGTTGGCTAAAATTGCCCAGCTGTATTACTAAGCAACAAGCATGGCCTGATGAACCTGGTGAGTTACTCTGCTTTTGATCATTTACTAGGGCTGAGGAAATCAGACCCAGAGAATTCTGTCAAATCACATAGTTCATTAAACAATGATTTAAGTAAGGTTCCAATTTAGACTCACTTTAGCTTATATACATGAGAAACACCAGGCAAAGCATCCAAGGCTGCAGATATGTTACCTGTGTCATAAGATAGAGGAAGGATTCTTCTCATACAATGTAAAAACAATGCTATTTTTTTAGTAAAGGTGGATATTAATCAATGACTAACATGCCACAGGCAGGACTTCTAATATCAAGCAGTTTAGATTTGCCAAGACAAATGACTTCAGCAAATTCTGAACAATGCATAGTTATTTCAGGAAATAACTATGCAAGAATTGAAGTCCTGGAATAGCAGCAGATTTCAGGAAATAAAGCTGTTATCACAAGATAAAGCTGTAATGACAGAAAAAAAAAAATACAAGAACAAGAAACCTCTTGAACTCTCCCTGGATCCTGGAACAATCTCCAGTGAGAGAACCGCTGTTACGAAGTTCAATTATATCAAACTATCATAAATTAACACCAGTTAATGGAGATTACCTTAAAAAAACCTGAAGTGTGTGTTTAAAAGCAAATTCAGAATATAAGTTTTGATGCATTTTTATGAGGACACTGTAATAGTAACTCAGAAAAATAAGAATATTTAAAAAAAATTACATTTGTTAATTTAAAAAAAATCTAGTCAAAGACATATGGTAACTACCTTGAAAAATAAAACACAAAACACTAAGTAGATGTGCAGAGGGAGGTCTTGACAAAAACGTTCAACAGGACAGTATTAACAACCTTTAAGAAAGCTGCAGCGTCCCCAAAATGAGTTTCAAGATGAAAGACTGATGAAGAAACATTAAACAATAAAAAGCATTACACAGCAACCTCAGTAACATTCCATGAGTCAGAGACTAATATATAACCATTTTGACAAACACATAAAAAAACTTGTATTTAGAAGGAAAGAATGAGTACGGAGAACAAAGGCCTCCATGCCAGCCAGGACGGACTGAAAGAAAAAATTAACAATAAAGGCATTTAAAAACAAACACACCAATCCAAACAACTAACCACATGTGGGTTCTTCATAGAACTTTGGCTGGGGCCAAAGAAAGACAAATGAACTACCCAGACATTAAATGCTGGGGTACAAGGAGGACATAACTGTGAAAGTCACTACAGCCTAGACTGTGGAGGCAGACAAACCAACCAATCCACAAATACCCCCTCCACCTCAGTTCTCGTATTATAATCTACAAATTATGTAAAAATTTCCATAAGCCCAAAACTAGATTAGCTTACTTTAAAAGGAAAGAGAAACAAAAGAAGGAAACTGACCTTTAACAGGCAATGAATAATCTCCTAGACCTTCTTTTTTTTTTATTAAAAAATATTTTTCAGTATCAAATTATTCTTAGACCCCAAACAAGAGAGAAATTTCTTGCCTAGTAAAACCAATTTTTCACAACAGCAAATTATGTTGATTTTCTGAATAATAAAAAAAAAATCATCACTAGATCTCCATAGCAAAGGATAAAGACTACTAGAATTTCAGTAAAGCTCTAATACAGAATGCAGAGGTCAGATGTGTGGATACTATTAAAGTAACAAAAAGAAGAAATACTAAAAGCTACAAGAAGGGGCAACCTTTGAGGTTATAGATATTCAACTGGCAGAACTATCATTAGTAATCTCCATTATTTTTCATGAACTCTAGCAACTTCAATGCATATGCCACTGGATTGTACAGAAACTGAACACTAAGTATGTGTTAACAGACGTACATAAGTTTCTGCTTCACCAAAACATAGCTTAAAATTAGGATCATATTCCAGCCCCCAGCAATATTATAAAATACTATAAAATAAAAGGTCATGCTGAAGCCATGTTGTGGATATCAACAGTGCTTAGAAACTCAGAAGGGGGTGCTCTTTTCTCTAATAGCCATTACTCCTTCACTACAAACCCAATGAATTTCCATACCTCTTACCTTTGAAACTGCTGGTGATTAGAAGATGTATATAGCTAAGATCTTACTCAAGTAATATTAAAATGTTGGCTACAGGTGAGTCAGGTAACACGGATGTGTAGAAATCAAAGACAAAAGGTATTCTTGAAACATTCTTCTCTTACACTCTTTAAACAAAGCAACTGATAAATGTATGCAAAATATTAGCAGAAAAAATAGAGCCACAGAAGGAAGGCTGCATTCTCCCAAAGGTGAAAATTTATTCCTCAAATCCAGCACTAGTAAGACTACAAACTGACGACAGCAACAAAGAGAGAGCTATGAGCTCGTCAAGCTGGGATGCCTCTTAGCATGAGTGAGCCTGAACTCAGAATTTCCTGTTACACAAACAGAATGCAGGAGGTCCGGAAGACTACTTTGTGAGAGAGCCAGTAAGAGCAGATTTATTGTTAGAAAAGCTCCACCACACTGACTCTGTCTGCCCTAAACCACCTCAAGACTGGTAAAAAAAGTTTTCTCGCAAATTGGTAAATACCACTAGACACAGGAATTCTATTACTGTATTTTAGAGAAACAGAGTGTGTCATGGAGTCCAGGATTTGCAAGAGCATGCAGACTAGCCTGCACATACTACCATTTTACATTTCCAGAGTAAAGAGCAATTAAGTTGTTTTAATTCAATTAATACTCACTCTTTTGTAAATTATTTAACACTGTAGCATATCTACCTATCCAATTTCTCAAAACAGCTATTATATTTGAACGAAGCGAGTTCCTCTCAGCACTATTAGTTGCCATGATTTGCCTGTGGAAGACTTCAGCCCTCACTGCAATGAACTCTGTACATACAGCTGGAATGTCACCACAGGATTTCAGACTCCCACCCTCCACTTTTACAAGCACGCTGTGGAGAGGCAGATACTAAACATCAGGGGCTCATAATGATCAGATCCTTGAATTGCCCAATCTAATATGAGGACACAAAGTGCTGTTCTTGGAAGATTCACATTTCAGAAAACTGCAATTCTTTAAGAAAATAAATTCTTTAGCATGCATGCGCTCTCATGGCAGCTATAAGATTATCTTGTTGCCAACATCTTCTCAATGTTAATCCAGTTACTTCAGCAGTGCCAATAACCTGATTGTTCACCCCTCTGCAAGTCCATGCAACTGAACTGCTGAAATTGTACCTTGTCTATGAGCTTATAGGTGAGGATCAGCCACCTGAACAACTATCCTGCTTTCCAGTTGATTCCACAAGGAATTCTTCCCAAACGCTTTGCAGTGATACTAGCAAATAGCTACAAAATGCCTTACTGCATTGGTTCCCAAAATATTCAAGGAGAACAAACCTGTCCCACTTCATATTCCTCATTTCAGAAGTCTTGTGCATCACTTCACAGCTGAGAAAAGTGTTTGACCTGGAAAATGGCACTGACTTTCCTTGAAATGGGAAGAGAAGCTTGTAAAAGCTGGCTATGCCCTGAGAACATGAGCAGAATTGTAAGTATGCTGTTTCTCAGATAACAGGAGGTGACCAGTCTTTAGGCTGCCAAGAACATTTCAGAGTTTAGCTAACGAAGTCCCTGAAGAGATGCTCATTTTTAAAAGGCAAGTAAATGTAACAGTATCTCAGGACGATGTCTGCTGACCTGAACAAATGTGCCCTTACTTCCACAGCGAGAGGTCACTAAATGGATTGTCAACCAAAGGAAGCCCTGACCAAAAAAAAAGGAAAGGAAAAACTAAGAAGCAAGTGAGCGACTAAAAGACACCACACAGCTTTCAAAGACTGGTAGAGACGGACATCATTTTCCTACTCTCCCATGGGAACTGTGAATTCATCTACCATTTTGACAGAACCCTTACAGCAGAGAACACGTCTGGATGGACAATTCAGATATTACCTGAAAGCCTTTTGAGGAAGACTTACGGCTTTCCTTTGGGGTGCCACTCGTTAATATGGCTCTTTCTCAGAAATAAGCAAAATGTTTTCAACTGCTATGTATTCTGCTTTAGTTTCAGCCTGCTGGAAGCAAATTCTGCTCAACATCACAGTACTCCCTTATCCTGGCAGTAGGCTTCAAGATACCTTCCATTTGCCATTAAATTCCACAGATGAATTTTTGCAGAAGACAGCAAGACAAGACCAGATGAGAGTGGATGGTCTTTTTACCTGCAAGGGAACCTAATCAGAGCAATTCTGGCTCCACTGGAGACTAGAAGCAATGCATTAGGTGAGAGAGTATTTGTCAGCTATTTGAAAGGATCAGTGGAAGAGAGAGGGTACTGGCTTTCATGATGTCATCACTTGTAGTACTTGAGCCTTTTTGTAAGACATGAACTTTAGCTTCTGAAGGCTCTGGATCCCAGCCTTCAAGGGATGGTAGGGAGGGAAACTAACCCAAGGGAAATAACAACCTAAAAGATTAAAAACATGATGCCAAGGTCAAAAACCTTCCACTGCTGATATTAAAATCAAAATACTCAACAATAAAATACAGTATCACTTTGTTTTTTCTTTTTTGCTAGATAACTTAGCAGACTTCAGTGTAAAAATGACAATTTTGCCCAAATAAATCAGAGACTCATTAGAAGAAATGCAAGCAATAATGAAGGTCTGGAAAATCTGTCACTTAATAAGACACCTATAAAGTCCAAATATCTATTTCAGAAAGGTTTAAGAGGCAAATTACTCATAGTCTAAAGAATTTAAAGAGCAATAAGACTTCTGATTATAAGTAACTTCATCCAGCAAAAAAAAATGCATAATGAAATAAAACAGAGCAGAACCTCAAAGCTTAAACAAGCTCAAATTAGAAATGGGCATTCATTTAAATTCTCTAAGTGGCAGTAATTTATCACTCAAACTCCCTACTCCAGGATTTGGGGCTTTTATCCATCAAACAGACTCCCTGTTTCAATACCTTTCCAGACACATGTCTTAAAAAAAAAAAAGGGCAAAATGTAATGGGAAAGCCTGTGTAGGCAACAGAGAACATTAAAATCTACAAATCTATAAATTGATTGCATTATTCTTGGACCTTCTTACAGATGTGTCACAGCAGAGACTTGACAGACTTCAGAGGAAAAATTAGAGATGTTGAAATTTAAGAGTTCTGTACCCTCACAGCAATTACCATGGGCAGAAATCAGATGAACTGAAAGCACTGAAAATTATCCCACGTTTGTGCATATTCAACCAGAAGAGTTTCTCACATTACATTTTGACCCTGTAGTAAAGCTTCTAAATACTAGATATCTCATTAGCAGGTTTAATAAGAAATATAAAGAGGGAAAAGAAGTATTGGGGGTGAAGGTTTCATACTTTTTAAAACTGGAATCCTAAATAATGTTGTTCCACTTGGCAGAAAACAAAGGAAATCCTAAGATATGTAAACCTAATATTCTTCCAGCGCTAGAGGCCTTTCTGCTGCCTCCTTCTTCAAAGAAAGGATCTACTTCATGTATTAAGTAACCCTAAATGAACAAAAAAGGCAAAAAAAGCCCAAGGTCAAAACAAAACTGGATATCTGATTTATAAGCAGGATTGGGGATGTATCCACAATCACAGATTGTCTATACACATTTCCTAAATATTTTAGCAAGGATCATATTAAAGAGAATTTGTTTATAAAAAAATCACCATAAAGGAATTTAACAACAACGCAAATTATAGGAAATTTCAACAATTCAACAGTTCAATAATTGCAAGCCATCCTCACAAATACATTTCTTTTTATGAAGAAAATTTTTGAATCTTAAACACTTCTGTACAAACCTCATACAATCCCAACAGATTTTTTCTTTCCTCTTTTTTTGAATCATCAGTAAATGTTCCCTAGGGCAAAGCTCACACAAAAACTACAGAATGTCTCCTGGTACTAAACCTTCTGTGAATCAAGCTTTTAGATACTTGCAATGCTCTGGCATCAAGACATTCATACAACTCTGAATTATTTATTCATCAATCTTTGTGCAACTTCCCAAACACCAATGGAGACCAAGACGATTTCAGCTATTTGATGTTACATCTTCTCAAGTGGCTAAAGAGGCTATAAAGCACCCCATTGCTTAAGCCTGCCATCTCAGTTCCATTAGCAGTAAAGACCTCTCTATTCAAACTGCTAAGTAAATCCTCCGAGAGCCCGGGGACTGTTTCATGCTTGAAAGCAACTGTTAAGAATTTGACAACAACCAAACTGTTCCTATTTAATCCTTCTCCCAAGGTAAAAAGAATTATAGGTAAACATATGCCTTCATTATTTGCTTTGCTGCATTTCAATACTCAATCCCACACAAAATTGCCAGCCAAGGATTTAATGCAATCTCTTCTGTATTTCAGAACTATTGCCTTTACAGAATGGAAAAAGCTTAATAAGGGCTGTAGAGTTGGTTAGCAAACAACTCTATTTTCTATAATGCACACTAGAGATTTTGCAAAGGTAACTTTAATAATCCAAGGAGTTAGGGAATTTTTTTTTTTCAAGTCAGGATTTTCAGGTAAACCAGAATAGGCACTAATTTATTCAATCTACCAATAAGTACTTTTTGATTAAAAGAAACAAAATTGATCTATTACAGTGTACAACTATTCTAGTATTAGTACATACAAATATTTACATAGGTTTTCTTTTGGGTTAGTAATATGTATGTTAATCAAACACTAGAATATCAAGGAAAGCTTCTTAGATACACTCTAGAATGCATTAAAATAAAAACTTTAAGCCTTTGCTCAGGTTTAATGCAAAAATAAAGAACTTCAACGTTTTTCAAAGAGCCCAACACTTTGTTACTTTCTTAGTGATGTAAAGTGCTATCACCCATGCAGTCACTATGTAATCCTTTTCTACGGAAAAAACCTGAACCACAGCAAATGGAGAATAATGATTGAATGAAAACAAACAGTTACATTCTGTTGCAAGAGTCACTAATTGACAGAAAGAGCATGGACAACACAAAGTAGCAGCAACTCCTACAGATGCTACAGCATTAGGAGCCATGGACTCCTAGTCATCAAACCCATAAGGGCTTCAAAACAAAATGGTGCTCAGCGATGGGAGGGCTCTGGTGAGCAGGACAACTGAGCTGAGCCATAGCCCACACTGCTCTTGACTTGAGAGTAACTGCAGGACTGGACACTCATTAGCACCAGCAGGTGATGCAACTTCTACTTTGCATCTTCCACTTGAGTTTCACTCAAAAAGAACCCAAATCATAAGCTCCAGAACAGTGTAACAGGGCAAACCTAGATGCACAAACCCAGGCAATTCGAGAGTTTATTTCAGAAGTACATACCTGATTCAAAATAGCCTGTTCCAAAGCCTAACCACCCTCTGAGTGAAGACCCTTTTCCTAATACCTATCCAAAACCTCCCCGACTCAGCTTCATGCCCTTTCCTTGAGTCCCCTCACTGGTCTCAAGACAGAAGACATCAGTGCCTGCCCCTCTCCTTCCCCTCAGGAGGAAGTGCAAGACCACAATGAGGTCTCCCCTCAGTCTCCTCTTCTCCAAGCTGAAAAAACCAAGTGCCCTCAGCAGTTCCCCATATGGCTTCCCCTCAAGGTCCTTCACCATCTTCATTTCCCTCTTTTGGACACTCTTCTAAGAGCTTAGTATCTTTCTTTTATCATGGTGCCCAAAACCACACACAGTATTCAAGCTGAGGCTGCTCTAGTGCAGAGCAGAGCCAGACAATCTGCTCCCTTGACCGGATGGTGATGATGTGCCTGATGTGCCTCAGGACATGGTTGGCCCTTCACGTCAGAGGACTTTTTTGACAATTATCCCCATATTACCAAGAAGCAAAAAGAGGAAGAATCATATGTTTAATTGACATGGGACAACTAATCACTGGGAAAGCTAAACCCAAAAATCAGAATCTTAAATTTTAATGCTTATGCTAGAAGTCAAAATCAAAATTCTCAAACCATTTTTCATACCATGCATCGTTATCATACCCCACTTTTTACCATACACACCTTAGTAAGCAAAGCTCATTATTCATTTTAATACTACTTCCTGCAAGTAAACAAGGAGGTCATGAAAACAAACTTGAAGACATCTAGTCAGTTATTGTAAGGCTAATTATGCTATTTAACAGAAAAGAAAGCCTCCTTCCTAGCTTACTTTAAGAAGCAAGAAAATGCCACTACTAGCTTTAAAAGCTGCAGCTTTCCCCACCATTCAATTAGGCTTTCTTCTTTTTTTCTGCACGTTCACACATTAAAACTTCTTGTTCTTTTCATAAACATTTAAATAATAAATTCTCTTTTCTGCTCTGTACTGCTTAAGGAAATGGGCACAGTACAGCCTTTATATTACTTCTAGGCTTTTTTGCCTAGTCAAGTCTCTACAGATGTCTTGGTTGTGCTTAACACAGTACTAAAGCACTGATGAACGCATTATGACTGGAGCAGCAGACTAAAAGGGAGTATCTTAATAGCTGTTATTTTTCTTTTATGTCGAGTCTTTAGAAACATCTAAAAACAATTCGGCATTAAAAACATCATTCTTTTTCCTTTCTAACTCACGGCTCTGCTCTAACCTATGCTTACTCTACAATGACATTTCAAGACAGTAGTGCACTAAATTACCATTTTTAACAAAATATAGCTAATACTACGTCATCCCATCCATGTGCAAAAAGAAGCTCAAATTAGGACTTAGGTGAACTGATACTAAAATAAGTATTTTGAAACTGCTTCAATATACTTTGCATATTTCAAATTTCTTGTTATTTTTTCTGAGAAATGCTGCTCTGCTGAGGAGATTGCTTGTTAGCAAAACTCTCTTGTGATGGAAAAGAGTGGTAAACTAAGTGCATAATAAATACAAAAAATGTGTACATTAAACTCCTTCATTCAAACAGAGATGGAAAGGGAAGGAATGTGAATGATCTTGGTGATCTTCCTTGTGGATTAGCAAGGTTTCGTACATTTGTTCCATACTATATCACCTTTATTTAGCATCATTAAAAACATCGCACAATGTAAGATTTCAGACACAGTAGTCAAGTACAGAGTACATAAGCAAACAAAAAGTATATTTATAAATATAAATAACCAGTCACTTAATAGCATTATTCTTGACACACTTGTAAGTTTATGAAGGTTACTGCTAGAGAGAGATGCCTGTTACATAATATACAGGGGATAAAACTAACTAGAATCTTACCAAGATAGTTGTTTTCTTAAGAAACTGTTCTAATAAAGGTGCTGTGATCAATGCTTTGTTCTCTGCATTGTGGACCTTGTCCCTTATCTGCAGCCTATAGGCTTCTCCTGGGCCCAAAGCATCTACTGCTTTGTTTTCACAGTGCAAGCCATGATGCGCATTTGGTTCTGAAGTACTATCCTGCTACTCACAATGAATGGGAACAGCTTTCCTGTTTTATATCTGCTTCCGTGCTCCTTTTCTGTGTGTTGCAGTATAGTATTCCTAAATAAGAACCAACTGCTCCTTCACGCTACAGACAACCTTGGGGGACAAGAAACCTGGAGGCTAGATGCACATACACCACGCGTATCCCTCCCAAAAAATTTAACAAGGCACAACTCATCTATATTCAAACTTCTCCTCCTCCATCTGTACATTTCCTTCTATAATTATGATATTGTACAGTCCACAAACAGTCTGAGCACTAAATGACACACTTTAGCTGTTGCTAAGGCAGCAGCAGATTTACATGGGTGAAATCTAACCAGTGTACCACCCTTGTAAATTATCAGTAATTAAGCTGAGTCTCCATTAAGGCTGCCATAGCTTAAAAAAAAATTGAAATCTTCTATTTGTTATGAAAACTTCATATAAAATAAAGGTCCATACGGTAATGAGAGCAAATATTTTCCATATTTTAGAACATTTATGACAATTTTTTTTGGAAAGTGCAGCAGCAACTTGCGGGCTATGTGCCGAGTCACACAAACTACTTTTGGAAAGAAAAACACCAAGTCAAAACCAGTTGCATCAAAACTGTTTCATAAGCGGTTTCACTGCAGACCATCACGCTTTATCTAGGTTAACTGCATTGCAGGTATTCCCATCTTTGGGCACTTTCAGTAAACTCGTATCTCTGTCCCTCTTAAAGTCAACACAAGTACAACGCAGGAATTTTGAAGACTTTTCTGCAGAACAATAAATAAGCTGAGAAGGTAGGGGTTTGTTCACTGTTTTTTTCCTAGTTGAAACACTTTCAGACAAAGAGGTTTTATTCTGAAGCAGATCACAGATAAAACTTTGCTAAAACACAGTACTAGTCTAGCATAAGAAATCTCTACATATAACCCAATTATAATTAAGACCAACTGTGAGTCATTTAACTAAACTTTCTAGAACTTACTTCCAAAGAAGTGGCTGGGTTTGTTTGTACACAGCATTTTGGAAAAATGGAAAACATATTCTCAGCAAGTTGTGTATCAGAGAGCGAGTACAACTTTCTATACTCTCCGACAGAGTACCAAAGCCATACCAAATTAGTATCAACTCAACTGATTTTATTAGAAGTTCCTGCCATTATGTTAATAAAGAATTAGTGGCAAATTAGTAACTCACAGTAGTTGCATTACAAGACAGTGATATTAAACATGATAGCTTAAATGAGACTCTCAAAATATACTTAAGCAGAAGATTATTTGCATAAGGAGCTTCATAACTGATATGTCTTTTTTTAATTAAAACAGAAATTAAGCTAATTTTTTCTGCTACCTCCCCAGATCACTCCAATCTACACACAGTAGATAAGCATTCTAATCTATACTGTGTAATATTTGCTGATAGAATGTTTAAAATTTCTACAACTTCCAAATAAAAGTTGCTTTGAGAAACTTTACATTGCATAGCCTTCCCCTAAATGGAATGTACTTGATGAATGCAGAAAAATGTAAAAGATAAAACTATTACAAATGCCTGCCTTTAATTTCCGAGAGAGATATGTGTCTGTATGCACATTTATGTTGCCTTAAATTAATTTATGAAAAACGCCACATTAGAAACTGTTACATCCATGGAGATTTATTCAGCTTAAATATTTAAAGCTTTTGGAAACACAATATCCATATGACCTGAAAGCCTTCCTTTAGTCTGCCTAATCTCTGCATTACGTAAGGTGAATGAAAAGTTCTACAGAAGGGCCATATCCAATCCCAGAAAGAGGTATGTAACCAGAATTCTCACAGAAGACAATAAATTCACAGTTCACCATTACTGACAGCCTTCAAGAGCTTTTGAGGCATTCATAGTTGTTATGACATATTCAGAAAAAAAAAGGAAAAAAAAGTGCTGCATTCATCAGTGCGGCAGACAATCAACGTTCCCTACATAAAATGTGGAAACTTATCTTCCTTTGTAATGTGCTCTGAGATCTGCTGATGAAAGACAGCTATATATGACAAGGGTGGAGGGAATAAGCAAGTATCTTTTCAGCTTGGCTCACCTGCTAAATATTTTTTAACGTTAAATAATGTAACATATCTATACTTCTTACCTAATATGTATTTTATATATGTACCATTTCAACAATATTTAAAGAAATAAAAAATATTTGGTTTTAAATAAGAACATTATTTTAATATATTTATTAAAAAGGTAAGATATTTAAACATTAACCCAGATATTATTATTAGAAAAAATTAAGAGATCACAATGAACACAGTGACAACAAATAGCAATGTGCAACAAGCAATTGCTTATTCCAAGTTTTTACTATTTTTAAGTTATAAATATTTTGAACATGCATATAGAATTCTGTCTAAACTAGAACAATATGACTAAAACATCTGTAAACTGGAAAAGCGCCAGGGTATCACCTTTCCCTTCTTTGATTATTGTCAACATTTAAGAAATGTTCAGAAAGCAGCAGGTCAGTTGCAAGTATTAGCTAAGTCAATGTAATTAAAAGCTGTTTCTCTAGATATTAGAAACCAGTATTTGCATTAATCTCTAAGGGGATTCTATTTTCCCTACATCACTCTGATAGAAAACCTGCAGCCAGAATAACTTTAGAAGGAAAAGAACAAAGAAATATTTCAATTATACCAGCAGTGAAGTGCACAACAAGCACTATGCCCACGAAGCAGGAACTGCACAAGAGGAAATGATGGCAGATCTAATTAACATAAGTTCTGAAAGTGTCTGAGAACACAAAATAAAAAGCATGGTGAATGTTATCGTCTCTATTAAAAATATACACAGTCATACCATATGGATTGGTATTACACTACTATTTGGGGACAAAAAGTCTGGACTCCATTTAAAATTTAGGCACAAGCTCCAAGGTAGATGATGTGGTATAGTTAATATTCTTGCTTTGAGACCTTCTGAAAAAGGAAATAAAGAACACTGTCTAGCTTCTGCTTTTTTCACTCTTCAGAAACCTCTCAGTGCAAAGTGAGAATAAATCAGTGTAAGAGTGCCTACTACAGCCATAAGCAAAACCAGATGGTGTAATAACACAAAGAGGGGAAAAGAATCATTGAAGGTTAAACATTAAAAAAAATAGAAACAAATTAAACAGTCACAATAGCTGTCACATTTTTGCATGCTCATCTAACTCTGACCAGCTGTGGCAATGTAATTCACACCAACAGCAACAAATTCCTGTCTCTATGTGTACGTCTCTTACACTGTCTCTCAGGCTTTTATTGTTGTTTCTTCAAGTTAGTAAGATCAGGAACAGCTACTGCAACCCACCCTGTAACAGACGCAGAGGAGGAAGGGAAAATCTTTTACAATAATCATCAACTTTTGACCAACTCAAAAGATTCCCTTGAATTCACTGCAGAAGACAATGGGAGTGGAAGGGAGTGTCATAAACACAGCAGAAAGAAATCAGAACTTTAATTCCATTAAAATATGACACGATACACAAAAAAAAAAAAAAATCCCAAGAAAGGGTTAAAGCACCAGAAAGATTACATAGCTACTTTTCATAGTGCAGCTGGAATACCTTCAAGCTGGGCTGACAGCTCTGCTTTGCAGGCTCTGGTGGTTTGTGCTGCTATTTTGCACACAGAACCTTTCAAGAACCTCCCTCTCCACAGCTAGTACAGAACTGCCAGTACAGTGTAAATCCACATCTTAACCTGGTGCACAGTGAATTTATTCGTAGACAAATCCTAAAAGTAAAATAATTTACTGTGTTTTTCAAATAGTTGGCCATATTGTCAGCGCCTATTCAAGCGGGAATTAGTGTCATCTGATTTCACGCACTGCCTCCTGAGCACTCCTCTCCTGATACCCAGAGGTGCAGAGTTACTTGTTCTTCATTCAGCACCAATTCTTGATCTATGCCCCAGGGATCGGAGGAGATCATGATCTAACAGTTCCACCTAGCCTTTAAACTACATTATGTTGTGCATTTGCAGCAAAACCAACTAACCACTGGAATTCCACTATGTAATTAATAAATATTTAAAGTCAAAAGGTAATTTAGTCATAATATATAGGGCATTTTCTGTAGAAGGCAGAATTTTATTTTAAATAATTCATCCCACATAAATGTACTCATAAAAGGCTATATGCAAAATCAGTGGTAAAGCACCTGTTCCATCACACATTCCCCTACTGAAATGAAAAAAAAAAAAGACCAGTTAAACAAATTACATTGTATAATCACCCAGATAAGATCCAAAATCGTGTTTTAATCACTAAACTTACATATACCACAGAAATATTTTTCAATGATTAAGTGACAGTATGCAAGACTAAAGTATTTTCCCACATTTGCCTGAGGAACTCAAACATCTAATTACAGCTGTAGCAATTCAGTTTAATAATGTACATACATGTTATAATTCAATAAAATAGGTATGAGAATATATTAGCTTAAGTTCAATAGTGTATCTTCCATGCATATATAACACGTCTTCTATAATGAGTGACAACCCACATAATCCCATATACAGATCTACCAGACTATTTCAAAACATCAGTTATTTGCTTTGTGTAATCAGCTTGCTTGATAAATTGATTGAGCATCAAATAATTATAATTTTTTCAACTCAGAATGTGGGGTTTGTTCATTTGGGTTTTGTTTGCTTTGGCTTTTAAGTTATAAACACTATGGCTTCCAAAGGATGTCAAAAAGAAGAGCAACACATTAGCCTCAAACTTTGTCCCAGTGCAGTTTTGCCAGTATTGACAGGTTGGATAAAACCAACTAAGTCAGTAAACAGATCTATTTTAATTTCATGCTCAATTAAAAACACAGTGGGTTGGCCAGACTGAGAAGAATGTGGAAAGTTTTTTTAAGGTTTCCCAATTTTAAGGATTTTTAAGGGCAAACTATCACTGCAAAGAAAGAAACATACTTATGGCTGATATGGGTACAAGAAGTTGAAAAATTAACTTGACATCTGTTACCGAACTAC
Organism: Grallaria varia; assembly: GCA_013396735.1. Classification (NCBI taxonomy): domain Eukaryota; kingdom Metazoa; phylum Chordata; class Aves; order Passeriformes; family Formicariidae; genus Grallaria; species Grallaria varia. The sequence continues at coordinate 56,677 of VWZG01009434.1, read as the reverse complement.
ATCTACCTGCTACAGTGAAAATGCATGTGCCATCAGGTGCACAAAAAAGAAGCAAGCTCTACAGATAGCATGTAATTTGTTTAGCTTCAACACACAGGAACTAGTCTTCATTAAATAAACTGAAAGCTTTGAGTTTATAGCTGGCTTTCATTTAATTTCATTTTTCCCTTTCCTATGCATGAAATAAATCCTTCTGTATGTTCCACATCCCTCACACATTTTTTCCCTTTCTCCTCTCTCTGGCTCTGTTCTCAAAAATTTCTTGCTCTTCAGCTTTGCAGTTTTCCACCGTGTTTCTCTATTCCCCTTCTTTTTCCAGTTCAGTTCATATCCTCCATTTCTCTCCATGTTTCAAATACAGTGCCTCTGATGTACTGCAGCATTATGCCAGACAAATTAATTTAAAATATTCTAATACAAGACTACTAGCATGCGGAACTGCTGTTGATGATGATTAGAGAGTCATCCATCTCTGCTTGGTAACAGACTTCACCAACAGCCAGGTTTCCCCCAGGCTAAAGCTCCTTTCATTCCCAAGCACCAAAAACCCAAGGCCATTATCACTTGCACAAACCACTGCAACCAACATTTCTATGAAGACATTCCGGTTGTCAACTACTGACATGAAACCAAAGGAACAGCAAAATGGAAATGCACACCACCGTTCACTGCTTATTCTATTTCTACCTTGCAGGGAGAAATTCCACTCTTACAAGTACCAGTCTGTGGGGAAAAAAAAAAAAAAAAAAAGAAAATGCCACTGTAAACTAGCCAGAATTTGAAGCTCCAAGTTGTTCAAAATGCTCTCCTCCCAACAGCAAGCAATACTTTACCGAACAGCCACAGTTACTACTAGAGCAAGGATGGTATATCAATGCTGGAAAAAAAAAGGCTAAAAGTAACATGTTGAGTTCTGGCAGTGTTGAATAATGAGACTGAAAAAAGAGACTCTACATTTAGGCGGTTTGTTTGGGGTGGTTTTTTTTAATTTCCCTGCTGGCCTAAGTCAAATGTTAGCTCTGGGGAAATGTTCACAGATATCTTTTATGTACACTAACTCCAATATTCACAACTCCACTGAGCTGCAAGTGTAAAGTGGTGGGGTGCTTTTAACTATTTATTTTTGTCTTGCTTTGAACTGACAGTTCTTAAAATTGGCATTTATGTGCCCATATGCATGGACACATAGATTCAAATAATAGCAGCAACGTGACTAAATGCAGAAGCATGCTACTTAGTCTTCTGCGTTTTATCCCCTGATAAGACAAAATCAGCATGCTGTTACCTAAGCCAGCAATAACTACATAAAAAGAACAAAGAGGCCTTTTGCAATGTTTTAGAGAACTTTAAAAAAAAAAAAAAAAAAAATAACACCACTATGCATTTTAAACGGTGTAAGAATTGCATCTGGAATCTAGATTTTCTGGTGTTGATTCTACAGCGCCTGTAGAGATTCTTGAAACACAAAGAAAGAAAGAAAGATAGAAATTTATTTTAGTCATTTGTGAAACCTCAGCTATAATACTCCAACTCCTAATTAGAAGTCTGACATGGTAATTAATTTAAATATGGAATAACCCATAACCTTATCACTGTTCAGTGATTACTGAAGATGTTTTTACTGTGACTATAAAACTCCAGAATTCTCTGAAACCATGAACTTTAATTCCCTGGAAATGACCATCGTGTCATCTCATTACTTAGCACATTTCTGGCAAGAACAAAATTTATTGCCAAAAGGACAAATAAGAAAAAGAACAGCAACGGAGACTTGTGTTACATATGTCTCAAATAAACCAATACCCCTGTGAATAGCACATGCCTGGGATCTAAGGGGATCGAAGCATGCTGAGTCAGGCCCATTACTCTGAGTCTTTGTTTACTTGTTCTCTAAACAAAAAGAAAGGTTCAGGTTTCTACAGCACTTGGAATTAACCAAATCCTATTGAAATAGCAGCAAACGACAGTTAAATGAATAAGGAAATAAAAAAAAGTATAGGAAAGAATCTTTGGATAGGGTATAACAACCTCTAGTTCCTCTGCATCAGGAAAACATATTTGTGCTTGTTGTTCCTTTCCACAAACTTCTCTAGAGGCATCACTCACTCTTCCTTCCACTGTTCTAAAACACCCCACAGTCTCACAGCTAAGAGTAACAACATTTCTTTCCCTGTCAGTGTTATCTGGGACAGAACTCTGTTACAAATCTGTAGTTCTTACTTCCCTCCACCAGGATTTTTTTAATACATTTTACTCATTTTATTGGTTCTGCAATTTGTTTTCTGTTTAGTATTGTCCTGTATTTTCTCTTTGCTGAAGTTTTTAACTGAAAAAAGCACCTTCATCAGGGAGAACTCCAGTATTCTCTGTTATTAAACAAGAATGCTGGTGCCATGCAATGAAAACTTCTGCTATGAAAGTAGTGAAGTCTACGCCCTTATGCTATGTGAATTTGAAAACCAAATTAAAATGTTTTCTGGAGCAACTCTCTTACTTGATAGAGGTCATAATTTTGTTATTTTAAAAAATAACACAATCAATCAGAAGCTGGTACAACCATATTCCCTCTGAACAAAACCAGGACAGAAAGCAATAGAAGTTTATACTACTGACATCCTTAAAAGTAGTTGTCAATAGTATGGAAAGGTATATAGAAATACCTTCATGACAGATGCATTTCAAACACAGTGCATTCAGATGCCTAAAAAAAGTCTTTAACTTTTACCTTTTATGTTTTAAGATGCACTGGAATAACTTTTCTTGTACAAAAATATTGCTATAACTTAGTGAAAAATTTTTAGAGTTCATATTCTATTTTAGTAGTTCATATAATGAAAAAAGGTTGCAGAACCTCCCTCCACCCTTAAAGAACTCAAAACTTAACTGGACAACCTGAGCAACACTACCTGGCTTTGAGGTTAACTATCACAGCACCGAGCAGGGGAGGGGCAGGACAATCCACACAGGACTCTTCCTACTTCCAATTTTCTGTGACTCTAAACCCTTCCAAAAGCAGCTGAAAAGAAACTGCAGCACATGAATGCAAAGCATTACAACTGATCTCTTAAAAAAATTTGCTGCTTCTACCTATGTACAGCATTGAGTGGGAAGGCATTTCTCCAACTGCACATCTACATTTCAGTCTCTGAAAAGCTGTTAGAACAGCAATATTCATTCTTTGAGGTGGAGAAAACTAAAAGGCGTGGACCGAAGCTGCGCTACTTCTCCTCCTCTTGGTTTCTGGACCTACTTCTTGAAGGCAAAGTCTGTCAAGAAATACCCAGGGAAAAGCTGACAACAAGGACCTCATAGTCAAGCCTCGTTTGGCAGCTTAGTGGCATTTTCTGGCTCCATCTTCTATCTCCATCTGGTGAGGCTGCCTTTCAAGATTACAGGAAGACAGTCAAAATACAACAAAGAGTGAAAGCCAGAGTTGCCAATCTCTCTCAGAGTAAATCTCTCTCTTTTTAGTTCTAAATGCTAATTCCTCTGATGTCAGATCCTACCAGTCAGTGCTCAAAAGCAGGTGACGTGTGAAGTAGCTATCTACTCAATGCAGTGCTCATCATAATGAGAACACAGTTCATTTACAATTTTTGCCTATTAACATCTGGTAACACACTATTCATATAAACCAATTTGGCATCAAAGTTGTACATGTGTACACATTTTTGTTTGATCTAGTACACTACTTTTATTTTTTTTAAGGATTCTTCAGCACCTTTAATAAGTGATTTAGAGAATGGGCTGCTATACAGCTATGGCTAGGAGATGCAGTACAACACCTCTTCCAACAGCATCCAGGCCTACAGATGCAGAGAGAAACCACTTCACTCACACTTAGACACTTACTATGCAGGAGACAGACACTAGAAACAAAAGTTTAAGCTTAGAATTTAACTTTTAAAAAATACAAATAAAAAAATTGAATCAGATGTTCTCCACGGGTGATGTTTTTACTTTTTGTACTTAGTCAGCAAAACAAAATTGATTCTTCCTAATACTTTTTTGACTTCATAAGCAAATATTTGTTTCCCAGTGCCATGGGATTTTGCGTGCAAACACTACAGGAAAATATTTTAATACATAAACTATGTTAATGAAGATATCTTTCAGTTTACTAACTTTCTTTTACTTATGAAATGGCTTAGTACTATCACTTTTATTTCTAAGAACAGTTTCCTACTTGGACCCAAGTTCTTAACTGTCCTTTGAAATGTTTGTACTGCCTAAGTATGTAAAAATACAGTGGAGTTACACAGGTTTAAGCACACAAGGTCAAATCCACCACATTTTCAAGTGCTGCATGCTGCCTCTGGCAGAAACTATTAGCTGGAACTTCAGAAAATAAAATACCCATAATGCACCTACCTGGTTTTGTTGAGTTTTTTGGTGCACTTTAGAAAAACAATCCTGCCATCAACAAGTCTAAACTACTGCAGGTGATATACTTAGGCATTATTAAAAGTTCTTAAACAAGAGCACACAATCAATAAAAATGTCAAAGTCAAATTGGTATTGCTTCATCCTTTTCCTTAATCATACCAACTCAGAAACTCCCAGTGCTACAAATTATCACTTCTAATCCTTCTCCCACATAGTAGAGTCCCTCTTCCTTTACAGGGAGGGTCAAGGTGAAATGCTTGTGATGTAGAGCTGAAGCCTTGCAATTCCCTATTTACCAAGCCCTCCAGACAAGAAAACTGGTGCATGTGAACCAAATCCAAGCTACACTAATGCATTAATGACTGACATGTGGCAGAGGCACAGACACACAGATGCAGCTTGACATTAATGGAGAGATTTGCCTGTGGTCATGCACATAGAGGGGAGGGGAAAATAGACCCACCTGCCTCATGTTTTAACCTGAGTATGAAATCAAATGTCAGACAAGATTAATTAGATGCCTAGAGTTTTATTCTTTTCTGTTGATAGAAAAAGCACATTTCCATAATGTGAGGAAGCATTTATGTGGATAGCAAATCAGGTTGACATTGAGAGAAGGTTTACTTTATTGTGAATGCTAGCTGTGTGGTGCTTGTCAGTGCAATTACTTTCTACTCAAGTAGTTTGCTTTTTAACATTTTATTATCTTAACAATAAAAACCCTGGAAGCAATAATAATTTATTATGCTAATTCTTTAGCTTTTTATTATTAATTTCTGCCAGACCATTAAAACTTGCTGTTTTCCAGAAATAAACCTGATTTATTAATATTTAGCCAATTAAGGAGGGGGAAAAAAAGAGAGAAGGCAAAAACAATATCTTTACTGGTAATTAGTTACTAACCAGTCAATTTGTACACTTACCAGCTTCTCCATAAGTTCTATTTTCATTTACTCAATACCCAAAATATCTAACATCATTCTGATTGAAAATAACTTCAAAACACTACATCCACTGTAGCATTTTTTATAAAGAATAATTTAAGCAGTCTGAGACGCAGCAGGGTTTTAGACCACTCTGAAAATGCACGATACTCAAGGACTGCATTTTAATTATGGAAACCTTTTAGAACATCCCTGTTTTATTAACAGTAAGTGAAAGACTATAAACAAGGCTTCAGTATGCACCACTTCTTCTCAATCCTGCCTGAAGCCCTCAAGGGGAAACAGCTTCAATGTGCTTTCATTTCTCCCCCCAAGCATTCTCATCTCTGAATGCCTCTTCTCACCGGCTTTAAAATTCATTTAACGTAACAACCATACAGTTATGCTTTTTTCTTCCCCCTTTTTTTTTTTTTTAATATACAAGTGTTCCCTCCTTTAGGAATAAACACCAAGGCCACAGCTCTTAAACTCCCACGGCATAAATGCAATACAGGAGACCATAAGCAATCTAAGCAGAAAAGCACTGCAACTAAATGTACCTTGAAAAGCTCTTAGTTTGCAATGCTTTCATAAAGCTCGTGTCCATGCACAAACTGTCCCTGCATTTCACGCAGTGACAGTGGTAGTAATACCTGGAAAACTTCTGGAACCAATTCCCTAGCTCAGAGTTCAGTTCTCTCTGAGCTGATACAGCACGAGCTTCTACTATGGCAAAGGTTTGTCAGAACTGCCCTCTCCAGCTTCTGTGGACACTAGGAACTCCTTTGCTGCCCTGCACAAGAGCAGAGCCAGATTTCTCCATCGCTCCTCTGCTTCTGAAACAGCCTTCTCCTGTACCTACCAGTGGGAGATTCTGCCTGTGGTAAGAGAAAGTTCCCTATTAATATGTAACATATACCATAATTAGCACTGCCAAGCAGGTAGTTATCTCACAACTCTCCTCCCATCCCCTCTCTCATAACTGCAAAGTTTATTTACAGGAAAAAAAAGCCACTGAATTAATTCAAAGCCCAGACTATATTCTATAGGATTCTGGCCCCTTGTACAAAAAGAACATGAAGAAAACCACCACAAGAATGCTACCAACATTCAGTTACCACCCCCTTCATCCTACGGGAAAAAAACAAATCCAAACAAATCAGTCAGGACCAGACTATAAAGATTACCAAGACTATTTCACAAAAATCAGAATAGGAAGGCACGCTCCATAAAGTATTTTTTAAGCACAGAGTCTAGAGATTAAGGAATTCACTTGCCTTTCCAAATACATGCACAGCATACTGCTTGGGTTCCTCCCAGGACATCAGGTTAGGCCTTTACGGTTTATAATATTCCTTCAGCCTTTCTGATAAAGTGTGTGCCTCAATAACCTGCATTATTCTCTTCTACAGAAGCAGCAGCCTGATTTGGTATAGTCACTGTATTCCTAGCCATGCCTCTGACAAAGTATACAGAAAACTCTGAAGTTCTCTCAATTCCTGGATCCCAAAATTATTCCATCTGCAAATCCAAGCCAATGTAGGTTGCATTTGCTACCAAAAGGTAGGTAAGTTGTGTGTCTCAGCCTGACTGCCCCTCTTCAGCAGAAATTTAGAATGTAGTGCTCTTAAGTGTTGGTCTTGAGATATACTGTATCTGACCTAAATACTAGATTTACTTTTTTGTTTGTAAAACATAAAAAAACTCCCTCAAAAATTATTCACCTACCAAAATACTTCAATAAGCAAATAAATTTGGGAGCTACACAGAAACTCCTACCAAATTCACGCTTCTAAAGAACACACCTGAAGACAATTAGCTTTTAGCAATGACTTTTGGCTGCTCTGTTCGCCATAACAAATATACAGTTTGTAGTTAAAGATAACCAATGCACATGGAACAGAACAATGCAGAAGTCTCTGATTTTTCTGTTAGGACATAAACCAATTTTTTTATCAATATAGTCCACAAAGTACATTACTAAATGTGATGCAGAAATAGAAACAGAAAAAGCTCTTTAAAAATATAGTATTTATAGCCTATTATTTTCATTTATTATCCATGCATTTCCAATGGCATTAATTTACCACAGTAAAAAGCAAAGCCATTAAGTACGTGCAAGGGCCTAATAGTTTCAGGTGTAAAACAGACTAGTTTCTCACAACAGCCTAGATTTCTGTTGTGCATAGAGTAAAAGGCATAGAGTAAAACTTGATCCTATTGCAACTCTGTCTTGTGTATATACAGGGAAATGTATGGAGTAGCTGTAAATACTTTCTCTTAAAGAAAATTAATTGCCTTGGGTGCAGTATTCCTATATCAAGGCGCAATAGTTCATAGACATCTTCCACACTAACATAAAAATTTATCGCAAGTGGTGTCAAAATCCATTAATGTCCATGTTGTTTGTTTATTACTGATTCATTGCCAGAGGCAATTAGGTCCATCCCTAACCAGGCTGCATTAGCAAGCTGACTCCACTGCAAAATCAGAGTGGGGAGCATGAACCACCTCTGGAAAACCTAGATTTGAACAGAAACAGATTGAGGAGTGCTCATGAAGTCTATCACATAGCTGAGTGGTAAGGGAAGTATCTCCATCTCTAGGTGGGTAATGACCATCTTTGGAAAAAAAAATCTAACCCATGTGATTTGTTTAAGTTAAGAGTTCACCTACCTGAACTCTTACAAGAACATACCTCTACAAAACTCATTATCCTGTTATATAACTGCAGCCATTTTAAAAGTTTTGAACCATTTCAGCAATTCAACAATAGCCAGGCCTGCACAGTGTGTGTACACAAGACCAGAGTAATCTTTTTCTAGTCCCAGTCACAGCCTCGCCTCAGCTAAACACAGAATCTTACTGCTTTCAGATACCTGAGACCCTGACTGGAAACTTTCAACTACTCTGAAAGTCACTCTGCTTTTCAAACTTACAATTCTGTTGGTACTATAGAAGTCAGCAAAAGAAATGAGCTGCAGTCTCAGAGCTATGTAACTATGAAGAAAAGAACCAGTAAAACTTGCTCCTGTCATTACAGAGAAGAGACAGAACCCAACCAGCATTCAGCTTCCCAAAGCTCTGTGATCTAATTCCACACAAAAGGCTTAATAAGGTTTAGGCTCATAATACAATTAGTAATTTAGCTCACAATTAGACTATCTATTAACACTCCAGCAGAGACATCAGCCATACGAGGATTAAGAAGGAATCTTCTGCTCTCAATAAGGAGCAAGAACTTGAATGCTTTAACAGACCACTTCAGCTTCTGCTAATGTGAATATATATTGCATTGTACAGGATCATGTGAGTATGGCCAGTGTCCTACTCATATATTGAACTTTTATCAGTAGGAACCACGATAATAATTTGCACAGTAAGTACAGAGTGAGAGTTTTCAAGGTCATCTTAAAGCATAAAATTAGAGGGCAAAAATATGCACTGGTAGTGCAGAATACACTGCATATGAATTAGACGCGCATGTAAAAACAAGGGTCAAAATTAGCATTTCAGCATGGACAAAATACAGGCTAACCCAAGTTAAAGATACTATATTATACAACATTTAACTGCAATATTTGAATAAAGAGAAACTTCCAAATCTCTGCATACAACATTTTTTCTGTGTATCTATTAAGAATGGACATATGTAATAAAAGATACTACATCATCTTCTCTCACATACAGTGCCCAAAAGATTTAGAAAAGAATTGATATCTCCAGCACACTACTTAATGGCACACCATTCACATGGAAAAAAATATTCCAGACAAATTTTCAAAGGTAGGCTAAATAGGCAAAAAAAACCCCACTACTTATTACAAGGAGCTAAAATTTCAATTGCTGTGTCTGAAAAGCACTATTCTGATTTCCAGAAAACTGTATGTGTAACTACATTTCTAGAAAATGCCAATAATTGGTGTGTTCATGCTGACTTGTGTTAACACCTGATTTACTTGCAATTATTATGTCAACAGGAGCTTTTCATAATTACTTTCACAGTACGCCAAAAACAGACTGTATTCTTCTTGAGGTTTTGAGCTTGTGTTTGTATAATTAGGGCCAGTATTACTAATTCCTTTTAGCTTGAAAAACAAACAAACAATCAAAATCTTCATCAGTTTACTTTACACTCTAGTAAAAACCATTCACACCCAAATAATATTATGAACAACGTCCATCTGGTCTGAAATCTAGATCTGGCCACTGTATCTCATTCCCCACCAGCACTGCCTGCTGTTGCTATTAAGTGTTCTGCACGAATGCATTCAGTGCAAAGTAAGACTTAAACTTCACTGGCTCACAGTTCTTCCTCATAAGCACACACCTTGCTGGCATGTGTGTTTGCACATGTGTGAGACCATTTTGGTCTTATCTGGCTCAATTGTTTAAAAAAAAGAGGCAAAACCCACTAGCATGCTATTAGGCAGTCAGGAATTGTATCGCCAAGCTTTTACCATAGTCCCCCAGAGGGTCTGGGGCTTTCTCAAAACATCCACATAGGTCTCCAAACTGTAGGGGCATTAGAGTGGCCCATATCCAGAGGATGTCCACGACAGAGCTACAATCCTGCAGGTTCAGCTCTCTCCTCAGCTCAACCACTGCTGTCCAAAGTATGGTGGTGACAGAGGAAGGCACAAATTATTTTAGGAGAGGAAAAGAGAAGGTTGCATGGAGACCTCATAGCAGCTTTGCAGCATTTTGAATAGGGCCTACAAGGATGCCCTAGAGGGACTCTTCATAAGTAACCACAGTGAGAGGACAAGGGGAACGGATTTAAACCGACAGAGTAGGTTTAGATTAGATATTAGGAAAAAATTCTTTACTGTGAGGGTGGTGAGGCACTGGAACAGGTTGCCCAGAGAAACTGTGAATGCCCCATCCCTGGAAGCGTTCAAGGACAGGTTAAATGGGACTCTGACCAACCTTGTCAAGTGAAAGGTGTCCCTGCCCCTGGCAGGGGGGTTGGAACGAGATGATCTTTAAGGTCCCTTCCAACTCAAACCATTCTGTGATTCCATTTGTGGAGCACAGTGATGAGGAGCCAACATCAACAGAGAAAAGGAGGTGGAGATAGCACAGGAAGAGGTAGATAAGCAATATATTTTTAAAGGTGGACTGATGGTTATCAGGTTAGCTAAACATGTATGATATTTGCTGCGGAATAGAAGGTGCTAAAGTGCAATTTTAGAACTGAGAACAGGTAAGAACCTTCCCTCTCCTTCTGTACAAAATTCCACAGTACACAGCTCGCGGAGATTACCATAATTGGCCAATTCTTTCTTTTATTGCTAGACCACTGGGCAGAGTAAAAGCACTGAAACCATGGGAATGTGGCTGCTGGTGAATGTCATGTATTTGCTCAATGCCAGTTTCAAGCATACAGATCCAATTTTTTTGCAGTTCTGCTCCTAAAGGTCCAGAAATATACAACATCTAAGTCTGGCATACAAGCAAGAATTAATTTTTCACTGCTGCAAATCTAGCGTGACACTCTGCAGTTTGTGAAGACTTTAACAGAGTGAGTTCTGGAAAAGTGAGATTTCTCACTCACAGCAAGTGAATAATTCCCAAACTGTGGTTTGCAAAACTGTGATCCACCCATTATGTGCATTGATTCGAAGCAACAAGCCTGTCAGATACTACTTGACTCAGGAAGATTTACTGTGAACCAATTCATGAATCCACAAGTTTATATTCATTTTGGAATTCAGATCTTCAAAAACACAGACTGTTTTTATTGCCAAGTCTTTGTGTTTGGGCTACACATCAGAAATTGACTCCATTTTTTGCAATGGATGCAAAAGAACAGACTGGCAAGCTGTAACTTTAAAAATACAAGTTTCCATGTCGCAGTCTAAACTGCAACCCATCGCATGTAACAAAAACCTCCAAAAAAGTTTCTGACTGATGCCAGAAGGACTCCATAGCTGCTGCCTTCCATTTCCATTCGTCACCAAGTCATTATAGGTATCTTCCAAAATAAAAATTTAGACTTCCTAAGACTGCAAATGTTTCTCTGTGGAAATCAAAGAAAAAATTTCAAATACAGCAAACAATGCACGCAGTATTTACATTCCCTAATTCCCCCTGAAGTGACCTTGGCCATTCAGCTAGATAAAGCCCAGACGGTCTTTATCTGAACTTCTCAGTCTGAACATATGCTTCACCGCTACTAGTCAGAATTACTATTTGCTCTTCAACACTCCAAGTCCACTCTGTGACAGAGGAGGGTACAGGTGGATAACTCTGAATTTCATATTCAGCAATTATCTGCCTGTCAATCAACCCAGAAGCACCACAGTATGTTTGTCTACAATTGAAAATAGAACAGAAGTAGCTGAGGAATATTACTCTTAAGGGGTTATTTTCACATCATTTCCCTGCTTATTCTAGATATTGGGCTACAACTTAAAAGAACATTTTAAGGCTTTTTATGTACACACCTCTTTGATGTCATGTAAAGTTTATGACAAGGGTAACTTTTCACTACACAATATTCAAGATGCAAAGAAGTAACAGATGCTAGTGCGTAAACTTTCTGAAGAGCAATTGTACATGTAAGGATCAAGCTCTGAGCCTTCTGCAAGACTCATTCAAAAACCCCAATCCAAGTCTGTAGTTGTTGCACAGCTGCTGCAGAAGCCAGGTTTTTATTCGTCAAGAGTGCATTTCAACTTGTCTCGGGCTCCTGGGCCCTATGCAATTTCAATGCATATTTGCTATAAAGGGCATGTGCTTGTCTCAAACACTCTTAAATAAATTAAACAAACCTCAGTGTTTTCCAAATCCCCAAATGAAAATGCTAGGTTAATTCACATAAATCCCTTACTATCCTAGATTTATGCAAGCAATTCTAACAACAATTCCTGAAGTAAAAATAAATAAAACACACATCATGAACTTTATCCACGTGTTTTGCTGCCGCTATAAACAGGAGGTGGTAGTGTTGGGCAGTGTACAGGCTTCCATTTGGCATTTTCAACCTCTAAGGATTTAAATAAATACTAACTTAAATTGTGTTTTGGTTTTGTTAGTTTTCTAAAGGTCTGTGACACTTGCAAACCTAATCTTAAAACATTTCTTTCCTATTGAGAAAGTTGCTTGCAAAGGCTTTCTCCTGAGCTAGTACTGAGTCAAGATGACATCTCCCAGACACGGTAAAAAGGGCATAAGCTGCACAGTGCCTTGGAATTGTTATCAGGACAACAATTTATTTTATATAACTGAGAAATTACTTCAGTATGAAGTTGTCTCTGCAGAAGTTAAAAACAGCTTAAGTGATGTGTTATGTAAAATGCTTGTATTAAAGTGTTAAATGCAGTGCTTTGTAAAATAATCATCTTCCCTGCAGAATTCAGAAAAGGTAACATTAAAGGAAAAAAGGCTCTAGCAATTTTCAGTCGTTAACAAAAGAACAGCCTCACTGAGAACTATGGTTCCTAGAAATGTCCACAACTGTCTCCATATCCTAAACATGTGATAGTATTTAAGCACTTTGTTGAGTTTCTAGGTGAATACTGAAGTTACAGATGATGACAAATGATGGCTGCAGGTTTTCTCTACCTTGTGGGGTTCTGAACTGTCATACTTTTTTTTTTTTCTTTTNTGAAAAAAAAAAAAAAAAAAAACAACAAAACAACACAAAAAAACAACCATACCACAAAATGAACAGAAAAGTCTGGCTACAAAGATCCTCGCCCATGTCACAGTCAAACACCACAGCAGATTCAAATCTGGGCCTCCCACACCTCTGTGGGAGTTCTGATCACTAAGCAACTATTACAACAGGAGTTAAAATATGTATCTTTGTCTTCATGCTGTGCTCCAGGGGTGCGATTCACGTTAGGCTATGTCATCCCAATGTGGAACCAGAAAAATCCCCAGGCTCAGAAAGTTCCACTGAAAGAAAGTAATTTGTTGCTTAAGATTTTATGATGTATCTTAAAACAGTTAAGTAAAAAGGGATCTTACATTATAGAAATACTAACTTTCAAAAAACTGTAATCATCAGAACACACTGATCCTGAACTACACTGATTGCCAGAAACATCACAGTGATTACAATGGGTTATATATAGTCTTATACAGATATGCAAACAGTGTCAAACCCTGAAACAAATTACATTTCCTTTTAAATTTCTGCCACACCTTTGACCCCCCTCTGAGCAGGCAGTGCAATAGGAAACATTGGACTTCTCACAGTGAATTTATTTACTAGAAGGATGGAAGAAGGAAGAGACAACAATGAATTTTTTCAAACAAAGCAAATACACAAATTACATATGAAGAAAGAGAAACTATACTAGAGAAAACAGTATGTCTGATATGGTGCCTACAGTTCATTGAGATGGCAATTGACTTTCATGTTTGTTTTCAACTATTCGCTGAACTGTTAGAACAGTAAAAAACCATGAAAGTAAAAATAGCAGAAAGAGACAACCAGAAAAGTCTATACAGGTAAAGGACAATGTGAATCCCTTTAAGAAACCTCAGTTTCTGCTTGAGATATAACCTGGTAACATTTTTCAAAACTGGAGATCCCTTTTCTCAGAAAGTATGAGAAACTCTACTCTCAGAAACTATATAGAATTGGTAACCAAAACTTCAAGATATGTATGCAAATGACTGGTCACAAATTACTGTATCAGCCACAGCAGAATTACTAAGCATCAGCCCCCAAAATAAGGAATTGTTTGACCATAAAAGGAAAAGAAGAAAAAAGAAAATACAATCACCCTGTAGCTACCTCTACTGCAAGTGCACCATGAAAAATGCGTAAGTCTGCTAATGGGTAATAATTCATCAACTAAAGTCACAGACATACAAACCAGTTCATAGATCACAGGCATATACATAAGTACATACCTGCACATATCATGGATGGAAATTATTTACTCAGCCTAGTGTATATTCACCAGAAAAACACATGTGAATAGTCACGCTATTCGTTTATCTATAACAACTCCACTAAGAAAACCTTAAGTATTACATTACTGGTCCACTATCCATCCACCTGAAAGAGCAGAGAAACTCCTGTAATATTCTTCTCAATCTTACCATCACAACTAAATTATTTTGCCTAAACAGCCTACATTTATGCACTATTGAATTAAAACAAAGGGCTGCTGACAAAAGTATTTTATCCACTATATTACTTATAACTATTCTAAATAATATTTGATTTTAGAGTTAAGGATAAAAGATGTGATAGGATTCAAGATAATAAAGCATCATCTTCCTGAAAACGTCCTCAAAATAACTGCCTGAAATATTAAAAAACCCCAAACAACAAAATAATAAACAACCAACCCCAAACAACAACACAGGGGAAAAAATATTAAAAGAAACCTGCTCTAATACAGGCATGTGATGCTCTACTTCATTCTCCTAGAAGATGAAGAGCTAAAGTGATGAAAGAGGTAATTAGCTGTTAAGTTATTCCAGAGCAAAAACACATTTCTGGTGATTAACAAAAAAATGCTGTAAGATATATTTATAATAGCTTAACACTGAAGAAGATGAAAAAGAAAAAGAGAGGGGGGGTGGAATAAAAAAGCTAATCTACTCCTCAACAAACCCTACTGCAACCGAAAGTTATTGCTCTCTAAATCATGGCAGATTACACATGGGGGTGGGGAGGGGAAAACCAAACACATTCGTAATCAAAATGTTGGGTTTACACCATTCCTCAGGAAAAAAATTAAAGAATCATTAACATCATTACATTTAATCATATGTGTAAAGATAATCAACTACTGCTATGTAAAGCTGTCAGAAGGCATATTCGAGCCTTGAATATATTATTTAAAACAAATATGTTCAAAACTAAGATAATAAAAATGAGAAAATGTGAATAATTATAAATTAATTTTTGTTTTCCAAATGTAATTTAGCTGCATTTTAGACTTTAGTTTTTTGGGTACTTCTACATCATCTCTTCCAGTAAGCTTCATCTCTTCCACTATTCCAGCAAATGTACCTTCCTTCCCAACTTTACCCCCCTACACTCAAAGTCTAACCTGTTTTCAAAACTCCTTCCTGCTAATACTGCTATGGTT
Organism: Grallaria varia; assembly: GCA_013396735.1. Classification (NCBI taxonomy): domain Eukaryota; kingdom Metazoa; phylum Chordata; class Aves; order Passeriformes; family Formicariidae; genus Grallaria; species Grallaria varia. The sequence continues at coordinate 41,304 of VWZG01009434.1, read as the reverse complement.
TTGTCTGAACAACTGCAGTCAATTTTTTTTTCTCCTACCATTGCTCTTTATGTGGCTAAGGGTCACTGTTGAGTCAGACACTTCTGGCTGAGACATTTCTGTCCAATTCCCTGCAGCTACTGAGCATGAGTACATGTTAGAGGCATAAATACACTTTAATTTTTACTGTTATTACCCTCAGAAATCTGGGCACAAAAATGTCTTTCCTACATTTTTAAAGCATACGTGGAACCTTACCTTCTGTACCTCCTAGTAACATCAATGGAAGCCACACAACTTATAACCCAAGACAACACCTTATGCCAAAAGTAGAACAGAAATCCACTGACAGCAATATCATCTCTGAAGATAACTATTTTGAATGGAACAGAAAGGTTTCTAATAAGTTGTGAGAAAACATATGCTCACACAACACTTAAGGTTATATCTGAAACATCTTGATTGATCCTTAGAGAAAACCTTATCAGATCTCTGCAGCAATAACTTTTAAGACTAGGAAAGTACTGACAATTTCTTTATACTTTCATGCATTTTATTATGCATTTTGCCATATTAAAGCATTCATTCGTCTTTCTGATGACTACTGAAACCAGCATTTTTACAAGTAATTAAAAGTTCATTTGTATTATAATCAAACTAATGCAAACAAGCCACCAATGGATTACAATTCTCTCGGTCACAAAAATCCATCATCTATTTTCACACCTCCCCAGCTCCAAATACACCTACATTCTCACAAAACCCAGTTCACAGCCCTTCCTCTTTCTATGCTTAGAAAAGCGGATTTAGAGATGCAGCTACACCTAGTGATCAGCGGCAGATCACAGCAGGCAAAACTCTGGAAAGCACTGCAAAAGTATCTGAACACAGTCGGGTGAGCAGAGCGACACAGGAAAATTTATTGCTAGATTATTTTTTTTACCCTCAAATATATGACCATATGTTTGAAACTGGTTTCAGTTTCTTGAAAACCTCTTTAACACATTTATAGCATTACACAACAGAAATACAGAACTGGGAATTATCAGCAAAATCAAACTAAATAAAGTGGAGGTTTTTTTTTTTTTTTTTTTTTTTTTTCAAAAAAAATTTGAGTAAATAATTCAGCTGCACTCACACATTAACAGATAGTTTGTTCCTGGGAAAATTATCAGAACTACAACTTCTTTACCGAACAGTCATAAATGTGAGCTGAAAGGATCCTAATTCCATGTCATTTCCTGGGGAAACATCTTCAAAACTTAGTGATGGAGCTACCTCAAATTAACGGTTTGATAATGATAATAACAAGCTTTAAAAACAAGAAAGACCCCTCTCAAAACAGCATTTCCTTTAGCATAAAGGCGTACCAGATGAAATACACTATTAGTTCACAGGTCCTGAACCCATAACATCACTGGAGTTTGTTCCATCAAGTCTACACCTATTATCTTCCCCCAGCTGAATCCAACAATGCAAACTGAACAGACTGTCCCAGCAGTAATGTATAAAACTGGCCTCATCACCAGAAACGAGGCTGTTCGACGTATTCACTGACCATCACACTGCATGAGTGAGCACACAGGAGAAATAAACCACCTCCTCCGTCTTCAGGTCAGACTCAAACAACAGTGAGATGGAGTTCAGGAGCTTGCTCGCCCTATCCTCACGTATTTTGTGATTTGACTGAGGATTTGTTCTCTCTAGCTATCAATCTAGCAACTTCTGTGAGCACTAAATATAGTATTTTTTCATCCATTATATGCTGTTGTATTGTTTCAGGACGCTGTGATTTGTTTTCCTCATGAATTCTGATGACTGCTAAATCATGAGACCAAACAAACACCAAAGCATTTTTTTCCCTTGGTGTTATTAGATCCTTGTAGTATTTGTAGGACTTATTTTTAATTTCTGATGATATTTCATTACTAACTTTATTATTATTTATTTAGCGGTTCGTAACCAACATTCATAACAGCTAAATAAAATAAATTTAAAAAACAACCCACATATCCACAACTTCCTTTTTTGACAAACTGTGCCACTTCCAAAGCCCAGGCTTATTTTTCACCTGAAAGCACTCTAAAGTACATTCCAGTTTACAGGGGAACATAAACATTATTTCATTTGTTTTGACAGTAAAAAGTTAAAACCCACCACACTGAGAAGCTGATCCTTCAAAATGCTTCCATTAATTGCAGGACTATTTTAAATATGAACAGCCTTAGCTGTAAAACAAAAATCGAGTCATTCACCTAACAGCTGTAGAAGGAGCAGCAAAAATCTCTAACAGCGGGCAGTTTGGTTTGAGAATCTTCCCCCACAGCTCTCACTGTTTAGTGAGGCCAAGTTCATGCTATGAACTTCAGCTGGAACAGTTTTCTGGATGAGCTGACAACTGCGTCAGTCACTAATAAAGCTGCATTTTCACTACCATATGTTACTTCCCTTAGGAAGTGCAAGAATACAGACTTGATGGATGGGTGAAGAGAAAGGAAAGCAGGTGAAATAAACAATGCAAACAAAAGCAGAATTCATTAAAATGAGATAAAACCACACTTGGAGATCTTTACTGCAAAAGTGATCAGAATAGTTATTAAAGGCTTTCAAACAGAGCTCCAGAATACTCCGAGAAATCTCCTTACACACAGCTAATTATACCAGAAACTTCTTATTTTCTAGACATCGCCAGGAGCTTCATTTCAGCTAGGATAGGACCTATGAAGACTTAACCTATATTCTTTCTTTTCATTTTTCTTCTTCAGTCACCAAATATCAGCATGATCACAGTAAGTTTCACCTTCAGCACATCAAACTTCTTGTTACATCTCTTTTCTGGAAAATGTGATCCTACTTTTTAGAGTGTCTACATCCAAAAATGAAACTGATTAAGGCACAACATCTATTCATAATGCAAGTTTTTGTATTTTGCATCCATGAAATAGCTTAAGGATTACGATTCTCTATGTAAAACCTTTACTAGTAACTAGGAAAAGTAACTTTCAAGTTTTGTTCAGCACTCTTCCTCCTGTCCTCTTAAAAATTGCCACTGGTGCACAGTTCATTACAAATGGCCTCCTACAAGTACATTCAGTCACTCCATCCGTCCCTCTCACTACAATAGGACTCATCCATTCTCCAAGAAAAACTAAAGCTTTTTAAACCAGTATGGTAAAAAGAGTGTTAATATAAAACCTTGGTGCTTTTCATAGCAAAAGAGAATATAATAGACTAATAATAGCCCTCCCTGAGTCAGATTCAAGCTGTAAGCAAGAAGCACCAATTTCAGAATTCAGGGTGTGTGCAAATTTACATCTATCTGAACATGATGTCTAATGCATTTTGTTACATATGTCCTTGACTTCAATTTCAGCTCCCCATTTTGGTATTTGACAGAACTTATCCCATCCAGACCCTTCATTTTATATAAGGCCAAATATTTAAGTTTACAATGTCCCTTTCTAACTTCCCACATCTCTGTGTTTGACCTAAATCCTTTAGAGGAGTGAAGTGCTTCCCCTAGCCTGAATAATCTACCAGGTAGGTGGAAGAAGGAACAAAGTGGGGTCAGGTGCATTTTCTATGACAGAACACCATGTTCATGGACTTTTGTAATATTAAAAAAATATTAAAAAACACAAACCCAAAAGTAATCTTGCAGAAAGAGCCCAGTTACTTTTAAAAACTTAGAAAAAGCAGCATTGTCCACTTAAGACAATGTTCTCAGTAACATCTCTTGAATTCAAATTCATGAGATCATTTGCTTCTTGAACTGATGAATCCAGAATTTTAAAATCTTTAGTTAAGGACTTAGAGAAAATCTCATTGTTATTAACTGTTAAGCTGCTTTCAAAAGATTATTTGAAAGCTTCCAGGCCTTAAAAAGCCAAGATCTGATCTTTCAGTAAGATTATTTTCTAAATAAGAAACTCAAATAAAACAATAGCTCAACATAATGTTAGAACCAATCTCTGTGAAACAAATCTGTCAGTTTAGAAAATGGCAAAAACAAAAATGGAACTATAAATGCCAAAGATTACTTAACTCACACGCTGCTATTCTTTCCTTAGAAATTTGTGGAGTTGGTTTTGTTTCCCTTTTCCTTGTTTGCTTTCAAACTTTTTATAGGTTAGTCATATAATTCCCATCTGCAATAAGGGACAGCTATTACAAAAGATAACTACCCAACTGAAGGATGGATTTTTCTGTCATTTAATTTCTATGACACTGTTGAATCGAGGTTTTAAAAAGAGAAACAGCATTTTCCCCACCACCACCCCCAAGCCACAATGACAGCCGGACAAACGCTTCATTTGGTAAAGTACAAAAATGGGAATTTCATCAATTTTGTTGTGAGTGTCAAGAATCAATATGGCAAAAACCCCCAAAACTGTATATGCATCTTCATATTCAGTACTTAACAAACATACACATACGCACACATGGGAAGAAAACAGGGCAGATTCTGCATCCATGACATTCTTTGCAATCTCACTAAAGTGTGTGAACTGCAGTGTCTGTTATTCAGTACTTCAGAAGGTCTGGAATCGCACCTTTGTAATAACGGTATGCACAAGTCATCTGTGAATTGTTTTGTGGCTTCCAGCACAGTTGTCTTCACTGTGTGTGTCAAGGAAATTAACAGAACAGATATAAATCAAACACTAATGTGGGACTGTTCTTCAGCAACATGAATAGCATTTCAGTGCTGACCCTAGTATAGAATCAGCACATCACATGAACAAGCCATTTAAATATCCAGAAGCAGAAGAGCTGCTCCAGCTTAACTTTAAACAAGAAGAAAAACAGTTCGCTCAGGTCAGCAATGAGTTACGAATTTATCTTAATAAAGTAAAAGCTCACACTGAAGCCTGGACACTAGACTCCCAATATTAATGAGTTATAGGGCTAATATAACTGAGTCCAGTTCCATAATTCACTGTAGAGCTTAGCTTCATCCTAACAGGAGTGTTTGGAAAATATTTCATCATTGTTACATATCCTCTTGGAACAAAACATTTTTCTGCTCAGAGATCTTCTGTCTCGTCTGCAGTAGAAATGCTGGCAAGAAACTAGGGGAAATGCAGCTACGTATACAAAAGGTCCCTGGAACCAAACCTAAAACCAAGCATTTTTAAATTTTTTTTTAGAAGTTTTAAAACAGACCACCTCTTCCTAGCCATAAAACTTGGTTTAGCCACAGTGCTGCTTAGAAACATGTAATGTACAAAATATAAACTATTCTGCAGCCTGAGCAACAAGGAGTCAGAAACACTGCTTCCTACCAGATCAAAGGACGCTTCACATGAGCTGAAGACCAGATGTCTTCAATTTAAAGTGCTTTTCAGTTGCACTAACTTCATGTTAGGAACAAAACAAACCCAGAAAAAAATCCGAAGTTACTCTTTGCAGCGAAGCGCACGGAAGTATTTCACAATCTAAATTTCTGTCTAAAATTACGCGTTTCTCCAACATATAAATAGGGCAGGGGTGCAGGCAGGGGACTCGAGACCAAGATAACCATCTGCAGGTCCGGAGCTTCGGGGAACGAAAGGAACGCCGCTGATGGGGCACTTCGCCGGGCTCTCCCTCGGATAGTGAATGCCGGCACCCCTCCCAGGGCGTCTGCCCTGCCCTGCCCTCCCAGGTGACATCTGGGGGCCGCAGAAAGCGCGGGGTCGCGGCTTTATCCCGGCTCTGACGGCCTCTGACGGCCGCACCTCCGGGCAGCGCTGAGGCAGCGGCGGGGCAGGCGGGACAGGGCACGGCAGGGCAGGCGGGGCAGGCACCCTGCGGGAGCACCGCCAGCCCTCCTGCCCCCACCGCCAGCCAGGCCGGGGGCCGAGCGCCGCTCAGCTCGCCCCTCCGCTCCCCGCGCCCGGCCAGCGGGAAACTTTGGGGAAGTCGGCGGCGGAGAAGCGCCGGAGCGAGCCCGAGTGCCGGCCGTGCCCGCAGCCCTGCCCCGCGGTGCCCGAGCCCCGCCAGCCCCCGGCCCTTCCAGCGGGGCTCCCTCAGGGGCGCAAAGCGCCCGGCATCCCGACACCGCCGCCGCCTCCCAACACTTTTCCCACCCCACGGTACGCAGCGGTTCCGAAGTGTCAGCCCCGTCAGGGGGACGGCGAGGGGAAATTAAA
>VWZG01009434.1:21444-34503 GCA_013396735.1 Grallaria varia | reverse complement strand
CTCCGGCGGGCGCCGCTCCCCCCCCCCGGCACCAGGGGGGCACCTGAATCCCGGAGCCTCCTCGGCCGGCGCCGCCGCCAGCCCCCGCTCAGCCCGGCTCCCTGACTGACTCGCGGTCCCCGCGGCGGCCGGGCGGGCGGGCTGAAGGGAGCGCGGAAAGTCACGCCCAGCCGCCGGCGCCGCCNTCAATAAATGAAAGAAGAAAATCTCATCCAGGCGTCTCGGTAACTTTGCGGCGGGCCGGCCCTGAGCAGAGCCACCTCCGCGGGTTCCTGCCCCGCCGGACGGGGCCCGAGGGAAGGAAGCCCCGGCACAGCGGCCTCGCCCCCGCCCCGCCGCTCTGGCGCTGCTGCGGGCACCGGGAGTGGGGACGGGGAGCGCAGGAGAGGGGCAGAGCGCTGTCTCTCCATAACCGCGCCGTGCACGGGCTGTCTGGAGTCTGTCTGAAGAACTAGTTGGAGGCCACCAGACAGCCTTCCGCGGGTACCGCAAGTGCTGTCCGCACAGCGAGAGGCTGATACCGAGAGGAAATTAAGACGTGAGTGGGCTCTCCGGGCTAGCGAAGAGAGGCACTGTCTCGTAAATTAAACGCTTCGCGTTCGCGTGCTGCTCATAAAACTTGAGCGCCTTGCTCAGCCTTGCTCGGTCGCAGCCACCCCTGCCCCCGCCGGAGCGCTTCGAGAAGGGACCGCTGGAGATCGCCCAGCGCCGCTCACGGCACGGGCGCAGCGCCTGCTCCTGCCAGTGGGAATAACGTCAGGAATTGGCAAGGTTAGGGACGGAATGATGGAAATAAAATCACATTAAAATGGCAGTTATCTTTCATTATTTGCAGTGTGTGACTTCTGGCATTTATCTCCACTTCACTTATGAAACGCAGCTTGACAGTCGCCTTCACACAGGGGCTTTCTCTCCTGGTGTCCATGGCGCTGCAAGGATGTGTTTGCTGGTTTTAAACCAATTATTTCTAAAGTGTGTCTCTAGAGGTGCAAATATTTTTTTTGGCTCTCGCTTTCAATGAAAGCTTTTTCTTTCAAGTGCAACTGTGGCCAAATTTAATGCCTTGTTTATTCCATGTGGGTTATTAATAAAACAGTAACAAGAATCTAGGTAATGCTGGAATTAAGGGTTTGAGCTCAAATTCTAGATTCTCATTTTTCTCCAGCACGGGTCTCTGTTTTCCATGCTGCTCTTATCTATAGTTAGTTTACTTCCCTCGCGTTTCAACTGAAGTCAAAACTCCACGCATCCCCCACACGGTCGGGGGGATATTACTGGTTTGTGCGTATTTTATATAGTTTTTACATACAACACGTAATCTTCAAACTCAGGCACACTGCTGTATCGTTTCCAGTGATCGCCCAACCATGCTGTTTTCGGGACGCTGCTCTATTATGTTTTGGGTAATGCATCTGTTACTGACGCAACCTTCGCGAAGGGACATGAACTTTGAGACGCGTAGGGGTACGGCAGCTGCCTCAAAAGTTAACGCAAGGGGGCAGGATAGCATTAATTGTTGTGCTTCCTGACGTCAGACTTTTCCTTTTGAATCGTGAGTCTTCTCTTAGTTTATTGTCTGAAACTTCACAGTGTTCTTCCCCTCCCCCACCCCGAAAAAATTGCCTTAATTCCCCAAAACCTTGGTAACCTAGGGGTGTTTTGCAATAAAAATTTATTTTTTTAATGTTATTTTTTTTCCTGTTACATAATTTATTTTTTTTGTATGTTCTTTAAAAGCTGCAGTTATAGCTACTAAAAGGTAGAAACTCACTAGTTTAGAAAGTGCTGCCTTTAAAAATATCAGGAAAACTCATAAGTAATTTAACTTACCGTGAATTAAATTTTAAAATGTATCTTCTGGTAGATCTGTACTAAAAATCCAAAAATGAGCAGTAACACCAATGCTTATGCTAATGACAACCTCTCATGTCATCATGTCATGTTCAGGATGTCCAGACACAGATAAAATTGTATCTCTGACCAGCCATTGTCAGTCCCAACACAGTGCAGTAAAGTATCATGTTCAGACATATAACAGTAACCCTCAACCCCATCTTTATTACATGGAATTGAAAATTCCATGTCTATATCCACAGTTATCTGGAGGTAGCTTAGTGAAGATGAGATAGAAAGTCACCAAATTCTGAGGATTACGGAAGAGCATGTAAGAGTGTTAGGTCACAGTTACAGTTGGAGTTAGTTCTTGACCTTCAAAGACACAAATGTTCTGCTTTGCTTATGGCAAATGTAGGAAATGGTTAAGCTCCAGGGAATAGCTAAACCAACAAGAACAATAGAAAACACAGGTCATGCATGGCTGATCGGGAATTGTTAGCTGTGTTTCATTGTGTTTAGTACTGGAGTGTGCAGGAAAACGGTCCAAAAACACTATAAAAAGAACTAGAACGTCAAGAAAAGACTAGACAAAACACACAGGTTCACTAGTGGTTTGATTCCAAGAATGCCTTCAGGAGAGTTCATTAAAGGCTAAGCTGCGGCTGGAGAGGGGATTGGAAGCATCTGGGGGTGGGAGGGGAGGGGGAAGTACTTTGTTGACTGTTTCTTACTGACAAACAGATACTTTAGATGCTTTGCATCTGTTCTTGAACCTCAAAGAAATTCCTTATTAGAGTTCCCTACATGCACATACTTCAGCTGAGAAACATAGAAGATCACAAATAAAATTATTCCTGCAGAAAGGAGTCAAAGTATGAGACAGTAAGATGTGTAGAATAAGGAGAAAATCTAGAAATTGTCATAAATAATTTCTAAATTTTAATGTACATCAATAGGAAATGCACATAACCAGCCTTCATTGCAAAGATTTTGTTTTATTTTTAAATATGGAATATCTATACATTCCACTAAGGGAACATTAAACTACTTGATGATAAATTATTAATAATTACACTATTTATTACAGAAACTACACTGGCACAGTTTCCCTCTCCTTGCTAATTGTTCTCTTGCCAAACCAGTTCCAATATTCCAGGCCTCTGAGCTACTTCTGGAAAATGATCTTTGAAAATTTCAAACTGATCAAGAACTGTATTACTGGTTAGAGAGGTCTGATATCCGAGTATTTATCATCATATAGAAACAGGACTACTTGACCTATGACAAGGAAAAGTTCTTAGAATAGGCATACATGTATGCTTAACAATTAGGTATATATTGTGTTTATCTATTTAGCTATTACCTTTCCTTTAAGTTGCTAATGATACTCACAGTGCTATTCATTCTATATTGCTGGCACAAGAGCAAGTAAACATGTCTCAAATTCTGTAAGGCATCAAGGCCATCCTGCATAATCTGTAGCATGAAGTCACCCTTCCTATAATGATACAAGGCAGGAACACTTTCTTGCTCATGTTACAGCAGAAATAGAAAAGCAAATACTCAGATATTCAAATATTGGAGGAAGGCCCAAACAGCCTGTCTTTTTTTGACCTGTGACAATGCTGATTAAGTGGCCAACAATGTGGGCTACGCAGCTGTCACCTGATCTTTTGGTTCAGTAGCAGATAACATCACTGTCACAGCTCAAAGCTATTTTTTGCACTATAAAGTAGTCGGACACGAGTGATTTTCCCTAGCCCACTCCATCTTGTTTTAAAGCTCAGACAGACAAGCTTCATGAATCTTTCAATGACACTACTGTTTAAATATGATGAAAAAGTAATTTTCTTCACAGGACAGGGACATATTTTCTTAGCTAAGTACAGCTAATAAGTGAAACTATGATGTGCTTTGTTAGAAGAATGATTCCTGTTTTCTGTTTTTATCAAAGCTACTTCTCTTGCTACAGTGAAATTCAGACCACTTAAGAAAAATCACATAATCTCTCTAGGTCAAGTGAAAAATATGCCAAACTGAAAAATGTTTTGTTTTTCCATTTGGGGCTCTTCTTAAATAGAGAGCAACCTCTTCTCCTTTGCTAATGTTCACTTATCTTTAGGTAGCTTTATCTTCTCACTCAGATTTTTCCTGATACTCTTCACCATTTCACTGCTTGTTTTTGTCAAAAGTTTTTGTTGTGTTTTGTTTTTTTTTAAAGTGTGTGCTTATCTATGTGCCAGGATTTACTGATTGCATTATACTCCAAATTATATTTGCTTTCACAATGTTTAATATATTTGTATCCTGTGTACATGCTGTAAATGTTTCATTTGTTACTGAAGAGCTATTTCAGTGATAAATGTAATGTTCTGAATAAATCTTCTAGTGTCTACTCAAAATCCCAGGTATGCCCCCTTCTGCATGTTTTTGAGGGGTATGGCGAGGATGTGGTATTGTCCTTAAAAGATCACATCCACCCTATACCCCATGTTTCCTTGCCTCCGAGGAACAACAAAGAACTCCTCGGAATCCAAGGTCAATCTAAACCATCTGCAAAAGTTGCTGCATGCAAAATGTTCCATCTTTAGTACAGGCTCATCTTCTTTCCTCTTATTACTGCTGGGACTTGCTGGCACTGGAGCTGATCCCTGATCATTCATTTGGCACTGAGATGTGCTAACCACAACTGTAGCTGCTCCTATCAGATATTGTCATGTGTAATATGACTGCCTGCTTTTTTCTTTTTCTTTTTTTTCCGTTACTAAAGATTTGTTCAAAACACAGTAATGATCCATTTTGTCCTAAGAACATCTTGCCTTATTCACTTATCACCTTGAAGTTTTGTGGTAATAAAAACCAAAGCCCTCTTTGCTTTCAGCTGTTAAAACCCAGCTTTTTTTTTTCTTATTAGCTGAGGAAATTCTAGATGGCAGCTCCTGGCCTTGATATTGAACCATAGCTGGAGCTTGAGAGAGAAAACACATCCAGATCTTTGGAAAGTATTTAAAAGACTAGAGAGAAGCAATATTTAATCAGAAATTGTTGAAATAGAAGTGAGAAAAATGTCTGAAGTATCCAAGGAAAACAGTGGGGGAACTTTAGGATCTGAATGTCAGGAGGGGAGCGCAGAGCAACAGATCACACTGTACAGATATGGTTACTGCTAGTTCAAGTCCAATAACAAATAGCTGCATTGTGGAAGTACATCTATGTCATACAGTATTCTGATATTTTTTATAATAAAATGGATAAGAGAGAGTGTTGCCTAGGCAGGTAGAAGCTTGTAAACTCATGAAAATTTAACTCTATGTGCGATGCTGTCTCTTATGCTGGAAGCAAAGTTTTTATTGCCATGATCAACATGGTCTTCTAACACTCATGCAATTTGTACAGACAAGGAAGAACATATACGTCATCCTAGGTTGTGTTTGGTGTATTTTCACATCTGCAGGACAAATTCTGTCTCACCTTCTGATTGTCAGCATTTTATTAGGAAACTATTGTTTTTAACAATCTAGAAAGACTTAAACCATTGAGGCTTTTAACTCTACTCTTGGGAATATACCACTCTGTATAGTATATGTGAGAAGCAGGCCTCTTCAAACTTGAGCTTTCTGTCAGGGAACAGAAAGAGTCAGCTGCTCCCTAAGGCATGGGGAGCCAGGAGCTGAGTGCCGTAACACCTTCCAGCAGGAGAGTGGCCAGGGGTCTGATCCACCAGTCCCAGCATGGTAAGAGAGCAAGGCCTGGTTCAGCCAAGGCTCCAAATCATGAAGCAAGTTCACAATGATGAGGCGGGTCTGAGAGGAAGCCAGAAAGATAATCTGCTGCTCAGAATTAGGATCACATTCAGTGGTCACCCAGCAGATCCACCATGGTAAGACAGGTCCAAGATCAAGCCCAGAAGTGAACCCACAAGGTGGGGCCTGGGTCTACAGGGTCTGTGACCAGGCACATGGAGACCAGTGTTCCTACACCATGGCTCCAGCAGAGACTGAAGTCCCCAAAGTGAGCTGAAACAGTGCTGCTGGGACAACTGGGTAGAGAGTGTAGGTGGGGGCCCCAAGTGAGGCTGAGCAGAGTCATTACTGCACTCAAAATCATCTCACTTTCCACCTTTGGATCTTCAAATATATTACATGGCTTTTAATAATTTTTCTAGATTCCCATACCTTGTAAAGAAAAGTATCTCCACTGTTTTTCTTTTACTACTTGTTCTTAGCTTCTCCCAAAATGTGTATGTCCTTAGCTGTGTCTCTGTCCACATTTTCAGGAGGTACATAAAAGAGCCAAGAGTAAAACAGTCCAAATGCCTAATGCTGTTAAACAAACACCTACCAAGAATGTACAACCTTCAGATTTGTGTAAGGTTGAATGGGATTGGTCAGGAGCAGAAAGAAACAAATACAGAATCAATCAAATGCAAATGCTAGCAAATATTCATATATTCAGTCTTCAAAGTCTGTACAAATACAGACTGTAATATCATCTTTGTCACTCATTGCTTTGATCTTGTCATTCATCTGGGTTAACATCCTTTTCTATTACAAATTTAGGCTTAATTTCATTGTCTTCAAAGTTCTGTACTGTTCCACCTCTCCCTACTCATTTGAACTTCAAGTTGCTATTCTTTCTATTCAGGGTTTCTGTAATCAACTGTGTCAAGGAGATAGAACAGAAGAATCAAAATTTAAATGAGCACTGTGAAGTAAGCTAACTTCTCAGTCTTCCAAAACAGAGTAATTGTTCAAAAATAAATTAATGCTTATTACATAATAGAAGGAGCACATACTGATTTTTACCAGCAGAGCTTATGCATTGTATTTTTTCTGCTTTTCTGCTAAAATATTCTAGTCCATCCCTCTCCACAGATAAACCCTTTTCTTGGGGGGGGGTGTGGGGGGTGTGTTCTGCAGGCTCCTGTTAGATGGAACATTCCCTTCAGGAGTAATCCCTAGAAATGCTTGACAAAAGTTTGGTTTTCAGACATCTTCATGAAAGGCAAAGAACTGAAGCAAACAACTAAAATAGTCATGTCTGATGCCATCAGTGCTAATGTTGACTGATCCTATCTGCGAGGGCTCTTCAGATGGTGTTTCCAGCTAGGAAAACATATTTCTGACATCTTGGGTTCATTCCACCAAAAATGCATCAAAGCAAAATTCAACTGAAAAGCTGAATTCGTTATAGGGTTAGTTTTCTTTCTGCCCGTGAACTTCTCTTGAGTTTGTTCACTGACATATATATTTCTCATTTTTCTTCAATAGCTCTGAAATAGCATAAGATAATAGAAGCTGTGCTTTGGCTCAATATTTTCCAGAAGTTCTTTTACAGCTAATTAGGAGTTTGTGAAATAGAAGACGTGAAATATGCAGCCCCTTTGTTTCTTTTTGTGGGTCTTAAAAACAGTCATTGATGGATGGAATTAGAGTTCCTTCTGCCTCTTTATGACTAACTCTGATTTAGCAACATAGCATTCATGTTGTCAGCAGCACCTCTAGACAACTTCCTACTGTTTGATGCAATTGTTATATGAGGTGCAAGAGATGTTATTAAATCAGATCCCATTGGAACATGAGGTTAAGATTCTTATTTTCCTACAGCTGTAGTTGAACAGAAGGATGTGAACTTCTTATCTTGCCTTTCAACACCAAAAAAAATTGATTTTTTGGGATGAAATCTACTTTAACAACAATTTATACTATTGCAAAATACTGCCATACCACCTCATCAGAGGCAATTCTTAGGAGGTAGGCACAGTTGTCAGTGATGTAGAATCCATCAAAGAGGCAGCATATGAGCATAGATATAAGTACAACCTCTCACACCACCACCTGTGCTGACTGCAGGTTTTTACCTTAATATGTTAAAAAGTCGTTGGTAAGTAAATTATATGTTACAATGATGACATCTCTAAATTACACAGTTTGTGTTAGTCATTTGTAGAATTTATTTCCTATTTGTGTATTTGGAAGTATTTGAATTTTTTATTTTTTTTTTTTAAATGGTAATAGTGGGTCAGGGGAGGTAATACAAAGCGGAAAGGTTCATGCGTAAAATCTATTCTTATTTAGTACTTTTTCTCATTCTTTATTTTCTTTTTTTGAAATATTTCTGCCTTTTTAGAAAGAGGAGGAATATATTTCAATATACTTATGATTGAATTCTTGTTGGTGTTCGCTTGTGCAGAATGATGAAGAGGCGTGAAAGTTAAATGTGCTTCATACCATCATTTTTTCCTCTTGATTGCTTTCATACCAACAGCAGATGTCCAGCGAAGGGACACAAATATTTCCCTTTAGTAAGTCATTCCACTGAAAATAATGGGAGCTTATTTAAATAGCGTAGCCCAGAGGAGACAAAATGGGGTGCAAGCACAGGAGAGAATAAGAGCAGAAGCATACTCAAAGAATGACTTTATTTGCATGCAGTGAAATTTTTTAGCACATAATAAAATTAATAGAAATTCAACTACCTATTGATTTGTTAAAAGCATTAGGAATGATAAGTTGAAATTTGTTGTGGTCATGAATACTATTGATTATCCTGCTCCATGCATTATTGTGCTAAAAAATCAATTATTTAATATTTTATTTTGTACTGTTAAATTATTTTATTAAACCTAAATTAAGAATTATAATGGATACGTAATACTGAAATGAATTCCTCTCACAAGTTTAAATAACCATTTTGGTGAGACAAGAGTGATCGCCAAAATAAAAGCATGATAAATAAAAGTCAGGAAGGCTTTGCAGATGTGATGAATCACTACATATTACTTTGTTTTTCAAAATCAGTGCTGATTCTGCTGTTGCTTATTGCGCAGAGCTTAGATTAAAATTAATGGGAATTATATGCACAGGATAGCTGCATTGTGGAAGTTCGGGGGGATTTTACCCTCACACCTCACAATGGAAACACGGGGCACAACCACTACCCCTATAAAAAAGTCTAGCCCTATTTGAAGGGCTACACAGTAGTATCAGTGTTGCACAGTTACAGCTCTCAAAAAGGTGAATCTCTGTGGCAAATGAGAAAATATTGTTCTCTCCCTTCTCCTACAAAGTGATCAGATGTGAGCATTGCTGAGGAAAATTTTTTCATGTTGAGGAACTGATCAGACATTGTGTGAAGCTATAAACTAACAGTGTGTTGTTTCGAGAGAGACAGATGCTAAATCAGAGGCAGTAAGTTTTCATCATAAGTCCCTATTGTTTTTAGAGTGCAAACAAAAAAATATGAAAGGTATACTACTAGAGATGAAGAACCCATAAGTTATAAAACATCTAGATTAAAACAATTCTTTAACATTAGGGCTGTACCTCTACCAAATTCAAAAGTTCAGGTGCAAACAATGAATTGGCAGAGCCGTTCAGAATATAATTGAATGAATTAAATACAATAACCTTTGTGGTCAAAAGCATTGCAGATATGAACTAAAAGTTTCCTAGATTAGAATTCTTCCCTTCAGAGCACCAAATGCTTTGGAATAATCCATATCATAACTGGAAGTAAGTACTTCTGTTACTGGGAGTAACTGCTCAAATCTCTGAAATGCCTCAAAACCAGGGACATGCAGCTTCCGGAACACAGTAAGTGGGAAGAAACTCAAAAGGAGAAATTGAAATATTTTTACATTTTCCTGAGCACACTAGTAGAAGGAGAAGCTTGTGGCTGATTCACCAGCTTTAATGCCTTCACCAGTAGTGCCATTCCTTTGTGAACAGCAGTCCTGTTCCCAGTGAAACCAGTAGTAGCAGCACTTCTCTCTCAGCACTTAGGCTGCGCTTCAGGATACTAGGGCATTATCCTATCCTTGTGACAGCTCCCCGTTGTCCATACAGATTCTGCTATGCAGCTGTAAAGGGATTAGACAAAGATGACAGTGAAAGCCCAGAGTGAGGCCTATTTGTTCTCTTCATACAGAGAACACCTAGGACTCCTGTACCCTGTGAGTTCACCGTCATGACTCATGGAACGTATTGCATTTTGGTGACTAAGAAGCTACAGGAGGTAGATAACCAGTGTGCTTTGGTTGAATAACATCAAAATGTAAATATGGAGCAATAGGCTGCCTGCCCAGTTATAAACACTAAAAGACATGGCTGTGTCCTGAGGCCATTCCCCAAACCATGGACATCCACCAATGGATGATGGTGGCAATACTCATTCAAAGGTCTTTGTTTCATAGTTCACTGTCAGAAGGCCATGGGTTTTTTTGGTGCCTTCCTTAGACCACCTTTTTTTTAGTGTCTCTGTCTCTGCCATACACTTCTACATTCCTTCTCCAGCTTGTCTGTCCCATCTGTGGAAGCAGTAGACCAAGCTGTCCGTTGCCACAATTCCAGGAAAATGCTTTTTAATGCTGTAGGTTCCTGACCGCTCTCCTGAAAAATTGTTCTCGTCTCCCATTTTGATAAACATTAATTAGTCCTGGATATTTATTCCCACCAACAGAGAAAGATACCCTCCCTACTGAGTGGTGTATGCTGTCTCTCATCTAGAGAAAAAGTATTTTCTAGCATGTCTCTGAGAAAGTGGCAACGTGTGACTTTTTGTGTGTGCCTTTTACATATAGCAGGGCTTCTTTAAGGAGAACTGTTTCTCCTTTGATTCCACTTGAGTGTCTCCCAGAATAAATGTGCCTAGGACAATGTTTCCTAGTATGAATGACACCAGTTCTCACCATCTGGGCACTTCACAGTTCCTTCTTGACCAATTGGTTCCCAGTGGTGCTCACTCTGAACTTACTACAGATGTGAAGGAAATCCCAGCAAAATTATAAAGCAAATCTGGAAATGCCAGATGTCATGACAGATGCTGGCAGATGCTGCCGCTTGCCTGTTTGAGGTGACCCTGTATGGACAGAGGGTGCATGAGAAAAAGAAGTATTTGAATTTCCGTTCTGACATACAGAAGTGCATTATATCCAAAAAAGAAACCATCAGGCCTTTTTATACAGGCATAGCTTTGTATTTTTGCACACTAATTTGAAAAGACCAGGAGAAAACACTGAGGTTTTGCACTGACTTCCCCTTTGGTAGACAGAGGAATGAGGAGTAGGGATAGACAAGAGGAAGTGGTGGAAACTGCCTTGGACCACTGGTCCACAGATAAGTCTGGCTGGAAGTGTCCTGGGCTTAAAAGCAAGAGATCACAAGATAAACTCACAACACAAATGTATGGTGATTCCGCAACTTTGAGCAGAAAACACAGTTGTAAAAAGTAGCCTTCAGCAATGAACAGTGTTAGAGTGAAGGTGTGTGGATGCAAGCTACTGTGATAGCTCAGGTCAGGACTGAGGGTCTCCCCTATCAGCAGCTGCTGTACCTTCTAATCTCTGCTTTCTCTTTCTTCAGCCTCAGAATTGTACAGCTGAACCACTGAAGATACCATGAAGATACCAGTCTGTTATGGTTGTTCTGGATTTAGGAATCCCAGAAAGAAATTCAGTCGGTCTTGTTTTCAATCGTTCACCAGCATCCATGAGGGTTTCATAGAATCTCCTGAATTGGAGATGATCCACAGGGATTACTGGAGTCCAATTTGGGGTCCCACACAGGACAGCCCCAGGAATTACACCATGTGTCTGAAAGCATTGTTCAAATGCTTCAACTCAGACAAGTTTGGTGCTGGGACCACTTCCGTGGGAAGACAGTTCCAATGCCGGACCATGCTCTGGGTGAAGAACCTTTTACTAATATCCAACCTAAACCTCCCCTGACACAGCTTTGTGTCATTCTCTTGGGTCCTGTCACTGGTCACAAGAGAAGGGATCAGTGCCTGTCCCTCTGCTACCCCTCATGAGGCAGCTGTAGACTGTTATGAAGTCTCCCCCTCAACCTCCTCTTCTCCAGGCTGAACAGACCAAGTGACCTCAGCCACTCCTCATATGACTTCCCCTCCAGGCCCTTCACCATCTTAGTAGCCTTCTTTGGATGCTTTCTAATAACTTTATGTATTTCTTGTATTGTGGCACCTAAAACTGCACACAATATTCAAGGTGAGGCTGCCCCAGGGCAGAGCAGAGTGGGACAATCCCCTCCCTTGACCAGCTGGTGATGCTTTGCCTGATGCGCCCCAGGACATGGTTGGCCCTCCTGGCTGCCAGGGCACTGCTGACTCATATAGAGGATCCTGTTGACCAGGGCCTCCAGGTCCCTTTCAGCAGCACTGCTTTTCAGCATCTTATTCCCCAGTCTGTAGATACACCCAGGGTTTCCTCATCCCAGGTGCACAATCCAGTTTTGAACTTTGTATGTTTGGTCCTGGTAAGAGTCACAAAGTGCACTGGTAGAATAATAAATTTGATTTTAAAATGAAATCTTACAGGAGATGGGAAGGATTGAAATTGTAAAGGTGAATGACTTATTAAATTAATCCAACTTCCATGGCATGTCAATATTTCTATTAATATTTAAAATAGTGATTGCCCAAGAAAACAATGTAAACAATGCCACAGATTTGTAATGCTCATAATGATTAAGTTAGAAAGCTGCCACTCTGAATATCACAAAAAAGAAAGAACTAAGAATTACATATAATTCCTCCTGTCATAATTTAACAGTATTTTTGCTCACTTAAGGTTACTCTCTCCAAAACCAATACGTAAGTGCTCACTCACCCTAAGTTATATTTTAACTTTTCTAAATACCATTTTGACATAAATGTGCTGCAGCTTCTTTGACCTGTTGCAGCTCACTTGACCACAATACTTTCTTCAGTAACAGCAGATGTAAGTGAAAATGTCTCTCATATTCACTGAACTTTTTAGGTTTTAGTTGAGAAGCAAACATCTCTGGGCTGCTCCTGATGCCCTTGAGAATATTTTTTTCTCATTTTTCTTAATTCTCCTCTGTGATTCAGTTTCAAAGCAGAGACTCTAGGAAATAAACAAAACTCGGAGGAAGGAAAGGAGTCAAAGGATAACAATGAAACAAAGAAAGGAAAGGTGCATTTAAGAAACAAAACAGCATGTAACAGAAGCACTAATGAAATGGGAAAGCTTGAAGGGGGAGAGCAATCAGAGACCCAGGATAAAGGGACCCAGAAAATGATGAAACCATTGTCACTAACACAGAAAAGTGGAACTTACCAGTAGCAAACTTGAAAAGGATATTTGAAATAAGAACAGTCTACTTGCATCTCATGGTATTTTCTGTCCAGTCCATTTGAAAAATACTAGCGGAGAAGAGAACTCTACCAGACAATGAAAGATAC
>VWZG01009434.1:917-21405 GCA_013396735.1 Grallaria varia | reverse complement strand
AGAAAGTTCTGATTATATATATATATATATATACATATATATGTCATGTGATTTCTGATCTCAATTGATGACAGATGGGATCTGTCCGATGGGAGAAATCAGAAAACATATCAGTGACATTCTTTTGGCTCTTCTCAGAGTGAAAAGAAATGTCGGTGCTCTTGTAAAGATGAGCTTTTACATGTAATATATGTGTAGTTTTGGTTTTATGATGAATGATAGTCTTTAAAATGCAAGCTATTTTAAGGACTTCAAGAAATTGATGTTATGGATATTACTCAAGCATCAATAAAAAAGTTTGCAAAAGACCGATCCAATATTAAAAAAGAAGTTTTAATGCATGTTAGAATGTTTTTGAGTGCTTCAAATTGTGGGATTTTTTTTTTTTTCAGATGTTGCAATGAAGTGAATTGTAACTTTATCAACTTAGGAGGTCTACTTTTTACTGTATACTGAGGGGATCCCCTGAATTTGTGTTACATTATCCTCAGTAGCTGGTTTGCTTGAAAAAGACATTTAATGCTTCTCTGGTAAAAAAAAAGATAAATATGAAGAACCACCAGTTCTTACTAATAACTTTACTTGACAATGGGTTTCTGGTTCACCCTCAAGGACCAGTTGTGGACTGATTTAATTAGAAGAATGATAGATTAGTGTGAAAAATGATGTTTACATCATCGTTGAACAGAGAGAGGTCAATGTGGGATTCAGATCTGCAGAAGAAAGTAGGACATTGTAGCATAAGGAGACATTAGGAGGAAAGAGGAGACCTGTCAGCTTCAGTGGCTGACAAAACAAAACAAAGCAAAAAAAAACCCAACAAACCAAAAGCAAAAGAACACACCTAGATTTAGAGAAGAGATGAATTTAGTTCAGGAGGAAGTATGTCAAAGCGCCTCTGGATTTCAGAGAATCTCACAAGGTAGACTCAAAGGCATTTCTTTTCTGAAGTTGAATTCCAGATTTTTCTGGCACATGGAGTCTGAAGGGTATAAACTTGATCTGCAAATCCCTGTCACTCTGCATGACCACAGGGCTTAAGGAATGTGTAGATGCTGCGGTAAAGACTGGTAGAGAAACTTTTTTTTTAATGGAAAAAAAAAAGACAGGAGACTGAGAGGCAAAAAATCTTTAGTTCAAGAGTGTTAGTTTCAATCTATAAACTTGAGAGGACTTAAAGCAGAGCCTCTTTGCTTGAAAGCACATGAAAGTGGACAAATTGCTTTATTTTCACCAACTTAATGGCTAATGAGGTTAATTTGTAACTGAATAACCTACCCCATTTTCTGGTCTACCTTGCTCTCTGTTTGTGTTTGTGTACAGCTACAGAAAACAAGCATATTTATATGGGAATAATTAAAATAGATACATGTATACATGGCCCGCACAGACATTCTTCGCAAGATCATTTGCTCTGAAGATTATATTCCTGCTGGTTGAATGCATATCTAATTTCATTTAGACAAACCCTTCACTGCTTTTTAATAACAAATGAGAGGCAATGCTATACATTAAATATATGGCTAAAATGTCACACATGCTGAACAAAAATCATTGTCAAAGCAAATGAGCATTTGGATGATACAATGATAAGAATAATGTAATTAAATTAATTTTCATACCACTGATTTTATCACCTCATTTTCACGCTATTCCTTCTAGCCATATGCTTTGTTTCCATCCAAATCTGCTCATTAAGGAACAGAGACTAACATTTGTTACAGACAATGCTGAAGATCAGGTCCTGGGCTTGCTTGCATAAGGTTTAATTCATCTGAAAAAGTAAGAACATAGTAAGAAAGAAGAGAGGGGGAAGCTGATATAAAATGGAAAAACCCATGAACACAGCTGGGTAAAGAACTGGGGAGCTGAGGAGGCAAATGATCAAAAGGATTTGGAAAAAATTAAAGTAAGGGAAAATGAGAAAGACATAAACAAGGATGAAAGGGAAAGAAGGGAAAAGGATAAGAAGGGGAGAATGAAAAGGAGCCTGTTAATGGTAGCTGGAGATAAAAGGGAAGAGGGAGGATAAGGCATAAAATAAGACAGAATTTAATTATGCATATTTTTCTTTAAATGGCCATCTAGCCTCCAGCTCTATGGGCCAAGTGTCTGTTTCAGTTCGATTGGTGGAACAGCTCATTGTGTATCACAGCTTAAATATTCAGAAACAGTGATACACTGAAAGGAGCTCACTGTCTTTACAGAGGCACTAGGCAGGATGCGACTGTGGGAATCAGACTGCTAGAGGAGCAGGAGCTCCAGTAGCAATTCTCATCCCCAGAACCAGGCTGGCAGGATCTCACATGCACTCCTCTGCCAGTGGGAAAGTGACACTTGTGAAACCAGAGGTCCTTTACTCTTTCCAGGTGTGTTTTGACTGTTTTGTTTTTCAGGGCCCACAGGGCCAAAGTAGTTGGACCATCGAGTATTTGCTGAAGTTCTGTGTACCTGTTTGACTGTAGCACTGCCAAACTATGTTGTCGGCTGCAACCCTTGCACATATTTCTGCCTCCAGCTGCGCCCTTGGTTCTCTGCTGTGCTTTTAGCAGCATGGTTCCTTCCCCTGCCTCCAAATTAGGCATTAAGAGGGGAACCAAGGAATCATTCTCTGATCAGAACTGCCTGGTTTTTATTAGGAGCAGGACAAAAGTTAGGATTAAGCTTTTTACTGTTTGTCATTTTTAGGATTGGAGTCTTGGTGTTTTATTTAACCTATCAACATACAAAGAGTTCTCTATTGGCTCATGGCTAGGCTTTGCAAATGAAGATTTGGGAAGGGCTCTACCCACGCTTGCTGCAACTGCGCTGATGGCTAAAAAGGCCAATGCCAGGTAGGCAAGTCCAGTTGCAAAAGGCACAGCAGAAAGTCTCCATAGGTGGTATTGGCAAGGCATAGTTCTTTCTGCGTTGTCTTTTCTCCTTGAGGCTGATTCTGCGTGTGTTCTCAAAGGAAGCAGAAGCATTATGGTTATAAAATCCTATGTTTTCGGAAGTCCTAAAGATCACAGATGAAACACTCAGCTCCATCCTTAGATAAAGAGATCTGTCTTTATCCTCTTCATGTTCTATGCTAGTATTTGAAAGGAACTTCATACATTCCTGTAGGTAGTCAGGGAAGGAAACCTCTGCCACACTAAGAGAGGACTGACCTCACCAAAAACCCACAAAAGAACCTCTATGGGATGCACCTTCTTTTTGTCTCAAATGTTCTCAGGTCACAGACTAAAAATAGTTTATTTTCTCCTGTTCTGGTCTTTCAGAGGAAAAACATCATTGTCAGAAACGTTAAAAGAATTGCTCCAGAGTCATGGTGACTCACAGCATTGAAGCACTCTTCATGATACAGATAATAAGATTTTACATTTTGAGGCCTATTTTCCAGTTCAATCAACATCAACAGTCTTTGGAGCTGTTTTTCTTTTAATATCCCTGGTACTGTTGCAATACCAGAGATATTAAGACATTACTTTTTGATAGTAGGGGTGGGGAGGTTATCTTGTTGTCTACTGCCACCACATAAATAACGTTTAGAAATGTGCAATACGTTTCATCTCCCCAAATATGTATAATTTATAAGAGGACTAAACAGTGAGAATGAAACATGATCTAGCCTCTTGGTCCCTCAGCAGCAAACCAGGGTGGGATACAATGCTATTTCTGCCTATGCAAACCTTCCTTATTTTGATAGGAAAAGTACGCAGAAGCTGGTGGATGATTATAACTGGGTCTCAGATGAGAGTACAGGATGATGAATATGCTCATAAGACCAGCAGTTTAGACATAACCAGTAAGACCAATTTCCACCTTTTTGTCCAAAAAGCTACTTTATGTAAGGCCATATTAACTTTCTTTAAGGCTATGAGGCTATAGCTTTAAGGTAATGTTAACTTTGTTTTTTCATTAGCTTTCTCTCCCCTTTACCCTGTGATCTCATTTTTCTCTCCACTTCTTGTAGCTGTGATTCTGTCTTCTCTAAGGAAAGGTTTCTAATAGCATCCCACTATTTCCTAAAAGAGCTCAACTACATTTGGCTTAGAACCCAAGTGCCAGCACACCACTACTGACATTTTTAACACTCTTCGAGATTCATCTCCTCTGAACCTCTTCTGAACACATGTGCAATGTGTAAGTTTAAAAGGTCACTTCAGGTGTGATGTTAATGGGATAGTCACATTCTGTTAGTATACAGTGTGTTTGTTACTACCCATTACACAGCAAGTTGATTGTGATTTGAAACTAAGAGAAAACCACAGAGCAGAGGCAGAAGTCACCTATTGTCCTGAACATGGAGAGATCTAAAACACTGGTGTTCTTCTGTACTGCAGAGTTATCATCGTTTACCTAGATCTTGACTTAGGCAAAGACTTACTTTGCTTGGTATATTCTTACACAGGTACGTAGTTACAACATTTGACTAGACATGTACAGCATTTTATGTATATTTTTTAAAACTAAATGCACTACTGCAGGTGGAGGAGAATCCAGTTGAACAAACAAAGAAATAGATTGAGTTATTTCAGCTGTTTGAAAATTAATTGGCAACTGTTCTTCTTTTTCTGCTACTGAGAGGAAAACCAATAAAAGAATGATCACAGGACACATAATATGCCAATTAGATGTCTGCATTTAAGAAACTTGCATCTAAAGCAGTTTTATGGACATTATGGCTATTATGCCAATTGGTTTGCTGTTTCATTTTTTTTTAAAATAACACGAAGAAAAGACAAAGAGGACACAGAATGTTAACTTGCCCTCAGAGCCAAGTCTAATCTTTAGATTTAAACACAATGTCTCAAGGGACTTCAAAGAAAGCTTTACACAGTCATCTAGAGAAACAAATAAACTGAGCCAGAAAAGGGGAATCCTCACATCTGCAATTCCTGTATTTATGAGTATTTCATCTTTAGATATTTTGTGGAGAAAGGATTGGAACCCAAATTCACTGTAGGTTAAAAAAATACCCTAAAAACTAGTCTATCAAATGATCCTTTCTTTTTTTTCTTTCTCTTTTTTACAAACAATTTTACCATAGGGATTTAGGGATTTTTCTTATATTCTATAAAAAGCTGAAACTAGACATTTCAGCAATTCTTTAGTTTTCCTCAGAAGACAATGTCAGTTCCATAAACAGACTATTTTAAGTAAAAACTGCTTTGGTGTTTGATTCTTCCCAACGGCTTCCTTACTTATAAAACCAGCATGGCTATATTGTTGTATTTTAAAGATCCTAAACTCTTATTGTTCTTCTTCAGGAAGGGGAGTAGAAAATCATTCTTTTACTTCAGTCAGTAAGATAATGTTCAAAATTACTCACACATTTGAAATTCTGATTTCCAGGAATTTATATTTGTTTTGTAAAAAGTGGAAAACAAGCCTTAATAGACTTTAATAGAGAATGTGCATTCAGACCTGTCATTAAATTGTATTTTACAGTGAGAGAAAATGGTAAAAATTTTATTCAGTAAGGAAATAAATCCCTATTGTGGTAAGAAAATGTAGGCTGTCTTGTCCCCCAAAATCTACGGCTGGCACTTACTCAAATCTCAAAGACATATACAAAGAGAAGCACTTTAAGTGATCTGTGTAGCCTCCATTCTGTGGTAAACAAACTTGAAGAAGGAAATCATGGACTATTAAAAGCCTCTGAGATCTTACTTGGAAGTTGATCTCACTAATGTGTTTCAGAGGAGAATTAAGGCACCATCTGCATTCTCAGGTATGGTCAAATAATTTAAAAGTCATTTGGATTTCATTCTGCTATTAAAACCATGCCGTGTCTTGCACAGAGTACGACGTTGGAGAAATATTTCTTTATCTAACTATTTTTAGTACAGAAGATGGAGTTACATCCTTTCTTGTTCTCCTTCTAAAATCTTAGGATTACTGCACCTGCTTCAGCCAGCTATTAGCATAGCTGGCTTCTGCTGCAGCCGTCATGGAAGGAGTGTAAGCAAGGCTGCTGTCAGTCAAGAAGGCATGTGGAAAGGCTAGTCTGAGCCTCTGTGTGTTAAGTAATAGCAAGTAAAACGTCTCCCTTCAAATGACTAAAACTGATTCTGCACTCACTGTGACACAATTTTCTCAAAAATTGTGGGATCAGTGCAGAGAAGGAAAAAAATGTAGGGCAATGTTTGTTAAGAAGTTGCTCTGAACTTTAGATGTTTTTCATTCTCAAGTTCTACCAATTTTCTTTGCAATATCAATAAAAAAGGAAACCTTTGATATGGTTTTTCAATAGAATACTATTTGTTGTTAGATAAAAAGAAACGTTTCTTGTGTGTTATGAATGCCAGCTAACAGCTCAGCAGGTGGACCATTTTGGCAGCTGAATGTGAATTAACTGGACTGCTTCAGGTGTCATTGCTGACAGTTCTGAAGCATGCCAAATTTCATTAACAGGTAGCCAAAAAATTAATCTGATTTTTTTATTCTTTTCATAATTATGAAAAATTCCTCCTGTCTATGTTGTGGCAACCTGCTTTAAAAAATGGAAATGGTGAAGTTAAAAGTTATTTAGTCATAACTGAAAAGTAACAGTAAAAAAAAATTGAATAGAGCAATTGCTTTGCAAAATTGATGCAACAGTACACATTTAAAATTGTACATGAGTTTTACATAATAAATCATTTAGCAAAGTGTTTCATTTACTGCATCCAGCCTGTTACTCAGGTCTCCTCTTGTTCCCAGATAACCTTTCAAGAATAATAAATACCCCCTTAAGGGAATATGTTTTAAAGCAAATGGTCTCCATCCTTAATTACTAGCATTTAATTCTACTGCTTGTTTAAGAGAAGTTAAGCCTAATGTCTATTCTTCGTATATTCTTTTTCTCCCAAGAGCTGCTTTTCATCATGTTTAAACCAGACCGTCCTTTTTTTTTTGTGAACAAAAACATTTCAGTGGGACTTTGCCTATGGGACCCTGTGGCAGAGAGAATCCTATTTAACTCTTGGCATGAGACCTACAGAAGAAGTCCTTATTTGATTCAGGTTCAATAAATAATAGTAGGCACCTCTTTGCATGGAGTAAGCTCTGCGCTTAACTTTTGGCTGATTCAAGTTTTGCCTTCTGTTCAATATTTATTTCTTTAATTTATTTAGAGCAGCAGTATTTAGTTGGTGTTTTTCTGGGAACTGAAACAGAATGAATAGTCTGACTCCTTGTGGTTTCATTGAACTTTTTTCAAGGTCATAGCAATTTACTTGGACATGACTGCCTCTAAGACCAAAGTAACCAAGAATTTATTCCACTTATAAAATGATTTGGCCCTAAAAAAGGCGGAGAAAAAAGCCCATGCATTTTCATCTAGTTTATTTCACTAAGATACTGAATAACCAAAAGATGATATTTTGCTTTCATCAAACAGATACAATTCCTCTAACACAATAGTTTTGTGTAAACAAATGTCTTCCAGCTTTCAGTGTGTATTAGGAAGGAAGTTTTAAACAGAACTGATAATTTTAAACAGTGTTATAAATCAGTTTTGATTACACAAAAGTAAAAGATCTGCTCTTTTACTTGCAGTTTAATCTCTTAAAGTCACATCCTCATCTGGAATCATGAAACAGAAAATGAACAGGAGTGATCCTGACTATTTTCATTACACTGGTGTGTTTAGATAGTTTTTTCTGCTCTTTAACCAACAGATGATACTGAAAGCTAGATTCTGCAGTGATCTGATCACTGCAAATGCTTAAGTTGGACATGGTTTCTGGGACAGATCTGTAGCATCTAGGGAACATGCTGACTGTTGCCTCATGTAGGTGAGAAGTGGGAAGAACATCTCCTCTACTTCTGCCTAGGCTACTTGAGTCTTGCCTTGATGCAACTGTGACAGTACCAGTAGTCAGAGAGACAGTGATTGACCTCAGCTATGGCACAACCACCAGGACACAGCTACGGAACAAGACCTGCATCATCAAGATATACCTGTAACATTCGAGGCCTCTTGGAGCTGCCCCTGTTCTGCGACCACTGATCTCTTGTTCACTGATCTAAATGTCTGATTTAACTCGGGGAATTAAACTTGTCTTCTGTTTGGGTTTGCAAAAGGGCTACTGAGAGTTATCACCTACAGATTTGCATTCACCAGCTGTCTGGAAAATATACCCAATCAGGTGTTTTGCACCTACTTAGCAGTCTAAATGTGAGTACAGATTTTCACAAGGGCAGGGACTGAACTGCCAAGACCCCATTATTTTCATCATTTAAAAGGGCTAGACAGAAAACCTCCTTAATATAGAGGTGGCAATGTAGCCCTCATCTGAGTGGCTTGCATGTGGAATAGTAATTGTAATGTTGCCTAGTCTCTATGGTGGAGCTGTAGAGAAGTGCACCTCTCAATTTATCTGCTGAAGTAGCAAGATCTATAATCAGATAATGAAATGTTTTTGTGAATCAAAACTAGTGTATTTCATTCAAAATATATTATGAGATAAAGCTGTTTCAAAAGTGGTTACACCATAATGAGCATGCTTTATGTTCAAAGCAGAGAGAGCAGTGCTGCATTTCAATCAGCACTGAAGTTAGATTAATGGATTGTTTCTCTGGATGTAGATATTCAAAAAAAATAGAGCAGTAGTTTTGTTATTTTTTTAAATAAAACCACCTCAACAACATTTTTATATACAAATATAAAAAAGGGAATAGATGTGGAAAGAAATACATTCGAATTGAAGTAGTAGCATGTTTTAGTACCTACAGATATATTAATTAATTTTATTTTAATTTGTTTGTTTCTCTTACTATACCTTTCCTTTAGCACTTTTCCTTTAGTACCTTGAGGATACATCTGAACTGGTTGTTCCCTATTTCCTCATCTATTCTCACCAACAAATTCTATAGGAAATATAGGATTATGCAGCTATAATGAGTAAGGAAAATTCACTGGTTGTGCTCAAAACTAATTGAAGTAAGTCCAGGATCTGTGTTTTCTTTATCACAATTTACATACTGCAGATACAAATTTCAGAAAAGAAATAATTAAAATACAAGTAAAGGATTAAGAATGTGGAAGAAATTAGATTAAAGTGGCTGAAATATTTCACAGAATTGCAAGAAAAGTATGAATTGTGTTTTGTTTTGTTTTCTTAGACTGTAGGGAAGACATTACCCACAAAATCATTAGAAATAGACCCCATACTACCTAGATTTATTCCTAACAGAAGACTATGTTAGGAAATTACAAGATAATAAAATATTCACTATAAACAAATAGGAACATTCTAGGCACATCATTTTAAAGAACCAATTGTCAATATTGACAGCATAAGGTTTTACTGGGGAAATGAGTGCAAATCTCCAGAGGACTAGAAAAATTCAATGCTAACTGCTGCGAACAGTGTAAGTTTTCCTAAGAGGGGAAACATCAGTGAAAAATTATGATTAGCTGTTTCCAAATGTAAGTTTGAAATCATAAATGCAGAAAGCAAAAGGAAGTAGTGTGGTAGTAGTAGGTTTCTTGAAATTGCACGATCTTGAAACACTGATAGAAATTAGCAGAAAATTCATATTCAGTATTGCCTACCTCAGTTGTATATTGCTTATTTTTATAGCTACTTCCTCTACTTACAGAAATAGAGGAATTTATACCCTTCTAGCATTTATAGATTTAGGTTCTCCCATTCCCAATTATTAATTCTTTAGAGACTCTGAAAATCAGCAGGCATTGTGTGCAGTCTCAGCATTGTATCAGACACAATTGCAAGTGTGATTTGAAGTAGGACCTGGAGCTTGGAGTGTGAACAGAGCTTGTTTGTGTCCTGTCTGCAAACAAAATATATTTAAACCATACAGAGAGCTAACAAAGGCATTACAACTGTTGTCCATTGGTTGCAGAAGGAGTCAGAATCTGGCAACCTTGACTATTTGCTAGGCAGCTTGAAGTGCAGGTTGCTCTCTGGAACTTCAGTGCCTGTAGGAAAAACACAGCCTCTCAAAGTGTGCCAGGACTGCAGGTCAGATACCTGTGTCTGATGGTGGAGTCCATACAAAGAATTTGCAGCAGAGGAGAGAGTGTTTATAGTCGATGACCTTGCTATTAATTGATCCAAGCACAAGTTTGCTCACCTTCAGGCATGCACAGATCTTGTCCTCTTAGTCTGACTTTTACCCTGTAGTAACTGTGGGATTCCTGAAGGCAAGATTTTGAGGAAAAATTCCTGTGAGTTGATGTTTATTGACATTTGCTTTGAAATGTCACACAAATGGAGTTTGATAAACACATTTTTATAGATGTTGAATTTAAACAAAATACTGCACTTAAAATTGCAGTTTTATGCTTGTTGTCCTATCCTAGTAAGCAGAGTTATGTACATTAAATATGCAAATTCACGTTTTGGATTGTGGGCCCAATGTGCTATCCAGAATCCTGCCACATTAACTGGTATTCAACTTTTTGTGCAGTGGGATAATTGAGAGCTAACTGACTTGTTTTCTCTTCACTTATTATTGAAGTAAAAGTATGTGAGCCATATCATGCTCTGACTGTAGTTCATGGGAGCTGAGTGGAACAAGTCTGTGTGGTACTGTGCAGAACCGTCTTTATTCTTAAAAAAATAACCCAACACCCTCCACCAAACTGTAAAGCATTTGCTAATATAATACCAATGGTACGTAAATTTATCTAAATACTTGTGATACAAGGTGATACTCTAAGTCTTATATGTATGTGTCGGGGGAGAACCTGGACTTCAGCACTACACCAGATGGAAAAGAGACATGGAAACCTCGATGGTGTGAAAAGAAAAAGAAGAAAGAAGGCACCTCAGGGTTTTGATGTGAAAATGGACACCTGGCAGTGAGAGACAATTTCAGATCTTCTGTGGGTTTTTGGGTTTCTATTTGAGTGTCGTTGGAGTTATTCTGGGGGTTGCCGTGTTATTTCAAGTTATTTTCAGTTTTATTTTAATCCCCCTTTGTTATGATTGTCCCAAAATGGCGTCCCTCCTGCCTCATGGCAAGGCATTACTGCTGATTGGCTGGATTTTGCTGCAGTGGTGCATTGCCATAAAAGGCTGACTCCTCCCTGGTCTTCCCCTATATGGTTTGTACCTCCCCTTGTTTTCTCTATAAGGTTTTGTCCCTCCCATGTTCTACCCCTTTTCCAGCAGGTTCTACCCTGGATCTATAAAAGCCTGGTGCTCCCCTCAATAAAAACCATTTTGCTTTCACCCTACCTGCAAAGTGGCTGTCCCTTCTTTCTGTTGGGGTTGTTATTATTGGAGTTACCGTCCTCCGATATGTGTGGTACACTGTCATCAAGTTTGAAAAGATGAAACTTTTCAAGTGTCCTAGTTACAGAGACCAGGACCAGTTTATCACTATGTGGGTGTAACCCAAACTGTGTATTCTACACCCTCTATGTCATTTCTGATGAACTGTTAAGAATGGATTGTTTGCAGCAGCTGCCCAGGGCACATCTGACAACTTGTTAAAGAACCCTGTGAGACAGCGGAGTCATTAGCACCTTCACATCCAGCCTGAGGGGTCATGTCTGTTAATGGGCTATCAAAGATTCCAGAAATATTCCATGACTCACAGAGTTAAATCATTCATTGTGAAACATCTCACCCTGGGGGAGATACTGGGCATTCCCACATGAGCATATATAGACTTTGGGGTTTGGGACTTCTGGTACCACTCATTGGATCCAGAGGAGGACCTGAACCTCAACAGGGCTGTGACTGCCACTCTCGACAAGACAGTGACCACCATCCTCTCAAACAGGGTTTTCTTTCCTTTTATTTTGTACTCAAGGGGGGCCACATGGTATTCAGTACAGGAGCTAGCAAACACCATTCTGTTCATGTCCAAGGGTGCTGGGTTGTACATCTGGGTTTTGTGGGTTAAAACCATTTTTTAATCTGTATCATTGTATTTATTGTGATCTATTTAGTAAATTGTAATTCTGACTTGTAATCTCTCTTGAGACGGGTTCATTCCTCCCTCCGGTTTACCTTTAAACCAGCACATCAAGAGAGGGCAAATTTCCACCAACCAAAAAAATCATAGAATTGTTGAGTTGGGAGTAACCTTTAAAGATTACCTAGTCCAACTCTCCTGCTGTGGGCAGGGACATCTTCAACTAGATCAGGTTACTCAGAGCCCATCCAACTCAACCTTGAATGTTTCCAGGGATGGGGCATTTACCACCCCTCTGGGGAACGTGTTCCAGTGTTTAACCACCCTCATTGTTAAAAACAGGTTAAGTGGTGACTATCTCGGAGAAAAAAATCTAAGTACTTGGGTTTTAAATGCAGATAATTTTATTGCTTCCCTACTCAAATCAATGAAAGCAAAATAACTCAGTGATTAAATTTGCAAGATGATAGACTGATCCTTACATTTTAATGTATTACACTTAATAATCAAATAATGTCTTTTAAAGCATGCTAAATTTTCCTGATTTCAGTACATCAGCTCTAGTAAAATACTGTAACTCATAACTCTTTTCTACATTTCTTTCTTCTGAATTTATAGAAACTGTCTTAAGTTTTTATTTGTTCAAAAATTTCTACAATGAGGTTTAATTTTATTTGCTGGCTATATGCTATACTTTCATATCACTTTAGGAATCTTAATTTTTCTACTTACCAGCATTGAATGGTCTAAAGAGACATTCATACCGTCTATTTCATGCAGTACAGAGCATGTTGAGTAGAGCAGTCAAGCCTCTTTATACTTGAGATGATACCAGACATTGAGGTCACCTGCAGCTAAAAACATACAGTGTGAATCTCTTGCTGGAGGTCTTAGAAATATTCAGACTTAAGTTGTAAATGAGTTTTCTTCCAAAGGGCCTTTTCTGTGACCACCATTCTGTTCACAGTTCAGAGAGGAATTGCCTTTACACGCTCAAGCACAGGTAACAGCGCTGAAAAGTGACAGTGCATGTATGGATAGCTAAAGCAAATCCTCTTGGCTGTTGCAGCTGCTCTTGTGTAAGTGTATGCCTGGAAATTCTTGCTGTGCTACCAAACATGAAGTCTTTGTCTCAATCATATTAGCAAATCAAATGTCATTTGAATGATGTGAATGTTACTTCAAATGCCACATTTCCATTAAAATTCATAACTTTACACATTAGGCTTCTTTTCATCTGTTGTGTTTCTGGTTTGGCCACGCCTGCAAGATCATCCTAGAACAGATAAGATGTAATTCCATATAATCTATACATTGATTATGAGATCAGAACACAACCTAAAGCTAAAAATCTAATGAACCTCCATGAGAAGACATCAGTTTTTAAATATTATGTATGCTAGTATTAAAGGGCATTGATCTCAGTAGAGATGCCTCTGGGTCCTTGGTTTTTGGAAAATGCTATGGCCTTGGTAATCTCAGCTGTTTGCTTTCTGCCTGCCTGATATTCCTTAGCTATTTTATTTTGGTTTACTTCATTACCTGTCCTGTATTTGAAAAGATCATGACACAATAATCCATCATGTCTACAGGTTTGTGAAAATCCAAATATGTTAAATCTGCTGGCTCTGTCTATACCAGCAGTTATTCATTAAGTACTATGATTTGTCTGAGACGATTTACCGTTCACAAATCCATGATGACTCATGCTTATTAAATTGTTCTCTTCCAAACTGAACGAATATTTAAGAGAGCCAAAAATAGCGTCTCTGAAGTTCTGCTACTGTTGGCTCAAGCTTTGGCACACTCCAACACACTGCTAAGTATCTTCCTTCACTAAATTCCAGTTGAGATTTCTTTCTCAGAATAAGTTATTAATCCTGCATAAAGGTGGCAGAATCTTTCTCATGGATGTTTTTCTTAAGATTTACTGTGGTGCTAATCACTACAACTTCTGAAAATGATCCATTTCTAATCTAGGTTACTTTTCTTTCTTCTCAGCTGGTGAGACATTTGTAAGTGCTTATTCATGATATTTGAAAGGTCTAGCTATCTAAGACGTATTATTTTTTGTTCACAAAGACAAGGGATTAGAGATACTTTTCTGCTTATCTATGGAGGGGAGAGAGAAGCTTTAAAGCACTGGAAAGGCTAAGAAACTGTTGAAACACTATGCGGAATAGTTTACCGTCTTCCTTGATGAGTACAAAACATGTCTGTTTTTAAAACTACATATATTTTACCATGACTATCCTAAACATCCTAACTTCTTTTTCTAAAGCTGCTGTTTCTTTGTTGATTTTTCTTTAAATTTTATTTTACTAGTCATAAACTTTTTATATGTGTTTCATATGCTGTCCGAGGAAGGGAAAGGTTAATAATGCTTGTGAAATCAGTTGAAGACTTTTATCACCGTTGTTGTTAAGGTCTTTTTATACGGTGTTTTTTTCTTTCCCTCACTAAGTTAAGGACTCTTATTTAGTGCAGCTTATTTTATGTAAGCTGTACAAGATAAGAAAGCAGAGCTGGAGTGGAAAGTGAGACAGCATATGGTAGTCTCCAAGACAATGAAAATTAATGTTTTATAAAAAAAAGAAGTAATATCAGAATAATGAATCAGAGAATGAAGAGAACAAAAATAAAGAGCAGGAAGGTGAGATGATCACAATACAAATGAAATCTTCATGATTTGAATTATACTTTTTGTTTATCCCAACATGCTGCAGTGTTCTAATGATGAAGTTGCCAAAACTCTGGAATTGTTTCCAAAACCTGATGAAGCATCTCTAATTTGTTCACTGAAACATAAAAGAGCCAGTCACTGGCACATGTAGAGACCAGAGACTTCCACTCGCAGAGAGTTTCTCATATTTATGAATATATCTTCTAAACAACAATATTCACTCCATTAATTTCCATGTCAACATCACTCGGCAGTTCATTGAATTTGACTAGGAAACCCAAAAGCAGCTCCTGCTTCCTCCTCCCCCAACATTCTCAAGCCATTTTTTCTTGTGCAATTCATTACTATAGAAACAATCTTTTCTAAGGTATTTCAGTTTCAAAGGACAATGCTATATTAAAGCTACTCTGCTTATAGAACATTTTGTTTCTTTTTGAAAATGTCTTAGGTGAAATACACCATCACAATAAATGTTTTCAAGAAACAAATTCCCCTAATTCAAATGAAATAGTCATTTACTTCTATGGCGGTACTATCACAGTTTCCACAATAAAACCAATGAAGGTCATGTAAACTTTCATATCGCTCATTTCATGTTTCATCTAGTTCTACACTGTGTGTGTGTATATTTGATATACTGTAGAAATAAAGGCCTGGGAAGATTCATGTCATGTAATTGCTTTCATGCAGTCATTCAGTACCACCTTTAACAAAAGTAGTGGCTTTACCTAAGAAATCCCAGAGCCTAATTGTTAGTAAATCTCCTTTTCTTAGAAATAGAAATCGAGTTTCCACTCTGATTGTATCCATGGTTAAGTTTCTCCCTCTTAGACAATTTCAGTCCTTTAATTAAGAAACTCTCTTCCCACCCTGGTGAGTATCCTTGTAATAAAAACACAGACAGCAACAGGATTCACATGGTCTTCATTTGGCTAAGCTGTGCGTGCCACATCATCCATACTTCCTTCATAAGAAAAGATCTCCTTTCACAGTGCATTTTCACTTTTTTTTTGCTGTGTTCCATATTCCTCTTAATCCTTTTGTCTCTTATATTTCACGTTGGTGCCTCTGTATTCCTGCCTGTCTACCTCCTTCAGCTTATATCTACATCCCCCACTTCTTCTGTCCCACCAACACTTCAGAAGGCTTACCTGCACACTCACTTTCTTCCTTACCTGCCATTGCAATATTAGGCTTCAAGCAGCAACTGGCAGCTTATTCCTCAGCTAACTTAAAAGGAACCCTTAATCTTCACAGGAAATATTTGTATTTGGGACCTCAGGACTCCAGCTGCACTTGGAACAGTGAGAGAAATTTTTTATAAAACTCAGGGCATTAATACTGCTGGTGCTAAGACTTCCAAAGTGGCTGCCGGAATCCATACAAAACAATGTACCAGAAGAACAGGTTTTTTTTTTCATAAATTACAACAAATTAAAGGTAAAATGTATGGAACAGGGGGAAAAATAACCTACTGCATATGATTTGACATGTGAAACTAAGTCTTAAAGAATAACCAGTAATTGCTGGGATTTTGTTTTCATGAACTAAACTTAGTCTTGCATCAGTGGCTCGCAAACGCCTATGCCAAGTAAGATCTTCTGAGAATTAAGGAGGAAGAAAAGAAGTCTTTGGTTTGAGAGGAGCGTATCTACTCCCTCTCAAAAACATCTGAGAAATAGACAATTCACCATATTCTGTTTAAAATCACTCTCCAGCTGGATTGGTTTTAAGTGTCACACATTCCAAATGTGTGTCATATATTTGGACGGGAGTGCTTTAAGGTTATGAATCCTTCTGAATCATCTCTTCCAGTCCTCATCCAGGACTATCTTCCCCAGCAGCAGGCTGAGAGCCGCCCAGCATGGGTCTGGGTTGCCACAACCCACATGTGCTCTCATGCTGCACTGATGAGAGCTGTAGAGCAACTAGAAATTCTACTGGAAATATAAATGGCATAGGAAAATCCTGTCCAGCACTTAGAATCACAAGCAGCAAATTAAGAGATGCTTACAGATATAAGATATGTGAACCAAAGAAGGGAAATTGTAGTAATCACACACTGTGTTTGAGTAGTACTTTGTATTGGGAAAAAGCTTAGCATAACATGGTATGTAACCATATTGCAGCAAGCCTGTCATTTGGGAAGTGGGAGGGAAAGAGTTTATCCTCTCCTCCAACCCATCCTTCATTTGAGTTTCTCTTTATAAAGTCATTTCAATAGCAAGCAAAAGCTCACAGTGCAATAAGAATGAAGATAATCAGCTTTCCATGCCCCCACTTCCACTGGATTTTAAATAGCAGAATCCCCTGAGCGTAGCAGAGTTTGATCAGGGTGTTTTTCTAAAATGGGGGCTCTGCTGTTGATGTTCTGCAGGTATATATATATCTATAATATACATTGTCTACAAGACTTGGATGTTCCACTGGACTTGTCAGTCTTTGTAAAAAGAGATTATCCACAGGTATGGGAAAACTCAGGCCAGTGCTGTGTACCCTTGCAGGACTGATGACCTGCATGCAAATGGGAGCTGCATAGAGTGGTGTTCACTGAAGTACAAGGAGCTGTTGCCACCCTGCACTACTAGCCCAGAACCAGAGGTGATAACACAGGAAGTCTGCCTTCACAGATGCAAAGTTTCGCTTGATTTCATCTTTCATGTCTATTTTATAAAATAGGAGGTATTAAAAGAAAAAGGCAATAATCGGAATCTCCAGGAATAGTTTATATAAAAAAGCCCTATTTTGTATTATGTGAGCTAATCTTGTGCTAGATTTCAGTTGCCAAAGAGAATATGAGCTGCCTGTGAAATGTCCAGAATTCTCATCTGGAAAAACTTTTAGATTTTATTCCTTTATTTGGCTTGAAACAGAGCTTTTTTTGCTTTTGTTAAATCTTTAACTGAGGTCTGGGCCACAGGAGTAGTAAAAGGCAACATGCTGGCTAGAGCCCATAATTTTACATTTTAGAAGAAGGACTTGGAGTGAAAACAGATGAAAGCCATGGGGGCCCTGGTCAGATGGCAGTCAAAAGATCTGCAGGAGCCAGAAGGAACAGAGTCCAACGAATTTGAATCTCGGCTCAGAGGAAATCAATGATCAGCTGAAATTGAGGATGATGCAAGGAAAAATAAAGAAACAACATTCATTGAGGTATTGTTTCAGCACTTTGTATAGTGAATAATGGAAAAATACCATCAAGAGATTTTCCCAATTCTGGCATCAAGAATTTCTGTTAAGTGTTTGCATTAACTGCTGTCAGTCCAGTGATATTTCTAAATAGAACAGAAGCTGCAGAGGCACAGAAAGCAAAAGATGGCCCAGAACAAACAAGAAGACCTGGACAACCAGAAGAGAGCGCACTAAAGATTTGAATAGAAATCTAGTCCATGCTCAGCACCAAGTGGGAATTAAAGAATTAATCAGGAAGGAAGCATACTGACGTACACTGTATGAAGTAACCCGCCAGGGCAGAGGAAGAATTCAGTTTGAAGAGGGCCATATTAAAGGACATGTTATTAGAGATCATTGTTTTTGTGAAAGCTAATGAGTCAATTAACAAACAAGAACTCCAAACTTGCTGCCTCTGAAGCGTCCCATGCCCTTGTTTAGAAAAGTCATGGAGGTCACAAATTGGAAAGGAACATTTTAGCTTCACTACACAATATTAAAGAGGTACAGCCATTGCAGGAAACACCTACAAGGAACAGAGAAATGCTGGACATGTATCTGGAGACAAGCAAAACCACACATAACAGCTCTTCTGTTCTTGGATTTTGAAGAAAAACAGTTCCAAGCATTTTTATTGCAATAGTTTAAGTGAAAGACATAGCTCACAAGAAATGTTTTACTTCTTTTCCTTTTAAAATGAAAAACTAAGGCAATCATACGAAACACTGAACATTGGATTCAGGTAGTTCTCAGGTAGATCAGCTGATATTCCTGTTTGGAAAATCCTTAGAATCCTAGAATCATCAAGGTTGGAAGAGACCTCTAGGATCATCAAGACCAACAGTTAACCCAGCGCTATTACTGTAATCCCTAAACCACTGAACCATATCACCCAGCACCATATCACACAGATCCAGATGCATCTCAAAAACGTCTGAGATGGTGACTTTGCCACCCCACTGGGCAAACCTATTCCAATGCCTGACCACCCTAACACTGAAAATTTTTTTTCTAATATCTAATCTGAATTTCTTCTGTCTCACCTTAAGGCCATTTCTTCTGGTCCTCTCACTGCAGGCACAATAGAAGAGGCCAATTCCTCTCTCTCATAATGGTACCAAAACATGGCTTTATGTGTTAACTATACTCTGTTACGGGTATTGGTATTGCTGTTATTACTAGATGTGCCATTTCAGTCAAACTCTGTTTCCTTTGTCATCCACCTATTGTCAGTGGAAGTAGAATATCCTCTTCATGCTCTGGGACACAGTCTTGCTTTCCTCACTCAGTTGTTTTCAGCAGCAGTTTGTATAACCATGGGATGCATAACTAAGCCCCTGCATTTCTTCTATGCTCCTCAAAAACACCATGTAATGGATATGACCAAGTGATTCTTTAATCACTAACTTCAGCTCTTACTGCAGTGCTGCAGACTCACATGAAGTTGCTGGGAAAAAGCAACCCAACCAACAAGAAGAATATAAGTAGACTTTCTGTCACCAAACTACAACCAGATACAAAATTAACTTTGGAATGTTGTAAACAAACCAGCTGAGCTTTATAGTAACTGAAATGGTGGAGAGTGAATGGAGACTCAATTCCTCACCTGATTCAGTTCTCCTCGTTCTGCAAAACTTTGTTATCAGGAAAAGGCACACACTAGAGATTTATTTTCATCAGCTAGTTTGTACCATTAAACAAAATTGCTTAGAAGTAAACAAAATGTCTAACCTCCCTGTCAATCCTTCGAGTTCCTATTGACACTTAATACATCATGTTATTAATTTATTTTACAAATGCTGAATCTCAAGTTATGATCTAAAGATCTTACATAAATTTACTGGGGTGATGAGGAACAGAGAGCAAGAAGGCTTAAGGAAGTTAGATCTGAATAGTCATTGTTTGAGAAATTCATCACTAACTATTTTAAAAAAATTAAACAGTTTTCCACATGTTCTATTGTTAAAGCCTCTGCATGTCACACCGGATGATGTCTTGTGCAGCTGCACTGGGCCCATGAAAGGAAATAGAATTGTTCAACCAGTCACTTCCAGTTTTTTTGTGTCAAGGTTGAAGTTTGCTTTCTTTAAGGATTCCAGCTGTAAACAAGAACCCACTAACACTGATAGTCTCAAAAAAACTGTGTGGTTTATCTTTTAACAGATGTTAAAACACCTGTTAGCCTTTTAGATTGGTGCAATAATGTACACTTCAGTCTAACATCACTCAGCGTTCAATTTAAAGGACATTTCCTTCATTAGAAAGTTCTCTCACTACCGGAGAGAAAACATAAATGAAGTCTCCTTAGAGACATTTTGCTTTTAGTTGGTACTTACAATTGCCTTACACCCTCACTTCCCCTCCCTACACACAACCTTCCCCCCACAAATGCTCCTCGAACCTTTTTTACATGGCTCTATTTATCTGGACTTTCTCCCTAAAGAGGAACTAAATAATCTTTATTTGTTGAAATAAGGTTTGCTAGCAGAAATAAATTTCAAAATGCATATTCACAAATATGTAACCATTGGCTACAAATTTTGGAAGCACAAAAATAAATATTGACTACAGCTTGTTTAGCAATCCATTTCTCTTTAGTCTGTGCTGACCCATAACAACAAAGGCGCTTAACATATTTATAACACTCATACATTTTATAATTAGAAATAAAGGATTTGTGTTATTATGGTACAGCTGTATTTAATAATTACAAAATGGTGAATGAATGTTACTCTTTTTTTTTTTTTTTTTTTGTTTATAGAAAAATTT
>VWZG01009431.1:0-16796 GCA_013396735.1 Grallaria varia | reverse complement strand
TCACAGGCTCCTGAGAGCTGGCGTGTCAGAGGGACAGCCTTTCTCAAACCATGCTCTGCCNCCCTTGCTTGGGATCAGTCTGCAAGGAACAGACCGTGCTTGGAGAGCAGCCCTGCAGCACAGAGGGCCGCTGGCAGCTGCCACCCAGCAGCAGCAGCAGCAGCAGCAGCAGCAGCAGCAGCCTGAGCGTGGCACAGCTGGGAGCCTCTGCCCTGCCGGGGTCTCTACGCTGAGCAACACCCTTCTTCCCAGTGCCGCCGGCCAGGACGTGGCAGCGTTCCTGGGGGCTCCCCAGTCTTTCTGCTTGCAAAGTGGCTGCCCGCACCCTGCGTCCCTTCCTCTCTCCCTGCAGCACAAGTGCACTCTGCGAGCCACACATCCCGGGTAGCCCAGCAGAGCCAGAGGTGGGGGAAAGGCAGCCACTCTCACCTTTGCCAGGCCCTCAACCAGCCTCTCCACAGTCCTGGCACTCAGTGTCCTCCTCTGGGCAAAAGAGGAGTGGCAGAACGTGTGCACTGATGCTTCTGCTGCTGGGCTCGGGGAGCAGTGCTCAGGGACACAGCCCAGAGCAGAGCACAGCATGGCAGCGGCTCAACTCCTTCTCCAGGGGTCTGGTGCTTGGCAAATGGGTCACTCAGGCTCCTTTTGCCCTGGGCAGTGGGAAGGTACAGGGAGAGACCTGCATGAGCCCCAAGCCACCTCTCAGCCACAGGGCCAGATTTTAGGTGTCCAGCAGTTCTTGGCCCAGCCATACTTCTTTGTATTTAGATCACAATGAGATCCAGAAATACATCCAGAAGTTAGCTCAGAAATAAAATGTCACATTTTGGAATGTTTGTTGACAGAACCATTTTCATACCTCTTCCTTTGTGAACTAAACTGTTAAACATTTTGTTCAAGGTAATGAACTGAAAGGCGTAGAATCTGCAACAAATGGGTTTACACCCAATGAAGCCCCTGCCTCAGATCTGACTTTTCTGTGCTGGTTTCAATGTTGCATCAGCCAAGAAAGCTGCTGAGAAACCCTTAGGTCTCAATACAAAACTAGTATGATTTTCTCTTTGCAGTACATTGAAGGACGCGGCAGAGTTGTTGCATTAACATGCATCAGCTGCCTGGTTTGGGGGCTTTCTGATTCCCTGTGGCCCCTTGGAGGACATGGCCCTGGGCTGGGGCTGAGGAGGACCCAGGGAAACCCTCTCCATTACATGCAAATCCACAAGGTGCAACTTCCATGTGTTCAAGCCACTTTTATTTCATTCATGTTTTTTTGCACTTCTGTCAGCATTGAAGGCGGGTAAGTACAGGAATGAATCAGGAACAGTGCTGGACAAGGATAATGTGGCAGCTGGGACTTCTTATCGCTTCAGGTTTCTTCTGAGGCTGAACTGTGGCAGCTGTAAGGTGTGTGTATGTATGTCATAAGGGCTCCCTGTTTTGTGGTTAACAAGATTAATAATTAGACATCTTGTGACTGCCTCATTCCCTTTAATAACAAACCAACCGACCAACCAACCAGCCCACAAAGTTATAAAGCAGCTGAAGAAACTCCAGAATACAGTTTGCAGCTGGCCATGGAAACATGGACAGCCACTGCAGTTGGCAGCACAGGGTGATGTGTTACTGGAAGTTCCTTTACGGGGAAAGGCTGAGGGAGCTGGGCCTGTTCAGCCTCGAGAAAAAAGGACTGAGAGCAGACCTCATCAGTATGCATAAATATCTGAAGGGAGGGTGCCAAGAGGATGGAGCTGGGCTCTTGGTGGAGCCAGGCAGTTAAGACAGGAGGCAACAGGCAGAAACTGATGCACAACGAAGTTCCACCTGAACATAAGTTAGAATTTCTTTATTGTGCAGGTAGCCGAGTACTGGAACAGACTGCTCGGGGAGGTTGTGGAGTCTCCCTCACCGGATGTGAATCCTGTGCCATGTGCTCTGCAAGGACCTTGCTTGAGCAGGGAGGTTGGACCAGAGTCACCCACTGTGGTCCTTTCCACCCTTACCCATTTTGGGATCCTCTTAAACTGTTAGCCCCCTCCCATGAGGGAAAAGGCTGCCCACTGCCCCACGACGAGGGCACAGGAGCAGAGCACCCCTCGGCCGCGTGCCCGCCCCTGGCCCTCAGCTGACATGGCGGAGGCAGCGCGGCGTCACGTGCCGGCGGGCGGGGCCCCGCCCCG
Source organism: Grallaria varia (assembly GCA_013396735.1). Classification (NCBI taxonomy): domain Eukaryota; kingdom Metazoa; phylum Chordata; class Aves; order Passeriformes; family Formicariidae; genus Grallaria; species Grallaria varia. The sequence goes on along the minus strand of VWZG01009431.1, from coordinate 14,619 downwards.
CTCCCCCTCCCGGTGCCGGCGGCCGCGGCAGGATGGAGCCCGCGGCGCTGGAGCGCTTCCCGAGCCCGGGAAAGGGCAGCGGCCTCCGCTCCCGCCGGCGGCTGCGGCCCGGAGAGCTGCTCTACCGCGCCGAGCCCTTCGCCTACGTCCTCACCAAGGAGCAGCTGGGCAGCCGCTGCGAGCGCTGCCTGCGCAGGTACCCAAGGGGCAGCATGGCCGACCCTGCCGCCCTCCCCGCACCGCCAGCACCGCCCCTTCCGCTGGGGCGGGGCAGTGCCAGAGGCAGGGAAGGGGGATCCGGGCCGGGGAGGAGCCGTGCGGGATGGGGTGTGTGCCGCCAAGGAGCCGGCTGTGCCGTGCGGGATGGGGTGTGTGCCGCCAAGGAGCCGGCTGTGCCGTGCGGGATGGGGTGTGTGCCGCCAAGGAGCCGGCTGTGCCGTGCGGGATGGGGTGTGTGCCGCCAAGGAGCCGGCTGTGCCGTGCGGGATGGGGTCTGTGCCGCCAAGGAGCCGGCTGTGCCGTGCGGGATGGGGTGTGTGCCGCCAAGGAGCCGGCTGTGCCGTGCGGGATGGGGTGTGTGCCCTGGGAGGAGCTGGTAGTGCCGGCGTGGCTCGGTGCGGTGCCGCCGCGCCATCCTCCCGCTGCGCTGGTGGTGGCTGGAGGCTGCAGCCTGCCCTCGGGTATTCCTGAGTGCGGCGGGGGCAGAACGGAGCTGTGCCCGAGGCTTTCCCAGAGGTGACGAGGCACCGGCTGCCAGGGAATAGGCAGCGTGCGGTGGCTGCCCTTGCTGTCGCCCGCGCAGACTGATCCCGAGTAAGGAGCACGTGGTTTCCAGACATGCGCTAAATAAACACCTGCTCTCTGCCCCCAAATCCATAAAAGCGGATGCTGACAAACTCACCGTGGCTTCTGTGTTTGTTTCTAAGCAAACAAACAATTGAACAAACATGTTTTCTATCCTTTAGCCATTTCCCAGCGAGCCATATTGTGATGAGCTCTTCGTAGATCTGTATATTAAGACCTGAAACATAGCAGTAGGTAATCCAAAGCCATGTATAATTGCCATGATGTGAAGAAGAGAGGAAAAAAACCCCCACTACTCCTAGCTTGTTTGTTTGTTTTGTTTCTATTGGTTTGGTTTTTTTAAATTTTCTTTTGAAAATACTTGAAGTTTTATTTGTTGAAGCAATGCCGGTGATTTGCTTCATGTCCTTTTTATCTCGGGCCATCTCAGCTTCTGTCCTAAGATATAAAGTGATCCTCATTTTCTCAGAGAAAAGTTTGACACTGTATTCCAGGTCATGCTTGCGCCTTACCTCAGCATATTCAAAAACCCCAAGCAAACAACAAAATCAAAAAAAGATTTTTAGCTAATATATCTATGAAGTCTGACTGGTGACATCCGTCTTTCGAGGTCTGTACCTTTTCAGTTTGAGGTTGTGAGAGGCTGCAGAATTTGGAAGACGGGTTAAGTGCAGCAACAGGTGGAATAAAACTAAATCTGAGGTGTTTCAATGTGGATGTATAACCAGGGCATGTTTTATTGGGAGAAATAGAGGTATTACCAACTTGTTATATCATGAAAGATTATGCATTTGTGTTTCTTTTTTTTTTATTCCTAAATAGTGATATCAGTTAAACTTAAAATGTTAAATAAGGAAGTTAAAAATATTTTTCCACCAATCATCTTCCTTTGTAAAATACACTGTGGCTAGACAGAGTTTATAGATCCAGACTGTCCAAACTGACTTTCTTAAAGACAGTGGCTTCATATTGAGTGGACTTTGTTAAATTAGTGAATGATACATAGATCTCAATTTTTTTGTTTGTTTGGTAGTGGAGAGAAATTAGAGAAATGGTGAAGTACTGCTAAACTGGGATGTGGAATTGAACTGTTTCATGAATCTGGTTTTGATCTGTTTGAATCTTGAGTGATCTTGGTTCAAAACCACATATCAGAAAAACCATTACTGCTCATTTCCAGGAGTCTTGTTGTCCACTACTGTTCTTGTTTTTCAGTCTGATCTTTAGGTGGCAGTACAGGAACACAAATTAAAAAAAAAAAAAAGCGCTCTTTTTCTTGACATTGATTTAGCATTTTAGCAGTCTTATTATATATGCAATTTATGTTTGAGGCTTTACACTATGAAGTGTAATTCTAAACTCACTTTTTTCTCTCAGATTCTAGTGTTGAAGGTTGTTTGATAACAGCTTTTGGCTGTGTAAGAAATGCCGAGTGAGCCAGAAGATAGGTAATGATGTGCAGAATATCTTTTTTCTGGACAGACAGGTGAGAGGCAGCAAAGTCGCACCAGGATTGTTACAGTGCTGTCTTTCTCAGTGATGTTGGCAGAGTTCTTACAACAAGGGTCTGAGGTACCAAAGCAGGGTGAGGATGGCTGTTGGGGGCAGTTTGCTGCTCTGTTTCAGAAGGGAAAGCTCAGATAGTGCAGTAGTTCTGCTTAGTCTTTCCTCAATTAAAGTGAATATTATTGTGGTAAGACTAGATACTGAAGTGTTTATATATGTGTGTGTATATATATGTAGTTAATGCATCTAATGGTAGAAAGACTAACAACCCTTCCTTACCTTACTGGAACTTTTTTCACAGTGAAATTAAAATTTTTGTTTGGTGTTATTAGGCTTACGGTGTATGTAGACCAGATGGCAGATTTTTGTAACTGTCTCCCTTTTTGCGATTTCTTCTTACTTCAAATGTATATAAATAGAGAATATGTTTCTTATACACAGCTGAGCTAAAATACTCTACTATAGCTGATTTACTATGATAGCATAGCTGTTTTAATTATATTCCATTAACAATTAAAAAATACTATCCTGAAATAGGACACATAGTAAAGATTTGCTCTGAAATACAAATTTTGATAAAGAAGAGTGTTTGTTGACAGTGGGTATTTCTATGGAAGCAGTGTCTTAAGAGAACACATAATGTTGTATTGCATGATGGTATATTTTCTACTAGAGTGTCTGTAGTGTTAGGGTCAGTGCCTTGCAGGAAACATGCTGGGTTTGCTTTTATGGGAGTCTGACAGGGTTTGAATAGCCAGCATCTTTTCCCAACAATTTACTGGGGAAAGCAACAGAAGAGATTCTTCCTCTCTTATTAACTCAAATCTTTCTGTTCAGCTTCTTCCATGCTTTAATACCTCGTGGCAGTACAGCTCAGTACAGGTTTATGTAGCAGTACTGGGTGAGGTAGAGAAAGCTGTTTTGTTTGCATACTTGGAATTTGACTGTCCATTCTGTTGGATGTTGATAAAAGTGAATAAATCTAATTGCCAGTGATCCCTAGAGGCTTCTATCACCTTTCTCCATTCTGGAAAGCAATATTATATATATATTTTTTATTCTCTATCCTTTACCTGGCTCTCAGGCTATAAAAGGACTTTTTTCCAGTCCTTGGCAATTTGGCTTAACTAAGCCTTTGCACAATTACATTATGTTCAATGGGCTCCCTTTCTTCATTTGTGTGTTAACACTTATATAGAATTTGGGCAAGTTAGAAAAGTAAGCTGTCTTTTTTGAGGCAGCTGTGCTTGCTCTGTATTTGTAGATTTTATTCAACCAGGTGATTAATGATTTTATTCTTGATTATAGTCTCTATTGTCTTGCCAGGGTCAGAAAGCCATCCTTGCAGTTTGTGTAGTCAACTGAATGTGATGACTGATTTTTTTAATTCACTTTAAAAAGCAAATTAATTGCAAACACTGAAATACTTGACTTTGCTGTATGTTTAGAGTTCTTCTGTTAATGTTACATGAGATTATAGAAGGTATCCGAATAAATCAGGAAATAGATATTCTCAACTTGCTAGGGAAAATTTTAAGGTTAAAGGAAAATACTTTTTCTGCCCTTATTTGGTACTATTTTTAGTGTTACTTTTTTTAAAAATTTTATTATTTATTAGAATTTGCTTTAGAGTAGTTGATCAGATTAGAAATTCCATTAAAATCTGGATATAGCCTGTTACTACTTGATGAAACAATCCTAAATCAGTATTGACTTTTAATATAGGACAATTTAACTTTGCAAAGTTTGCTTGCATACGCTGATTTATCAGGGTGCTTATTTTATCTGCTGGTGTTGCTCAGTTTGCTCAGTTTGTTAAATCTTTACATGGCCTTTAAAGATGGTCTTTGTCCTATAAGTGAATGCAGTAGTGGCATCTTGGTGCCTTATAGTTCTCTTCCTCTGCATTCTCAGTGTTCTATTGGCTATTTATCCCTGCTGATTGTTTTTTCTGCAAGGTGCATGATAGTGATGGTACCGCTTGGTCTGACATTCAGATTTTGAATTGAAAATACACTCATTCTGTTATAGAAAGGAGTCAAAATGAGGTGAAAGTCAATTACGCCTTTGGTGTTTGCTTGCTTTTCACAGAGCATTACTTTGATGGGTTGTAGTTAAAGAATCCACTGCAAGAAAACTAAAGTCCTGATTGATACTTCGGAGCAAGCCAACAAACTTCCTAGAATTTGAGTCTCAGAGAAAGTAGGAAAAAGAGGTAACACTAGCCTATTTCAAAATGCTATACCACTTATACCTTTAAAGGAAAGAGACACGTAAGAGAAATGAATATTTGAGAACAGGTAATAGACACCATTAGATATAAGCTACAAAATAAAAATAAGTGTTTCTTGTTTTGGTGAGGTCAGAGGTTCAGACGCAGTATGAATGAGTGTTTGTATGTCTACAAGTTTTCTGAACTTACTTAGAAAGAGGAAAAACATTGAAGCTGGGAGTGGTGATTAGCTAGATGTGGTGGCAGACACTACTGAAGTATGGGAAATATAACAAAGAATTAACTAAATAGTTGGGTGATTACAAAGTGCTACACACAGGCCAGTGGTTGCGTGTTCCTTGCTCAATTTCGCCTGACTTAAAAATAGCCAAATGGAAACACCTTTATGTCTGGGAGCATGCATTCAGGACTGTGTCTTCAGCATTGACACACTCTTAAATTAGCTGCTGGTTTATTTTATTATTATTATTCTAAATAGAAATTAATAATAATATTGCATTGTGTTATTATCATCATGAAAGTTAGCATACCATTGTTAAATTATAGAGTGCCTAAGTTAATGGCATCCTGAAGGTACAAAATTATTGTTAAGTTATAACCATGATATGGAATTTTTTAAGTAGAGAGAAGCAGGGTTTGATCCAGAATGAGCATGTCAGGGGTGATGGTTGTGATTGTGTGATCCTTTGTACCACCATGGCCCTGGCTTGGAGTAGTGTGGTTCTGCCTGAGGACAACTAGTTGTTAACCCTTCAAGTGTACCCCTTTCACACTGCAATAAAAAAACCCCAAAAAACAAAAGGCAAAAAAGGCAAAAAAACAGCGTTCAAGAGGGGAGAGGAGCTCCTTATTTTGGCTCTGTAGCAATGGGAGTTTCTCCATGAAGGTGCTGTCATTCACCAATAATCCTAAAATGCTTCCTTAAGCACCAAAGAGAGCATCTCTCTTAACACAGCACTTGGGTTCTGCTACTTGCAGCTTTGCTGGGTGATTAGGTGCGAGCTAAGGGATGCTCTTTCTTTATGTGGATTGAGGTTTAGCATGTATGAGACTTCCAGTAATGCATGAGGCTGTAAAATCTACACTGTTTGCTCATTTATATCTGAAAAATACTTCTGTTGCTGGTTAATACAGAAAGAGCTGCAAACCCGTGCTCGCTTCTTGAAGACATCCAGTTTTGTTGCTCTAGGTGTTCCTAGTGTACTTGTTCTACAGGTGTTCAGAAATGTGGAAAACTAACATTTGATGATACATTCTTGGATTTTTTGACTTCCCATCAATTCTCATCAAATGAAGATAGTTAAGTATTTTTTTAGGTATAAAACAATATCCATGTTTTATAATTTGCTTGTATAGAAAGTTGGGTTTTTTTGCCTGTAGAGTATTGTAGTTCCATAATTGTTTACATAATGGAATAATTAGGTTTTAAAAATTCCTTAAACATAAGACTTGCCGCACAAATGAATTAAAGTTCTTCAGCATGAGCTGGTGCCATGTCAGTAAGATTTTTAAGATGTGAGAAGTATGGTGGATTTCATGTCCTTTCAGTGAGAGTCCAAGTCCTGGGCAGATTTCCAGTAGTTTTCGAGATGTATAACCTCCTATGAAGCAGAGCAATATAAAAAAATAGCTTGTTAGTGTTCCACTGTAGTGTGGAGACAGGGTGAGTATTAGGAGCAGGTGTGTTTTTGTGCTTCCAAGGTAGGATAATCCTGGGAATTACATGCTATAACTTCATGCAGTATTCTGACAGTTAGGAGTGCAATTGCAGCACTGTTGCTTGATCTACGTGATGTAATGTGAAGTAAGAGCAAAGGGTGTGAAAAAAGAATTGTATGTGAGACGTGCTATACAAAGTATCATAATTCCAGGTTCTGTGTAAACTTGTGAGAATGTTTTCCCAAGACCTGAGAAATCTCGCACCACCACCAGCAGAAATGTTTCTATCTGTAGCTGAATGACTAACAGCAGGAAAAAAAAAAAGTAGCATTTTCCTAAGAAGAAACTCTCGCTCCCCCATGCCATTTTACCACCACAGTGTTTTAGCAGCTTTACAAAAAGCAGGATAGAAATGCTTTTTTATTGCACTCATGCCAGCCGGAGCCATAGAAGTGGCTTTCCGGCTGCTGTCCCATGCTGCCAGAAAAATCTTTTGCAAGAGAGAGTGGAGAGACTAGGCTACAGACTGTGCTTTCCTGCAGTATCTCATTCAGAGAAGACCTGTAGCAGAGACTCCATCTCCCTTTTCTTATGTTCAGAATCAGGTTGAAAGTGGGGAAAAGGCAGCTCTGGCATTCAGGACACCATTCACAACAACTTGTCCTGACCTGCCATTGACTTGGTTTATCTCCCTCACAGCACCCTTTAGGGTGGTCAGGAGTTCTCTGTGTCACTGTTAGGAATATCCCAGAGTAGGTGTTTTCGACTGACAGTTTGGTTATCTTGGAGGCTTGTTTTGGGTGTGTGATTCAGGTTCTGTTTGCTGTAAACCCTTCTTTCCATTGCACAGTAGTTCAGTTTTGTTCAGTGCCTTCTTACTGCTTTGGCTGCTCTGGTTGTGCTTTAGGTAAGGTATGGGTCACTGCTTATCTCCTCCTCTTCCTCCCCTGCCTTGTGGTCTTGAGGCTGTTGTTCATGTCTTTTGCTGTCAACCTGGCTCTGCTCCTGTTAATAACAGGAGAAATAGAAAGGGGAGAGACACTGTCAAAGATAAATTCTCTCAGGTCAAGAGTTTTTATTTCCATGCCTGTCATTTATGGAAAATGAAAATTTAAGTTTAGCCATGCTTTAAAGGGTCCTAAAGCTATTACCTTGTTGAGATTTTGTGTTTACAATTTCCATGCTTATACTGCTTTGTAATTTGACAGGTATTACATCAAAATTGTTGTCCTGTCAAGCTGTGACTGACAATTTAAGTTGTAGTAATCTTGAAAATTCTACTCAATTTAGGCTGTACCGTGTATCTGCAATCCATGACTGATATTACATTTCTGTTCTGCATAGTGCAGTCCATAATATTAACGTTTTGAAATATTAATATGTTATTCATAAATATTCTTTGCTTGTGGTTATTGACAAAACCATGAAAATAAGTTTGTGAGTTGGACTGTCTTTAGTGTACATTTTCTTGGGGTGAATTGTAATTGTGCAAGTACAAAATTATAATTACCACTACAAGGGAAAACATGAGTGATTAAAATATGGGTAACTTCTAGCTAATGTAATGACACAATTAGTTTCAGATATCTCCCATAGAAAGTTCTTAATTACGTGTAAGTTGCTCGAAGTTTTATACTGCATTATGGAATTTATTGTTTGAATAAGAACTGTTAATGATATTAAATTCATTAATTGTCAGTGGTTGCTTCCATTGTGGCTGTACTCAAAAGCCACTATGTGCTTTTGGCTGTATGGTGTATGGAATGATGCTGTTTTCCCTTGAAGAATCTAGTCTTCAGAACCAGTTGCAACAGCTGTTTTGAATTATCCAAAAGGATATGGGTGAGGCCAGTAGAATTTTCTTCATGTCTCTGCCGCGCCTCTTCATGTTCTGAAGTGGGGTATGGGTCTGCATGACAGCTTACCTAATACTGGCTAGGAGCTGATGAAAGGGCAGGTATTCTTACTGCTCTCCCAAGTCCTTGCTCTCCTTCCTGCTTGCACTTTCTGCTTCTCATTTGGCACTTATATGACCCGTGATGTACTGGTGCAGAGAGAGAAGCTGGCAGAAAACATACTTTACCAAAATATGAAAATCTTAGGGCCATTGAATCAACTTATTGCTGGGGAAAGAAAGGAGCTGAAGTGGCCATTGAAGGGGTGGGTCAAGGTCGGATGTTCAGGGCTGTGATTTTGGTAGTAGCTGGCCTTTAGCCTACTGTAGCTTGAAATAAACCCTTAAAAAGGACAACTAGGGGAATTTCTGAGGTCTTGTGGGTGTCTTTAGGAGAAGCAGGGCTTTCAAGTGTGCAGGATTGACTGGCTTGCTAGTGTGGAGGATGATTTTTTTGGCCTTGTAGTCCAGCCTAGTCCTGGGCCATCAAACCCCACCTTCATTCCTTTACCAAGTTGTGTCTCAGCCATATTTTACTTCCCCAGAAGCATTTCCTAGCATTAGCCTCACTGCAGACATTTGTCAGAGTCATAGAATATGCTGAGTTGGAAGGGGTTTGCATTTGTTTCTTACCACAAAGAAAAAGTTTTCTCTTTGACTGAAGTCTTGGTTACATAGGAATGTCTTGACTTTTCTGACTTTATTTTTGACACTGATTTTACTTATTTTCAGATCTGTGCTTAATTCCTGCAGTCAGAATTCTCACAGCACTTCTGTAGCTGAATAGGAGATTTTATTTAGGGGCCAAGTTAAAGTTTTGAATCATTCCCAAAGGTGTCCCAATGACTGTAGGGTTGGCACCAAGTAGCACAGTTGGTTGAACACTGGTAATTCCTATGCTAACTCAAGCTGTAATCTGCTTTTAATGCAATATTTAGCTTTCCTGTTTATCATCTTACCTACTAGCTGCCTTCAGCTCAGAGCTTGTTATGCTGTTACCTTGATTGCTCAAGCTAAAGTGAAATTGAAGCCTGAATATTTTTTTAAAATGTCTTCTTGGGCTCTGAGTACCTGCTTGTGCAGTCAGTAGGTAGGAGATACAACTTTTGGCTTGGGGAGGGCTTGCCCCTGGATATTCATGTAGTATTTGCACACTGCATGTATAATCAGGTTTAGGCATTCAAAGGAAAAAAGCCAGCAAGTGTGTTGAGAAGGACTACTTATGAGGGTGCGATCAGGAGTGGTTGTGATGTGGAAATGCAGAAAAGAAGATGATCATAGAGAAAGAGGGGGGAGTGAAAACAGTCTTATCAACTATAAACCCTTTGTTACATTTGTGCAATTTAATTCAAATAGCTCATTCAACTGCTAGAAGTGTGCACTGGTGACCTGTGGTGGTGGCATTCTTGGTAATGGGAAGCATCATGATAGAACAGGGAGAGAGAAATTGAGATGATATTTGGTGAAGCATTGTCCTCAAAGAGGAGAGTTTTGTCTCTGGAAATGTTGAGTATGAAATAAACTATGTATATTTCTTAGGTATGTAAAATGTTTTTTCAGTGTATTTTGTGTTTCTCAGGGCAGAAACCTGTTTTTATTTATTTGTCAAGAAAAACTTGAAAGCAGCTCACTTTGATATAAAGGTTCAAAGTGGACTGGTGTCTTAGGGTGCTTGCATTTTTTTTTCTTGTGTTGTTGTTGTTGCTGCTGTTGTTTTGTTTCAAGTACTACTTCTCCCTGGTAAGAGAAACTGTAGTACCTCTTCTTCTTGCTGTGGCCTGACTGTTATTTTCTGTTACGGAAATAGAGCTTTCAACTCCTTCTGAGATAAGTGGTGTACCAAGGAAGATTTGCTGTGTATAAAAGTGTATCTCATAAATTTTACCTCCTCCATTTCTATGTACCTTATCTGTGAGAAATAAATTCAAGTACCACTTTGCAGATCATTGTGTTAAAAATCTTTATTGAATGTGAGGGATGAGAAAGTTTGTGCCAGGCTAGGGCACTCCAGTTTAATTTCCTCTGAAAAAAGAAGAAAAAAAAGGATTTTTTTTTTTTTAAATCAGACTCTGTGTACAGTTATTTTAAACTTTGGGTGAAAGCTGATGTGGATCTGTACTTTGTGTAGCTGGCTTTGACTTGTGTAGTGCATTGACTCCAGGGCCTCCAGCTGTTGAAAGTATCTTAGTCCAGATTTCTAAAAAAAAAAAAAACAAAAAAAAAAGGCAAAAACAGACTGAAAGATTAAAAAGAAAAATTGAAGTTGACGGAAAACCACTTCAGAGATTTAGGTTCATAAGTGTCTGTGTTGTTTTAGCAAATGAGACAGGCTACTCAGCTCTTTATGAATTTTATCCACTTGTCATATTAAAGCAATCTTAGTAGTTGGGTATTACTGTACAACAGATGGAATAGCCATGAAAACAATTTTTTGAAACACTGTATGAAACTCAACATGTGATGATCTGCAGTCTTTGCCCCAGGAAAAAGAAGTTATGCAGTAATCCACACAAGAGATGTATGATATCAGGCGTAAAACAGATAAAGAAATGAAATGTTTTTTATCTCCAGTAAAATATTTTACAGTATTATGTTGGGGTTTTTTTGTTTTTGTTTTGTTTGTGTGTTTTGTTTTAGGGGTTTTTTTGTTTGATTTTTTTTGGTTTGTTTTTTAAGTTTTGGTTTTATTCCTCAAAATAAGCACATAATAGTATCTCTTGCTCTAAAAATGTCCCTTTCTGTGGCTGAGACAATAGGTTAATTGTGCTGATAATCACTAAAAGAAGTGACAGGTCAGGCGTAATAATAGTGGGAAAGTTAAAAATGCTCTTAGTCAGTGCCTCAGTTGCTGAAACAAGTTAATCTTTCCACTTCTAATGGATACCTAGTATTTTATTAGACTTGTCGTAAGTCTGTATATTGCTAATATGTGGGTTTTGCTGCAACTTAATAGCCTTTGCTTGCTTGGGCAGTCATTTTGATTGAATTACACAGCCTGTTTTGTGTAGTTAGTGCTTTATTCTGTGTTCTGATAAGTCAAAACTACTTAAATTAGGTTTTTAATGAAACTCATAAGGAGTGCAGACTTGCTGAGCATTGTATGCAAAACATACCCTCTAAAGACTTTGCGAAAATTTTGGTGTGGGATTGTTTTACTGGATTCATCTTTCTACTGAAAAGTGTGCTGACGTGAGGATCCTGTTGCATGTATATAAAATATAACACAGGCTGGGTTCACTTGTGCTGAATTAATACCCCTTATGGAATTTAGGATAATAAATAAATGTGTGGAATGTGGTATGTGTGTGCCAAATTACATATTCACCTATTTTTTCATTGACTAGGAAGTTACTGGAATTGTCAAGATTTTATTTTGATGGTGGTTGTTTTATTTAGTATTTCAGGGAAAATATACCCTTCTGGTCCTGTTCACTGCATTTCTAGAAATTCCCTTTGCAGTAATACTTGTCACTTTACTTAGGTTTTTATCTGAAGAGGCTATTGTGAGATTTCTCACTTGTAAGGACCAGTTGTCATTTTTCTCCCTTTCTGCCCACCAGATGAAGCCTTCATGGACAGTCTTTGAACAATCCAATCAAAGAATGGCAGTGCCCACCTCTTTTTAATTTGTCTTGCTCATGTATAAAACTGAAGGCATTCTCAGCTGATTTGTATATTTTAATGCGTGTAGGAGGAGCACAACAGATGTTGTCCAAATACGTAATTGGAGGATTAGAATCCTTGTTTTGCCTGTTAAATTTAATAAGGTCTTTCCTTGATTACCTGTTTGAGAGAGATTTGAAGTTTATTGCATTCATCCATATATTTAGAAGCTGTTCATAGCATGTAAAATAGAAAATATTTTGTATGTTTGTATATCACCTTAAGGGCAATATTTGACCTCAACCCACTTGAACATCTTAAAAAGTGATTATAGGCAGCAGAAAGCATATCTGCTGTAAATTTAATAGTTCCACTAGGAAAAAGTTTAACACCAACAGGTTTATATGTATACTTGGAATTAACACAGCTTTTTAAAGTTGCTAAAATACATCCTAATTCTGCCACAGCTGAAAGCTTTACCATGCAAAACTTTATGGCCTGTGCAGTGTGCTAGATCATATGATTGTTCCTTTTGGTTTCAAAAGCTGTGAAACTTGCCTGTCCTTGGGCCAAGAAAAAAGTGTATGTGTGGAAAAAAGGCAACTTAACTGATACCACAGAAGGACCAGAAAAGGGACCAGTGGAATGTGAATTACAACAGACTAGAGAAAATGTCAGTGTGAAAAATTGTTTACCTGGAGAGCTGCTCTTAGCAGAATGGATATTAATATTTCTGGGAAAAACTGATCATAAGGGAGGAATGTGACAGGGGTTTTTTGACATACTGGGCTGCTATGGAGGATATTGTGATATAAATCATTTACCAAATCAAAGAATTTAACAGAGGAAAGCCAAAATGAATAATATATGTATGGTAGGAAGGGTTATGAAATGTGCGCTCTGATTTTTACGTATATGTGTAAAAAAGGTTGCATGGTTGTGACCCTCGGTGTGACTTGTGGGAACGTTTAAAAAAGCAAAGAGGAAAATACAGGACTGGAAAGAGATTCATAATTTCTGTACAAGATTTGCATTTCTTGTAGTTGCAAAGCGTCTTAAGGAGAGGGTAGAAGTGCTTTAAATGGACAGGATTTTTTAATTAAAAAGACCTGTATGAACTTGTAGGTAAACTAATGTGGAGGGAACTGGATTTTGAGCTGGACAGTAGGAAGTTTTGTCTTTGTATTTGCTCAGGAGAGCTGTGAGATGAAAGAACCAATGCTAGACATGTAGCTGGAGAGCCTGGGGCTGTTTGTGTCATGGCATCAGAGTGGATATGCTGCCTGGTGGTAGAAGAGCAACACAGGTATCATGGTCCATACCAGTGAACATGGATGTTGTCTGCAATTCTAAATATCCTGTTTCAAAGTTGTTTTTAGCCTCTTATCTTGTTTCTGAGTCTCAGGAGGAGCCGAATTATTAAAGGACACATTTTGTCTTTGAACGAGTAGCTCTCAGCAGTGTCAGTGTTTGGTGTGCACAGAATATGGTGATGTTTGGCTTTCTGCTGAGGGGAGCTGATGTAGGGCTCTGGTCACTTCTGCAGCGTTCCTTCCCCTAATCTGCTTTGAGGCAGATGAAATAATTCACAGAACTCCCAAATGCTTCAAAAATGATTATGGAGCCAAAGATCTTGTCCTTAGAGATTGCCTTGGAAGTTATGACTTTGGGAATACGTCTGTTCAGAACAACTATACTGTAGAGTTATTAATTTTTAATTTTCATATCTTCTTTTTAACCTCCCTCCATGGAGTCTTACAAGCTGTAACAGTCAGTGCACATATTATTTAAGTCCCTTGTAGTTAAGGCTGCTTGTGAAGCACGTATTTGGTACTTGTTTTTGTAGGCCTTAATAATAAAATTATTTTTCACTAACAAGTACTTTGCTAATAGCTGTTTGTTATTATGTGAAAGACTGTGGTTGCTTTTCTGCTTATAGCACTTAAGGATTCAGTACTGGTTTTTAAAACTCCATTTGTTGGGACATCTCAATGTCAATCTATTTTACAGCTGGAAGGTAATGGCATTTTGAAATGTTCATTTTATTTTCCAAATACAAAGTCACCTATATTGTGTGTTTACCTCTCTCTCTTTTGCAGTAAATTCTTTGAGGCATGAAATAGCTTGCCAGTTGTCTCTTATGCTCAAAAGTTAATGAATGGTTATCAGTTTATTGCAGATAACAACTTAGCTATAAACCACAATGCATGCATAAGCTCATTGTGTCGAAGTTTTGCCTTAAGACACTGTTTAATCCATGGTTGTAGGTTTAAGAATGTCATTCTAGGCTGTGCTTTCCCCCCAGGATTCCAGAACAGAAATCTCCTCCCCTGCCGTTCTGCCCCATTCTGTGAGCAAAACTTTTCTCTTTGAAATGCTTCCAATTTTGCCCTAAACTTTTAGTAGCTTTTAACAGAGGAGGTGTTTTGTCTTGTGGTGTGTCCTTAGTATTCATTCTGACTGGCGAAAATGAATGACCTCCAGTTTTTCTTAGATTTGTACCTATGAAATAAAGTCTGTCCTTGACATGTGTGGATCTTGTTTACTGCTGTTGGGGATGTGAGTTCACAATAAGGAAAAAGAAATCTCTGTGGACTCATTCCTGCAGTTATCTCCTATCAGAATTTAAAATAAAAAAGTGTTTTTCAGTTTGTGTGTCTCCTAGAATTAATTTCCAGAGTGTTTTTTTTTTTTCACGTGTTTTCTTTTTCTGCATGTGTGCTTCTTTTGCAATAGAAGTTTCTGGATTAATTTTAATTGGAAGAGTTATGTTCTCTCAAACTTACCTTGCAGCTGAAATAAATAAAAAAATATGTTTTAACAGTCTTTAATCTAGTTCTTATTTTTGCAAAGTTACTTCCCAATCAGTTTTATATTAAATTAATTTTAAAAATCCATTAATTCCTTCTTGCTTCTCCAC
>VWZG01009429.1:0-21843 GCA_013396735.1 Grallaria varia | reverse complement strand
TATTAAATAATGATTGATACTATACCACTAGCATAAGCACCTAGACACTTGTATGGACACAATATACAGAAAGTTAAACATGCAGCATAGTCCCTGAATTCAGACAGAAACACTCAGAAAATGAAAAGAAACTGAACCTGTGCTATGGTCAGCCCTACAGAGATTTGACTCAAGGACAGACTTTTACAGTATCTTTACCAAAGTTCAAATCCAAAAATCTCAATATTACTTACTGTAAGTTGTTTGGGAAGATTTTCAGCAATACAACTGAGTAACATCTTTGAAGGCTTCTCAGCACATAACAAAACAAGATTGACGTTTCGGTCTCCACGAAGCAACAAACCTTTAGCCAAAACGCCCACCCGTAAAACTCCTTTCAAAGCTCTGTGAATTATAGTTAAAAGTTGCATTTAAAATAATATAAAAATCATAAAACTAAACCTAGAGATAGAAAAATTAAATAAAATAGTAGTATTCCTTATACTCTTGAGGCCACAGTGACATATGCCATATCAAAACCCAAAAGGAACAGAATTCCTGTAAGCACTGATAACAGTACAAGGAAAAACATAAAATTACTTCAGAAACAAGTAATAAAATTCTTAAAAAATAATAAGGAAAAAAATACCTGTCTTTACTGCTGTCTTTCTTGTCATCTTCCTCTTTGCTCTTGCTTTTTTCATGGTCAGTCATATTGTCAGAAACAAGTTTCAAAGCACGCTCAGTAATAGAAACAATTTTTTGGACTGCCTGAAGTTCCTCCTCTGTTGGATATATAGCGGCGTGCTTGGTCATCACGTAGCGGTCATCAGAGGAGTCAGGGCGGCGTAGAGGCTAAACAGATGAAAAAGCACATTTCTGAAATTTGGGTACGCAACAGGTCAAGGGAGGTGATTCTCCCCCTCTACTCCGCTCTCATGAGACCCGACCTGGAGTACTGCGTTCAGTTCTGGGGATCCCAACATAAGAAGGATGTGGACCTGCTGGAGTGAGTCCAGAGGAGGGCCAGGAAGATGATCAGAGGGCTGGAGCACCTCTCCTATGAAGACAGGCTAANGATCAGAGGGCTGGAGCACCTCTCCTATGAAGACAGGCTAAGAGAGGTGGGGCTGCTCAGCCTGGTGAAGAAAAGGCTCCAGGGAGACCATATAGCACCTTCCAGTACCTAAAGGGGTCCTATAAGAAGTATGGAGAGGGACTTTTTACAAGGGCATGTAGTGATAGGACAAGGGCTTTAAACTGAAAAAGGGTAGGTTTAGATTAGATATTAGGAATAAATTATTTACTCTGAAGGTGGTGAGGTACTGGAACAGGTTGCCTAGAGAAGTTGTGGCTGCCCCATCCCTGGAAGTGTTCAAGGCCAGGTTGGATGGGGCTTGGAGCAAGCTGGTCTAGCAGAAGGTGTCCCTGCCCATGGCAGGGGAATTTGAACTAAATAATCTTTAAGGTCCCTTCCAACACAAACTTTTCTGTGATATACTTCAAAGTTCACAGGTGATCTGTGACCAAAAACCAAACATGTGGCTAAACAACAGAATATTCAAACCTCAAATTATTGAGATGTAACAAAACATGAACTGAACTGTCCTTAACAACTTACACTGATCACAATCAATCATATCTGAAAAAAACATTAAATGTATCAAGAATAAACAAATTGGGAAATCCCAGGATCAAAAGTACCTCCACAACATAAATACCTATTGTCTTTCTGTTAACTGGGAAATACTTGCATACTGCTGCAAAATAAAGTATCCATGATTGCTTTCATAGAATCATGGAAGAATTCAAATAGGAAGGGACCTCAGGAGGTCCTCTAGTCCAGCCTCCTGTGTAAACCATGGTCAGCTATAAGACTATATCATGCTGCTCAGAGCTTCATCTAGTCGGTTCTTGAAAACCGCCAAAGATGGAAGCTTCACAATGTCTGTGTGAAGAAAAAAAAGAAAAAAAAAAAAAAAATCCTGTATTCAGTTTGCACCTCTTTTGTCTCAGCTTAAGCTGGTTGTATCTTGCCCCCTCACAACTGTAAAGAGCCTGCCTCCACTGTCTTTATAATGAACAGGTATTAGAAGGCTATTACATCCCACTGAAGCTATCTCTTCTCCAGGCTGAACAGGCCCAGATCCCTCAAGTCTCTCCACAGGGCACACACTCCAGACCCCTGATCCCAGTAGCCCCACACTGAACCTGCTAGTTTATCAGTATCTTTCTTGTACTGGAAAGCCCAAAACTGAATGCAGTATTGCAGTTTGGGTCTAATGAAAGCGGATCACTTCCCTTTATCTACTGATTATACTCCTGTTAACATCACCCAGGATGCTGTTAGCCTTACTTGCTGCCAGGGCCCATGGTTGGCTCATGTTCAGCTTACTATCTGCCAAGAACCCCTGGTGCCTTTCAGCAGGGCTGCTACCCAGCCCCTCAGTGCAAGTGGTTATGCCTTCGCAAGTGCAGCATTAGGCATTCATCCTTGCAGAATTCTATAAAGTTCCTGTTGGTCCATTTCTCCAGTCTGCCTAGGTCCTGCTGGATGATAGCCCTGCCCTCAAAGGTATCAGCTGTTCTCCCCACCTTGAACGGATTCAGTTTCATGTTGGCTGCAAACCTGATAAGTATGCACTCACTCCATCACCTTTCAGATCACTGATAAGGTGCTAATGTGACAAATCCCAGGATAAACACATGTGCCAGTGTACTTGTTACTGACCTCCAGGTAGAGTATGGCCCACCACTAACCATTATCCTCTGGGACTGACAATCCAACCACTTTTTAACCATACATTTTTCCACAATTCGAGAAATAAAAGTATAATGCAATTAAATAAATTAAGAAGTAGTACACAAATACAGAGTGACTTCTATTTCAGAAGAAACAATATTTGTCTTCAAGGCATCCTTTCGTCATATAAGTGGGCTTATTTTGGAAGACAGGTCCACCTACAGAGTTTCATTAGTATATCATTTTTTCTTCAGTTTTCTTAATCCTTTATTAAGAAACACTGGAGACAACTGAAGTAGCACTGAATAATTTATCGTTCTTAACTGTGCCTCTTGGTAAGTATGATTTCTTTCTTCCCCCCCGAAGTTAAGAAACTCACAGCTGGTCCTTGAGGCTGAGGAGGCATTCCTGGTCTAACTCCCAGCAGGCCTAGAGGTCCTGGAGGACCATGAGGATATCCTCCATCTGTTATTCTGCGACGGTCATCCCAGTGATGCTGCTCTTCCTCCATTCTCCTCCAGTACATGTCCTCTTCATATCGCCTGAAATGCACCAAAGTGTTCTCTTTATATAGCAGTTAATACTTCCAACCATTCTAAATAAATTCTTGGATGTTCTCACTAACTCATTTCTAGTAATCAAGAGCAAATACCAATGAACTCCAGAGGGCACTTAAAATGGTTATTTTGAAAGTGAGCCTGAATTTATAGCAAATAATTCTAGTAAGTCTCCATTCCTCAGAGGGATTGAACAAAAAAAAAAAACCAAAACCAAAAAACCCCAGAGGGATAATGACAGCTTAATTTAAAACAAGACAGTACAGAGTTCCAAAAACAAATATTCAAAATAAGTAACTACAGAAGTAGTTTTAGATAATCTGACTGCAGCTTTGTCTCATTCACTGATAAAACAGAACGCATTACCTCATTTCCATCCTCCAGCGTTCCTCCTCTTCTCGCCTTCTCCAGTATTCTTCTTTCTGCATCTGTTTCCTCATCTTCTCTTCTTGAATTTTTCTTGCTCGAATACTGGGCTTTACTTCTACTTGTAAATCTGGGTTTACTTTTTTCTAGTTTAGAAAAATAACAAATGAGATGTTGGTTTGCCTCTTGCCATCTCAAGGTTACGGAGTTCTTCTGACACATTTAATACACACTACTGGTGTATGATAAAATCAGGGGGAGTAAAATGCAGTTTTAGAACTACACTGAATGAACAGCTTAAGAAGAAAAATCTGTGTCCAGTATTATAAAGGAAAAAAATAGCAATGTATTACATATAGCATGAATTCCCTCTGAGAACATAATATAAGAATAAAGCTATTTAAGGTTAAAATGTTACATGAAATACTAAGTAATTTGCTGTTCATTCTACAAATATATAAAAAATCTTAAGGCATCACCTGTAGCAGGATGATTACTCTATAGCCTGAAAAAAAATATGTCATCTTAAATACAATTTGCTTCCTGATGCCCTGTTCTTGAAGGGTCCCTCATACAGGAGCACAATCATGAGTCACTGAATACATTTTTCTGACAATTTTTTCCTCTTCTTTAATGTCCTACAATATTTTAACATTGCAAAAGATGCCTGAAAGCAATGTTCAGAATGTTTAAAGAAACACACAAACCAAAATGCAGTTTCACAGTCTGCATTACAACTTTAAAGACTATACCTCCTAAGAAATATATTTCTCTAGCATTTTTAATATGCTGTTTACTCAGAGAACCTACTTCTGACTAATCTTTAAATATAAGAATATGTGTAGCAGGTTGATCCTGGCTGAATGCCAGGTACCCACTAAAGCTGTTTTCTCACTCCCCTCTGCAACTGGACATGGGAGAGAAAATACAACAAAGGATTAATGAGTTTAGAGCTGGGAGAGGTCACTTACAGATCACAATCATGGGCAAAACAGACTCAAAGTGAGGATATTAAATTTATTACTAAAAGAGTGAGAAGTAATGCAATCTTAAAAACACCTTCCCCCCACCCCTCCTTCCTTCCAAGTTCTACCTCCTTCCCCCTAGCAGTGCAAGGAGATGGGGAATGGGGGTTATGGTCAGTTGTTGTTTCTGCCTCTGCTCAGGGAGAGGAGCCCTTCCCCTGCTCCCTGTGGGGTCCCGCCCATGGGAGACAGTCCTACATGAACCTCTCTGTTGTGAGTCCATCACGTGGACAACAGTTCTTCACAAACTGCTGTTACGTGGGTCACTTCTCCATGGTGAAGTCCTTCAGGCACACACTGCTCCAGTGTGAGTCCCCCACAGGGCCACAAGTCCTACCAGGGAAACCTGCTCCAGCACGGTCTCCTCTCTCCATGGGCTGCAGGTTCCTGTCAGGACCCTGCTCCAGCATGGACTTCCCACAGGGTCACAGCCTCCTTCAGGTATCCACTCACTCTGGCATGGGCTCCTCCATGGGCTGCAGGTGGATCTCTGCACCCCGGTGGTCCTCCATGGGCTGCAGGGGGACAGCCTGCTTCACTATGGTCTGCACCACGGGCTGCAGGGGAATCTCAACTCTGGCGCCTGAAGCACCTCCTCCCCCTCCTTCTTCACTGACCTTGGTGTCTGTAGAGTTGTTCACATGTTCGCACTCCGCTCTTCTCTGGCTGCAATTTTCATCTGCCCAACAAATTTTTTTTTCCCCTTCTTAAATACGTTATCATGGAAGCATTACTATCACTCCTGATTGGCTCAGCCTTGGCCAGCGGCGGGTCCGTCCTGGAGCCAGCTGGCATTGGCGCTGCAGGGCATGGGGGGAAGCTTCTAGCAGCTTCTAACAGAAGCCACTCCTGTAGCTCCCCCACCACCAAAGCCTGCACACAGAAACCCAGTACAACATATAATCAATCAGTTGACATCTGGTAGATTTTCAGATAAAAGTATTAGCATTTCTACCAACCTTATACTGAAGTCTGTGTCGCCTCCCTTTTAAGTGCATCTCCTTGGCATTAGGATCATTAAAACTGCATTCACAAAGTTTACAGTGAAAGCGGATCACCTTTCCTTCATCATTTCTTACCTGGAAAATAAAAGTTATAACATATTTACTTTTTTTTTTTAAACAAAAGTTGATGTAAAAATTAATCTAATTCAGTGATACCGGATAATGTCTACCCATCTCAAAACATGCTTAAAAGTTCACATAGTAACTGAAAAAAGGCCATTGTGTTTGGTAACAAAGTTCTTCCACAGCTTTAAACTTGACCCTGAACATAATGAGTTGAATAATTAAAAACAATGAAAACTTTACATCAGATTTCAACTACATATCTCATGCCACCAACATGCAGAATGCCACAGAGGTCAAAATAAATATGCTCAATACAAAAACAAACATATGCACAAGCCTTTGCAGGTTCAATGCCTTGTCCCTCTTATCTTCAAGGAGGACCCAGGGAATTACAGGCCAGTCAGCTTCACCTTAATCCCTGGGAAGATGATGGAGCAACTAATTCTGGAAACCATTTCCAGGCACATTAAGGACATCATCATCAGTAGTCAGCATGGCTTCACCAAAGGAAAGTCATGCATGATCAACTTGATAAACTTCTGAGGTGAAGTGACTAGCCTGGTAGATGAGGGGAAAGCAGTTGATATTGTCTACGTGGACTTCAGTAAGGCCTTTGACACAGTCTCAACATAATATCCTCATAGACAAATTGTTGATGTATGGGCTGGATATGCATACAGTAAAGTGGATTGAAAGCTGGTTGAATGGCAACAGCCAAAGGGCAGTAATCAGTAGAATGAAATCTATTTGGAGGCCAGTAGCTAGCAGTGTACCCCAGGACTCAATGTTGGGTCCAGTCCTGTTTAACATCTTCATTAATGATCTGGATGATTGGGCAGTGTACCCTCAGTAAGTTTGCTGATGACATAAAACAGGAAGAGGTGGCTGATATGCCAGAGGGTTGTGCTGCCATACAGAGAGATCTCAGCAGGCTGGGGGACCACCTGAAACAAGACTAAGGCTTAAAAAGAGTTAACTGAGGTACCTTGTTCTAGTCTACCTGTGCTGCACAAAGATTAAAACAACTCATTCTGTTCTGTGTACTGGACCAAAGAAATCTAAAAGTTAGAAGAACAGAAGTAGGCCATAAATCAAGACTAGGTAGACATCTCAATAGGCAAAAAGGGCCTAGAGCCAAGGGTTTTTGCAAGCTTCAGTTAGCAGGTCACTTACAATAGAAACCATCGAGGTCATTCCGAAGAAGAAGGTCCAAAGACCCCTGAAATGACACCGAAGGCTGGAACTACCACCAAAAGTAGCCCCAAAAGCCTAGCCAAAAGATGATGTTAGAAGATTCTGCCTCAGGCCCCGCCTTAACTCCACCTGTTATGAATATGATGATTAGATGTTCTAATTGTATGAATATGCATTTAAGATGATGTAATCATGTGTGTAGACTGTATAAATCACTTTGCTTTCACTGATGCCATTAGGAAAGTTTGTCCAGTGCGAACTGGCTTGCCTCCAGTGCTGTCAATAAATACCTTGCTGCTAAAAAGATACAAAATTCTCTTAGCAGTTTCTTTCATGCCGAGGTTTTTCGGAATCACACCCATCTGGAAAGCAGCTTGGCAGAAAAGTCCATGGGGGGGTCCTAGTGAACACTAAGCTGAACTTGAGCCAACAATGTGCCCTTGTAGCAAAGAAGGCAAATGGTATCCTGGACTGCATTAGGCAATGTATCGTCAGCAGGTCAAGAGAGCTGATCCTTCCTCTCTAACCCAGCATTAGTGAGGCCACACCTGGAGTCCTGTGTCCAATTCTGGGCTCCCAGTGCAGGAGAGACATGGACATACTGGAGAGAATTCAGTGAAAGACCACAAAGATGATGAAGGAACTGGAGCCTCTCTCTGTATAATAGTTTAAAAATAATCCACATTTTCATATCAGTACCTCCTCCACATAGTCATGGCCCACTGGTTGAACATCACTTTGCAAGGCAGCAAGAGTTGTGGGAGTCACTGGTTCAGCTGCTGTGTCTGGTTTTACTTCCTGTGTTTGTACTGTAGCAGCAGTTGTTTTAATACTTTCAGCTGATTTAATTTCTTCCACTTTACTTCCTGTTGTCTGAAGTTTATTACCACCTGCAAATCAAAAAAAGTTAAATCGCTAACTTTCATAAAATGAGAATATGATTACACATGATGTGCAAACTGAAGACTTTATTTGCAAGCATCAATGTTCTGGTCAAAGCATTATCAGTCTTTTAAAATTTGTTAAAGCAAACATTTTAAATACTATAAAAGTTTTTTTTAAAAGCTTAACAAAAACTTATTTAAATACCTAGTTTTTTATTTTAGCAAGCGATCTCTTCCTTTATATAGTTACAATTGCCGTAATTCATTTTCATGCTTTTTCAAAGATAGGACTGAATGGGAATAACTCAGCAAATAGATTTTAATTTTTTTTCCCATCAGATTTATTTTCTCTTTTTGCAAATGGATCCAAGAAAGTACCGCAAAACCTTTTACCGTTTGTACTAACAAAGGTAGCATACTTTCAGTGTTGCAACTGCATAGGTCTTTCCTTCAAGAACAGGTTATCTTACTGTTGAACAACTGCTTTCTGTCTCTAAATGTCTGTCATTCTTATTTCAAAAGTTTCTACTGTTAGATTTAGTGTTACAACAATGTTTCAGTTTCCCAGTTACCAACTGTCAACCTACTGCAGGCTGTCTTAGCAGCCCAGGCTGTGAACTGAAATTAGGACCAATTGGACTATAATCTGCAATACTCCAACAGATACTACATAAGAAACCAAAGGTGGGAGGCTTCTTATGAAGGTGGGAGAAGCCTCCAGGAGAGGTCAGACGGAGACAAAAGGGCAGAAAACAGTATAAACTGTAACGTTTTTATACGCATTCTTATTTTCCCCTATCAGTAATTCCCTTAAACACAACAGAATTACTCATTCATAAAGTTAACTAAATTAGTTTCTACTTGTTGCACTAAGATCTTTAAAAATATAGAATAGGTTAGGCTTCAAAATAAAGACTGACTTCTGTACTTGCCAACAAAGTTTATTTTTGGTGTAGATATTTTCTTTACAGCTATATTAGCAGCAGGTGAAGATGTTTTGTTGTTGGACACAGTGTTAAGTGGAGCATTTGCCATGGGAGTAAGAATTTTCACTGCAGAGGATGCAACAGAGGAGTTCACAGTACTGCTGCTAGTTGCTATATTTGAAGCAGAGGCAGGTGGTTTAGAAGCAGATGCAGATGTTGAAGTAGCAGCTTGGGTAACCACATTTGGTTCAGTTGAAGGAATGGGTTTGCCAAGTTTTGTGTGCAACTTTACTACCTATAAGAATAACAAAAAATTCATAATATTATCTCCCTGGGGTACTTATAAAAAAAGAACTTATTATAGGTTATTGAAACTTTAACATCAATATCAATAGTTATATTGATATTTTTATTTTAAAGTTATCGCCTCTTTACAAAAAGTGATCTCGGGGGGAAAAAAGAACATATAAAAGATCTTGTCATCTGTAATAAGGAAATAGTTAATACTTATCTCAGGTTACTTATTTCCACTAGAAATTCAGACATTTACTCCAAAAATTGTATAGATGAGAACAGAAAGCCAATAAACTCACAAGCCAATAAAACTCAAGAAACATTTTGAGCAAAATGTTTACAACGTGATTGTTTTGTTGCCTGGTTGCTTTTTATTCTCCCTCCAAAAATTGTAGCACATTGAACTATTATTGTTCTAAATAATACTGGTAAATAAGTTATTTGAGATTCAACATGATCTGTTTTTATCATTACATTTTAAGAGTATTTATATTGAAAGACTTCCCAGGTTACCTAGAAAAACTGAAGATATTCCTTAGACAAAAGCTTAATTTTCTTTTTGTTAAAGCACATCTGCAGAAAAGAGTTAAGGAGGATGCAAGAGGCACATTTCAGAGCCCTTTAGTATCTCACTGAAAGTTAAGAGGTATGTGCTTATTCTTAAAAGTAATAAAGCCTTTTTACAACATGCTTGAGACAGAGTAATACTTCTTTGGTGACAGCTGATCATCACTAGAAAAGGCAATGCATGCAGTCCATAAGAACAAAACATGCAAAATGAAAACTAAAGACTGGGTGTGAAAATATCAGTAAAAAACCCCAAATCTGCTAGATATGCCTTTAATGCAAACACATGTACATAATCAGGTTCAATAAGGCAAAGTGCTGGGTCCTGCACTTGGGTCACAACCACTCCATGCAGCACTACAGGCTGAGGGAAGAGTGGCTGGAAAGATGCCCAGTGGAAAAGGGCCTGGGGGTGTTGGCCAACAGCCAGCTGAACATGAACCATCAGTGTGCCCAGGCAGCCAAGAAGGCCAATGGCATCCTGGCCTGTAACAGAAATAGGGTGGCCAGCAGGACTAGGGAAGTGATTGTCCCCTCATACCTCAGCACTGGTGAGGCCACACCTTGAATCCTGTGTTCAGTTTAGGGCCCCTCAAAACAAGACAAACATTAAGGTGCTGGGACATGTCCTGAGAAGGGCAATGAAGATGGTGAAGGGTTTAGAGTGCAAGTCTTATGAGGAGTGGCTGAGGGTACTGGGGCTGTTTAGCCTGGAGAANTGGTTGGACTCGATGATCTTAGAGGGCTTTTCCAACCTAAATGATTCTATGATATGCACATAAGTGTATACATGCACTTCTTAGTTTTTTGTTCTTATTTTAAGCACGTTCACCATCAGAATACAAACACATTAATGTCACATAATACTATAAATTTAAGTTCAAGCAACTCTTTAAAATTATTTTTTCCACTAGCACGGACAAGATTCTTCAGTGTACCAAAGAAAGAGTCCTTTGAGCTTTCATTTTTACACTGATGACAACCTAAATTAGCATTAGTTAACAACTATGAGGAAGAGAGTGACATCCAAATATATAAAGATAGTATATTATTGTACTCCATATACCTATAGAGTTACTGGGCAAAACCTAAAAATTTAATGTCTCAATTTCATTAATGAAAGAACCAACACAAGGCAAGTCTATCTAATTTATAGTTTTTGTTCTTCTACTAACAAAAATAATATTGGGAAAATTATTTTAAATTCGCTATGAGATTTATTTTTTTTAATAGGAATATTACAAAGGCTATAAAAGTCCTAATATTAATACTCCGCTACATTAATCACTCCATAGTTATGAGAAAAATCTGTAATATCTAAATACGCATTCTATGCTGCACCATTCCATTTACTGTTGTATGGCCAAATTTAGAACACAGGTCACAGAGGCTCACAGTGCAGCTCACAGTCTTTATTCCACAATGCTCACCTAACTGCACCCAGACATTAGGAAAAGCATTCTTACCAAAGCTCTTCAAATACACTCATTATAAAATCTACTACAGGGCATTGTTCCTTGCTTCCATATGCCAATTTTCTTTGCAAGAAATACCAAAAAGTAACACATAATCCCATCCCTTGGCACTGACTCAGTTCACAGAGAAGCGCAGAGAGCTTCACAGCACCAAATCAGAAGAATGTCAAGAGAAGTCTTGAAAAGTGTTAGGGGGCACAAGAATGTTACTGCATGTCCTCACTGACACTTTTCCCCGTCTTACTCTACCCCTTCTTCCTACAATTTATATACCTTTCCCAGTACATCCTCTTCTCATTGATGCTGTGTCAATGTTTTCCCCCTTTCTCCCAACAAGGCCCTTCTAATAGTGAGCTTAAAGATGTCTGAAACAAAAAGCAGAACTAAACGTATTTAAACAAAACAATTTGAATTATATTGGTTTTGCATACTTTCTCCTCCCTAAGATGAGAAAAAATAATGGGAATAAATATATGACTGATGGGAATAAATATATGACTGACTTGTATAATAAGGACAAGAGAAAGTTCTTACTTTCTGATGCTTGGCTCCACGGATATGTGCAGCATAAGCATCTGCTCCTGTACAAGACACATCACAAAGCTCACAGCGCAACTGATTCTGAGTTCCACGAGCAGAAGTACTGTTGTTATTGGTGTTCTGGGAAGCCTTTAATGCTGCTTCTTTCTTTTTGTGTTTCTGGCCTTCTAAGTGTTCTTTATAAGTCTGTTTAAATAAACAATACAGCTGTTTTTGTACTGCTCCTTCATCATTCATGTGTATACATGTAATATAGAACATAGCATAAAACACGTGCTTTGTATGAAAAATACTTCCTACACTGAACATTTCTTTCATATGACATAAGGCCAAGAAATTTTCTTCACCATCAGGATTACACTTTTAGGTAATACAATATGGTCTTTTCTCCTCTACATTCTCACTTCCTCAATCAAGTACTGGTCAACATATATTACCATTGAAAGCTTGAGAAGATCAGAAAACTGTGTCTCAGTTGCAGTTTCCTACATTGCATTGAAATTATTCTTGATTTTGAATTTTCCTCAAACTGCAAGACCACAGTTATTAAATGTATCCAGACAACTAAAAAAAAAATAAGTTCAAAAGAAGGTAGTGCATAAACAAAGCTGTGCTGAAAATAAAATACAGAAGTTGCTATTTGTTCCTATACCAACACTGGCAATCTATAGAGCAGACAGGGTGGGAAATAATGACAAATTTACCTAAAGAGTAAAACTGTTTTGCTAAAGACACACACATAAACACTGCATGAATTGATATCTACTTTTTATGCACTTGTACCCACTGTGAAACTAAACTGGGATGCTGGAATACAATGAATACATTTTCAGGCTTACCATTCACAAAGTTTTGAAAAAAGTATTTTCTAAGAAGTTTACTATGCTAAAAAACCAAATAAAATTCAAAGTTTAGAATACTTCTGGAGTCCAAAGCACAGCTGAAGCTTCTCTGTACAAGCTAAAGGGATGCATCTTTTTGCCTTCTCATATGACCTCTTTCTATAATAGCAGACATTTCCATTTAATTATTCCTTTAGTATAAGTATAGAATCAGGTCTTTTAAAATTAACAAATATTCTTAAAGGGGCCATTTTTTTAGCTGAAAAAATTATGATTTAAGTGTATAGCAGAATATTACATAATACAGGTACCTGTGGTCCAGCACAGCTGATCTTACAAACATCACAGTAGTGGATCTGGGGTGGTTTGGGAGGTTGCTTTGGTTTCAGTTGCTTATTTTGGAATGGTGCCTTTTTAGTAAAGGTGGTCCCTGTCCAAGCAGCTGTTGCAGCAGCAGCAGCAGCTGCTGCTGCCTGTTTCTGCTGCTGCTGCTGCTGGTAATAGGATGATGCAGCTGAATACACTGCGGCTTCATAGCCAGAATAAGAGGTACCTCAAAGATCAAAATAAAATAAATGTTACATCACTGTACATCATGTATCAATTACATAATACACTAATTCCAAGCATATTGCATAATAGAGTCGGAAGGAGGGCAGGATATAAATGATTTATTGAGATCTTGTCAGGCAGTCTGAATTTTTCTTGATGTTTCACATTACACAAATATATAGCATACCACTTGTATCAGGGATTTCAGACAAAACTTTCCAGACATGCTGTTCTGTTAAGATATATCAAAGCATCCCTAAAGAAAATGTGAAATTTCCTGGTACATCTGGTAAGACTGAGTATGATGCAACAAGAATTTTAATAAAAGATTTATCAAAGGCCATTTGAAGCAAGCAGTCTTCCAGAGTCAGATTTACTGTTCAAGTTCCAAACTGAGAAGGACAGATATTACGTAGAGGAAGGGAAAAAAATAAAAGATGATAAAAAATAACAGGGCTAATGCTATTACATTCATTTCAAGCTGGTTGCTTGCCTGCTAAAACCTCTGCAGCACACCCTGTCTAGACACAGCTTGATTTCTAGTATCAAAGTTTAATAAATCAAGGAAACTGGGCTTTCATACCTTTTGAGCCAGTTTTCCCATAAACTTTATACATCTACTGGTTCAACTATTTTAATCCTCTGATCAAGCTCTGTTTCAACAAAGTCTTAAAATCCCCTTTTAACCAGGAAACAAACCAAAACAAATAGTTCAAAGTAGCTATAATATTCCAGTTGATTACCATCTGGCCATAAAATTAACATCTTTTCACCTTTACTACTTTTTGGATTTCTAATGATTAGCTAAATGAAGGAGATTTTTTTGTTGAATTTTTTCATATCATATAGTTTTGGAGGGCATGAGGGACACCTCCCCCCTCTCTCTGCACAGGGTGGGGGCAGGGAGGGATGAGGGGGTCACGGTAGAAAGTGCCACGAGAACTGAGGAGGATAAAACTTGCTAGTGCTACCGGAACTCGCTCTTTCTGCTTCCGGTAGAAAGTACAAAGGCAAAAGCGTGGTTGGGCTACTCTCTCGCCATGGTTTTACGGCTCTTGCCATTGCTTGCTGCTTCTTCGCTGCCAGCGGCTGCAGCCGCCCACCATCCCGCACTCCAGCTTCGTGGTTCCCACGCTGAACAGGGGCTCTCCCATTGCCGCAGTGACCACCGTGGTCTGAGGGCTGCCCATGCCTCTGATGGCTGCGGCTGCAGCTGTGCGGAAAGGACTTGAGAGCTCCCCTTTATGAACTTTCACATCATCCGCTCATGCAGCCACGACTACATTGCAATCATGTGACCCTGTCGGGACTATGCCACTGTCTTGGCAGCACAGAACTGAGAGTGGTTTTAGGTGACATTTTTTTCCTGTTATTGTTTGGGTTTATTTTGTTCTGTTTTGTTCTCTCTTTTTAGTAAAACTGTTATTAATGTTCCTACTTCACTCAAACACCTTGTAACTTCAAAAAAATTTCATAATTTGGGGGTGGCTTTTACTTTATCGGAGGTCCCACCTCTTTGGACATATTTGTCATTTAACCAAGACAAGCACCTATTCTCCCATCTTGGGTCAAGATAACCCAAACTTACAAGATCTATATTGGACTGCTCCTCCTTGTCTCTGTAATTGCTGTTTGATGGCAGCATGCTCCATATTTTCCTGGGTTATATTTCTGTGGATGTGCCTCCTTATTTTTTCTATCCCCCATCTTTTGTCTCCAAACTTTACAGTAAGTCACAAAAAAATTGTGCACATAGCAATGCCAACACTTTGTATATTCGCACATGTAACAAAATAGACACATACAATCAGCAAACCTCTTTTAAAGATACATAAAAACATTTTACCATTATTATGATTTAACAGGTTGATACTTCTCAGTAGACTATGATGTAATTGAACACAAACTGCTAAAGTGCTGATTATTTAAATCCTCTCCTATAACAAATGCAAAGATCCCAGCAACATCATATGCAAAATTCTTACCAGAGTAAGTAACTGCTGTTGTACTGTATGTTGCACTTTGAGTATAGGATGGAACAACAGTGGCTGCAGCTGCCACTGGCTGCACAGTCGAGGACACTGGATATATGGAAAACGTAGTTGTTGCTGGACTTGGGGTTGCAGGTTTTATAGCTGTCACTTGTCGTGTTTGCTGGGCTTGGGTATACTGAGCTGCCCCTTGGCTATATCCTCCTTTTGGAGCTAATTAGGATAGAAAATAGAAGTGTATAAACATTGATATGCTTTAGTTGAATGAAATCCAAACCATATTAAGTGATACTTAATGATATGCTAGGGAATAAACACATATGTGAGTTTTAGTTTGGTTGGGTTTTGCCTTTTTTTTTGGTTGGATTTTTGGTTGGCTTTTGGTGGGGTTTTTTACAGTAATGGTTATGCATGATCTACCATATATCACAACTGTTTAATCGCATCAGAGGTCACACTAGTAACCCTCAGATTTATTTATGTATTTTTAACTGTGCTGCCATGTTTTTAAACAACCTTCTTATTCAATGGTTTTACTAGAGTACACACTAAACCAAAGTACATCTAAACTTTCCTATTATTTCTAATTATAGTAAAAAAGTAAACAGGATTTACACTTTGTAGCATTTATGATACCAATAATTAAAGAACTATATACATTAATTAATCTTAAAAAAAGTCTTTCTGACCAAGTTATGATCTGAACCCACCACTGACTTTTTCAACCTACTTCAGCAAAAATGTTTGCCTACAAGTACATTTTGAGTGTATTAATAACAATTCAAACCTCAAAGATAGTTACTTATAGCAATGTCACAATAATGTTCTAGGTGCATCAAGTTTTTCTACACATTGACAGGGATTACATGTCAAAACAATAAATACATCTGATAACATGAAATATTCAAAGACATATTTTAAAGCTATTAAAATAGTACATAGACTGTGTATAATGACAGGAGTTTGAATTATGCCACCCACCTGTCTGGTAGTACGATTCAGCTACTGAAGGTTGAGGCTGGGCAGCAGCAGCCACAGCCGCAGCTGTCGCTGTTGGTTGTTGATAGTATTGTTTGCTGTCATAAGCTACAGCTGGGGCAGTAGATCGAACATAAGAATAAGAATCCTAAAAATTCAAGAAAGAAAACTCATAAAATTTCTCCTTAAGTATATATCTGGAGTAATAAAACTCACTACCAGAGCCAAAGAATTTTCTTCTATTCTACTTAAGTAGATTAAAAAAATATTTACAGATACGGTGTATACTAATATAAGCATTAAAGAAATTATGTTTACAGATACTTCAGGCCTGAAGACAAACCTGATGGTCTTTTTCAGACATAATATAGGAATTAATCTCATGCTATTAAATCTCTTTTCTCTTCCAAATTATTTTTGTTACCAAAAAGCAACTCATTGCACAATAGTTTTTCATAATGACTGTATCAGATTACATTCCTCTAAATTGTGAAGGAAAAAACCACCATATATTCCCAAGTTCACAAACATGGAATCATGCTCTGCCCTCTCTGAGACAGGAAAAGCCACCAGAAAAAAAAAACAATATCAAGGGGGTCCTGTATCTTTCTCTTGGGGTAGACAGAAGGAAGTAGCTCAAAGAAAAGGGGTGAATGGAGGCAAGTTCTTGCTTGGGGCAGCAGCCAAATCCCCCCTTGCTGACCTTACCCTCCCAGGTGCCTCTGTACAAAAGGTGTAGAATGTAGGCGGCCAGTCAAAGGATGATGAGGATGAAGGTCCATCTACACCTGTGTGTTCCTCAGCACAGGAAAGACATGGACCTGTTGGAGCAGGTCCAGAGGAGGGTCATAAAGATGATTAAAGGGATAGAACACCTCCCCTATGAAGAAAGGCTGAGAGTTGGGGTTGTTCAGCCTGGAAAAGGCTCCAGGGTAACCTTATTGTGGCCATTCAGTTCTTAAAGGGGGCCTATTAGAAAGATGGGGACAGACTTTTTTGTAAGGTCTGTTGTGATAGGACAAGGGGTAATGATTTTAAACTAAGAGGGCAGATTTAGATTAGATATAAGGAAGAAGTTTTTTCCAGTGGTGATAAACAATGGAAGAGGTTGCCCAGAGAGGCAGTACATGCCCCGTCCCTGGAAACATTCAAGGTCAGCTTGGATATGGCTCTGAGCAACCTGATCTAGTTCAATATGCTCCTGCTCATTGCAGGGGGGTTGGACTGGATGACTTTTAAAGGTCCCTTCCAACCATAACTATTCTATGATTCTATGACCCTTTATTGGCTTTAAAAATCCCATCACCGACAATACTTTTCTTGGTTATATTTCTGAGAGTATGAAAGGGATACTTTTAAAGCCTTCTCTACTTTTTGGCCTATCAACTATTCCACTGGGGAACCATATCCAGTTTATAAGGGCAAGGCAAGCAGCCCATTTGAAACCTCCAGAACTCAGGAGATGGTTAGTAAGCTTAGAAGACACCATATACATGTACATATATTCTCCCATCCTCACCATATTTATAGCAAAGCACAGAGTTGATCAACTGGGGAATAGCAAGGCATTAACTACATTAGCTGAAGTATACTAATGTATACAATCTTTTTACTGCAAAGAAATATAATAAAATCTCTTTTCCATCCAACTTATGTAAAGTAGAATTGTTTTTCTTTAATTTAGGGGACTCTTTTCTGACTAAATGCATCTAATAACTGACTAGTTTAACAACCTTGTAATTATGAGTAAACATGCTACTGGAAAGACTCCTACATTTCTATTACCATATGAAACAAATTACAAAGCCAGACAAAGGAATTTATACAGCAACAGTATAGCAGTTTTAGGCAAATAAAAATACAAATTAGAATCTAGATAATGCTTTGATAAAATTAGGACCAAAGTTAAAGAATTTTTACAAGGGGCATACTATTTCAGTGTCCTCTGTCTCATAGTAAATGCACATTTTAACTGAGTCACACCATAACAGTTTGATAACTTGTGCACAAAACACCAGCCTAGAAATATCCACTGAAGACTGACTAACAAATACTAATGTAGCAAAAAAAGCTGATAAAAATACAAATAAAGCTCACATTTCTAATGGGAAACTACCTGGCCATGTAAAACTCCTTATCTTTCTGCATCTACGCTGTCTGATTGAAACCGATGGGCTGGGGTTACTGATGTGTATATACCCTTGCATTGTGTCAATCTAGACAGATAGAAAAGAGTGCAACTTCTCACTCTTTGGAGTAAACACTTAAGTTAAATGAGTCCCAAGATAACCTCTACAGATTGAAATCTTCCAACTGCAAAACTGATGTAGCCCTCTGATTTGTACTGCTACGTTTCTTTATTCCTGAAGAGGAATAAAAGTCACTGACAGGATGTTGTTTCATATGACATTTAAGCCAATTTAAGAATCGGAAGTTGTCTGAGGTACCATCACATCCTACATGAGCCCACCTCCATCTCTTGCATTGGCACCACATCTGTGCAGAACCAAGGAAATTCTGCAGAACCCTGTCAATCCCATGGAAAGCTGCTATTCCTTTTTTAGTTGGTTAGCTTTCTGTGGAATCATTATCCTGAACTGACCCACCGAAATGCTGACAACTTCTAGATTCAACACGAAGAAGTGTCAGTAAAGGTCAGAGCAAGATGAAAACAGACAACAGTTTCCTTTTATAAAAGCCTGTAGACACACAAGGTTAGGCAGTGGTCTCACAAAGGGTACCCAAAATCTACCAAAAAGACAGTCCCTCTCCTAGGGTAATCTTCTATTCTCTTACACTTGGTGCTAGAGCTCCTGTAGCAAACAGGAATTTGACAAAGGAACTACATCTATCTCCCAGTGAAAAATATTATTGGAACAGTTTTTTCATCTAAATCAGTTCCATGACCTATTTTACCGCATGACACTTGAGCATTTAGGCTAACTGAGACAAGTATTTTAGCAGTAGTTCACAAAATCATTTGGAGATGTCAATTCATTGCTTATTGTGTGAATGCCTAAATCTTAGCTCCTGAAGTATTACTGCTGATAGTCTTCTATATTCACCATACAAGACTGCAGTCACTTCACATTCTATCAGTTTTAGCTGTAATTCACAGAAGAAAAATATAAATATCACATTCTCTTATCCAAATAGGACTCCTCTTTTTAACATATAATTTAAAAATTACACAAGTAATTGTTGTTTTTTTTAAACACACCTGGTAATTCTGCGTAGTAACAGGAGGTGGTGGTGGTGGAGCTTCTTGTTGCCTCTGTGTATAACCATAATCTGTAGCTGAGTGCGCTGTAGGATAGCCTCCATAAGCAGCAGCAGCTGCAACAGCTACTGGAGCAGGCCTGGCTACTGCAACTGTAGCTGCTGCTGGAGCATAGGCTGCAGTGACGGTGTGCGCAGCAACTGGTGCCTGGTGGACAGTGTAGCTGGCAACTGTAGTTGGATGGGAATAAGCTACACCCGAAGCTGGCTGCTGGCTACATTGGAAAAAGACAGTAAGTAAATAATTAGATTAATTCAACATACTAAGCAAATGCCTAAACATTTCAAACTGCCAGATTTGATTAATCCTTGTCTGTTCTACAAGCAGACCTGGAACAGCTATTATACACTTTAACAGCTTTTATTGCCTCTCAATCATCCCCATTAAAAAGGCTGTATCATTTTGAAGTTTCTGTGAATGCAGATATATCATGCAGGCGATGACTTTCTTCTTAGCAAGGAGTGGTGATGGTTGTGTTCCACTGCTTCAAAGGAACATGTGTCTTTCATTCAAAATAATGCAGAAGTCTTACACAGTTATCTTTTACTGACCAATAACTTTTTAAGTGTTTTAGCAGTTCTTCAATAAAACTGATATACCTGTAATATTAAGAAAAATACTTTTCTGTGAGAGCTCATTACTGATATGCACTTGCATGATGTTTTTCAGTAAATCATATTAAAGTAATGAGAATTTCCATTAAGAATAGCTCAGAACTCTTAAATTTAAGGCAGAGACACTTTAAATATTTCTGATACAGGATTTTCCCCACAAAAATTGAAAATTATAAAAGCTGGCTCCACTTGCTCATACAGAAGTCCACTGCCTCACAACATGAAGATCAAATGAACAGACAGGCAAATTGAGTAAGATGACTGCTAGCAGAGCTCTGATAATCTTCCAGGCACATGCTGAGATTAATTTGCTTCTCTTAAATGTGCAGGTAGAACATTAATATGTGGCTATTTAATAAGAATGAGTAAATGTTAACAGTGGAAATAAAAAAATTATTGTTTCAAAGGCTTAATTATTTGAATTAAACTAATATTGTTGTCCTATACTGATCTATAACTGTGCATTATTAAAAGACTACAATAGCTATTTTTATTTTTAAACAAATAAAGTGAACTGGGTAAAATTTCATTATCTGGAACAATGATATGAAGTGGAGGAGTTGAGTGATTATTATGAAATTTTTAGTACACTTCCTGTACTGCTTTTCAATATTTAAGAATATCTATAGGGTTTCACATCTCCATAGCACTATTAAAAGATTATTCAAAACCAATTCCATGCATATCAAGGAGGTAGTATCCCCATACTTTTAGAAGAAAACAGAAAAAAGAAATCTCATTGGAAGCAAACATACTCAGTGGCAAAGTGGAATTTCAGCATTGCTATGCTCAGAACCAAAAGGAATAACTTACAGTATTTTTTCCCTAAAGACTGCAATATTCTCTGACATAACTATCAGAAACAAAGCACCTTTTAACTATAGTTACTATTATTTTTGCAAAAGAAATTTCTATAACTCCCTTTTAATAACTTATTTTTTAAGAAAATCTGATTTTGTAATTTTAATTACAGCAGAACCCATTAACTCCAATATATTTTTTAAAACTTCTTACAGCAGAAACACACGGAGAAAATGTTATTATTGGACTTACACACCTGGACTCCACCTTCTTCCCATCTTAGGCCCCTGTTTGCTTAAAAAGCCACTTGCATTTCATCTAAATTTAATTCAGTTGTGAGTTGTTCATTTAATTTTCAACTTCTTAGCATAAACAGTAAAACGAAAAGACCTGAACTGCTTTGGTATAGCTCCCATCACTGCTTGAAACAATTCCTCCTACTTGATGTATATAGACAGTTTCTCTGTTTTGTCAGTTTAAAGTGAGAAATCAGATTCCATCAGAAAATTCAGGAAGACTATTTTATGATGGTAAAAGTGAATGACAATCTATAAAATTAGGCTGTATTATCTATACAGCTAACAGTACAGAAGCATAAAATATTAAAACATTCTGAGGTAATTCATGTTATCATATGTATCTACTAAAAATACATTACACTGGGAAAACAGGCAGCAGACTTTATCTCAGACTGCACTTGAACACATCAGCAGTCTAATACTGCCAACAAGGAAAAGTCTTGCTCCCCACTCTTATTCTTCCCTCCTCCCATATACCAAACCTGGCTATGCCATCCTATTCCATCCCTCGTGCTAGTTCTGCTACTTGTCAAGATATTCAGTGCACTGATTTAACTCAATCTAGCAGAAAATTATGAGATTATTTTTTGCTGAGCTCATTTTCTAATGTGGTAGAAATGTTAGAAAAATTGTAGCTCACAAAACAGTCTGCTGAGTGCTAGAACCCACATAAGTTATACATATGGAAACAGAGGAAAATAATGGGAGAGAGAACAGGGACCTGTGCAGGAAGCATTACTTTGGCTCAAATTTCATGAAACCATGCTTAAGTTACTACTAAAAAATATAATAGTGTTCACAACACACTATGAGGCAACAATATCAGTTTATTAAAGAAAATGCTTGTGTTGGTTTAAAAGTAAACC
>VWZG01009427.1:52920-75319 GCA_013396735.1 Grallaria varia | reverse complement strand
TCTCACTTTGAGTCTGTTTTTTGCCCATAAAGGTGGTGGGTGGATGACCCCTCTCCCTTCTGCCTAGTTGGAGGAAGGGATTTAATGAGCCCATGGAATCCGGCCAGGGTCAACCCCTACAACAGTTTTCAAGAGGACTCAGGAGACACTAAACAAATTTTACTGACATTTACCGCAGTCTGTCCCAACATCCGTTCTGCCTGCCAGGGCTGGGGGGGGCTGGAGAGGGGCTGTGTGGAGCGCAGTGTCACCGGTGCTGTGGCATCACAAGTGGGGCTGTGTGGAGCGCAGTGTCACTGGTGCTGTGGCATCACAAGTGGGGCTGTGTGGAGCGCAGTGTCACCCGTGCTGCGGCATCACAAGCGGTTAATGCTGCTGTAAGTGAGGATTCTGGGGCTGCAGAGATCACGCTGCCAAGTAGCCTGGCACTGTAAGGAGCAGGGAGAGGGTAAGAATTAATACAGGTCAGCAAAGCTGAGAAACTCAGCGCCGGTCCCACCCTCCAGGTACCTAAACCAGCTGGAAGCGCTGGGTCATAGAAGTGCAGAAGAAAGGCATCTCTGAACCTCCTGTGCTTTGGAACAGAGGAAAAGCAGTGTTTTGATTAAATTCAGTTCTCATTAGCTAGGCGAGATGTTAATTGTTGACCCCTCCTCCCATCTCCAGCCCAGTTATCAGGTTCATATGGCAGTGTGGTGGCAGGCAGCGTCAGCTTTGGGAACAGAGCCCCACGTCCCACACCAGGGACGTGGACGTGTCTTTCCTCAACACAACAACCCTTTGTGCTGCAGAGTAACTTGACCGGCTGTTTCTGACGAGTCCCTGCATTCAGCTTTATGGTGTTTCATATCCTACAGTCCTGTTTGCATCTGTGTTGCAAATGCTGCCTTACCCAGAGCCCTGTCGCTCACCTGTCAGGCTCGGAGGCAGGCGAGGACACACACCAGAGCACGGCACCTTTGGGCAATGGGCTAAAGAATAAACTCTGCAAAGAATAAACTCACTGAGAGATTATGGGTGGTGTTTCTGAAGAAAGGTGGAGCCTTTACTTTGTTTACACAGAATCACAGATTAAGTCACATTTTAATGATCTGTTTTAAATCTGTCCTGTGGCAATTTTTTATTTTTTTTTTTTTTGCCTAAGAAAGTGGAGTTGAAAGTTAGTCCTTTGCGTTTTGATTTTGTGAAAAACAAACGTGCAAACGTTGAACTTATCTTTTTCTTTCATGAGGAGAACATTTGCGGGTGTTTTATTCACCTGAATGTCCACCACACACATCCTTTTTTTCTTTTTTTTTTTGGAAGGCTGTGGTATTTGTGTTGGAGTTCTCTAAGGCCAGTGAGGAAACGGGCTGAGCACTCACTGAATGGCTCTTGGAAAGAAAGCTCCGTTTGCCTGCTGTGGAAGGGCACAGTCCTGTCCTTTTGAGAGGAAGCCATCCAGTGTGATCTGTGCTGCTGCACAGGCTACGAGGCCACAGAACACAGCTGCAAAGGAAGCTGTTACAGATGCCGCTGCCATAAACCACTCAGCAGCCTGTCTACTAAAAGTGACATTGATACGAAATAGTCACCACTTTTGGGTGCCACGTAATGCCAGTTGTACATGCGGGACTTACACAGATTTGCTGTGGTACATTTCCACTGACATGCAGTGAAACTCACCTCTAAAAGTAACTTTTTAGCCCAGCATCAGTTTGGAATGCTGTAATATTTCAGTGGCCTTTAATTATCGTTTTTCTTTTTAGTAGATGTGGTAGGTTTCTTGGGTCTGCTCTGCTGTGTACATTTCATTGACTTCTATGTGGGTTACTCAAACATATACGACTGAAGAGAAGACATTTGGTAATTTAGGAAGTGCAGCAGGTAGTTGGATGTTCAGAAAATAATCACTGACCAATTAGTCATTCCTTCTATCTGTTCCTGTTGAAAGTAGAATTTTTGTCAAGAAACTCACAACTTCAGTGTAATTTGGGTTTGGTAGGAGAAATATGACATTGACCCTGTGGCTTGCATTATTGAAAGCAAGTAACTGTTATGCAAATAACCAAACCAAAATTCTGAAAATTGAGATGTTGTTTCATAGACAGACCATAGTCCATGAGATGTGTGGAGTTGGGGCTTCCCCTGTCTAGTTTCTACTTTCAGCTCTTGTGAGGAGAGACTAGACAGTAAAAGGTCAGACCTGCTGGCTATTGTGACTAATCCTGTCCTTTCACTGGGGTCTCCCAAGCTCTGGAAGCTGGTGGAGGAAGTCTTGGGGCCTGGAAAATAAGTGCAGGAGAAGGGAAGCAGCACGTGAACCGACGCTGATTCTTTTGAGCAGAGAAGATCAGAAGGGTCAGATGTGTCCCTCACATCGCACTCCAGGCTGTCAGTGTGGAACAGTTCCAGCTGGTAACAGATGTGCTGGAAAACTGACGTGGACTGAGGAGTCTTACAGGCATTGTGGGGGTACAGATCAATCACTAGTGGTACAGATCAATAACTAGTGGTACAGATCAACAATTAGCAGTACAGATCAATAGCAAAAGAGAGTGGGGACTGGTAAATTAAAGTAGCTTTGATACAAGTTTTGGTAGATCAAGCTTTTAACCCATTTGTTCCTGTTAACCTCTTCCTTTCCCTGGCATACTTTATAGTCCAGCACAATCTGTTTAATTTTTAATTATTTCATTTCTGCCTCTAATCTGTCCTTGAATCACTGTGATGAATTCTCACAGTTCAGTTGTTTACTTCAACTGAAGGACGTGAATTCTGCCACTGCAGAGCCAAGATAAATGTTGACCAGTTGCAGCACTTGGGTGAGCAGAGGCTTGTTAACCACCCAAAAATGCTCTAACTGTGGTTCAGCATCAGCCTTGGGTGCAATATGTGTCTCTTCTGGATGCCATTTTGGTGTCAGAGAGAAATTATTTCCGTGAGTGTATCTTGAAGGAGGTTCATTAAGCCACATTTTAATTATCCTAATTAAGAATTATTTTCCTTCCATGGGGATGTCTTACCTTTCCCTTCAATACTGACAAACATAAGTAACAGGAAATTACTAATCAAACCTTAATGCAATGGGCTTACAGGCTTTTAAAGCTCGAAGGAGACTTTCTGGCTTTCAGGTTTCGATTGGGGTTTTTTTTTAACTGTTTATTTTCCTCAAAATGGAAAGAAAATTTTAGTATTCTTACCACAGCTGGTAATGATGAACTCAAAACCTGGCTCTATAGAGAGAGAGTGTCACATCTTAAATCACATCTTAAATATATTTTTCCTACTCCAAGTAAAATCAAATGTTGATTGTATTCAGTGCTAAGACAATTAGCAGGGTCTAATAATGTAGAATTTCCCTACAACCAAAGCAAACCATAAAAGGCCTAATGGTGGGTTATTTCTGAGTGCTCACTGAGAACACTCATCCCCTCCACTGCGAACCGCTGAGCGCTCAGTTTTCCAGCCCATCAGACCCCACATTTCCACGCTCGGATGTTCCAAAGTGTGTGTTTGCGTGGGCTGTGCCCTCGGGCGATGCCCACAGATCCTCCAGTACCCAAAACCCCTTGTCCAAGTGTCTGCAACCTTCTCCCTGCTGCCTTCTCCCCAGGGAGGAATTTTTACCCCTCCTGATGCTTTACAGGCGTTTTCACAAATGCGCTCGCTCGCACCAGACATCCGACGGGCAAGGTCTTATTTCGGCTCCCTTGTGCCTTTCAGAGGGCTATTAGCTTGGATTTGCATATGGCCCTTTGAGTAATGGGATACAAAACACCGCAGCTTGTCGTCGCAATGGTCGAGGCAGGTCAAAGGAACGACACGTCTTCTTCTGAAAACAGGACCTTTATTGTACCAGAAGCTGAGGTTCTTATAGACCTCAGTATGGACACATGTCCAAGGACCATTGGTTTCTCTACGCATAAATAATTCTTAATTGGACGCACAGACTGCGCATGTTGGTGAACACGACTCATCACTTTAGAGACCGGATTTCCGTTCTGGTGTCACGGCCTTTCCTTCCATGCATATCACCCTGACGCTGCAGAAGGTTCCTGGCATAGTCCAACTATTCCACAGAGACCCCAGACCAGCTGGAGTCTCCCCACACTGCAGCTTTTTTCATTTCTTATCCCGGCTCTCGTCTGTGCTGCCAACACAAGTAAGGATGTGCAGTCACAAGAGCATCTTCCTCACCAGCTTCTCAGACAGAAGGTGTTTTCTCTGTGAAATCCTAGTCAGAGATGTACACGTGCAGACTTTTCTAGCCCAGCTTTAGAAAAAAGCTTAAATTGGAAGGGAAAAAAAAATAGCTACAGCCCTTCCAAGAGAGATGATCTAAGCAAAAGCAAGGCTGAGTTTGACGTGATGCAGTTCCTTGAAGGCAGCTGTGGAGTTGGATTTTTTTTTCTAGGTTAAAAGCATGTTTTCTGCCTCAGATCCATGTAGATTTTTCCCTCTTAGATACCTTGTGCACACACTCTTCGTAGGACTTGTGTGATTTGTAATACCTGCTTTGCATAAGCAAACTGACTGATAAATTACGATCCATTTGTGTCTCAGGGCAGGTAATTGTGAGGTTGGGATGCTGCCACGTTCTACACTTTAACTGGGGATACACCAGATTCTAAGTATGCACAATATGTGTTTTGTACTGTCAAGAAGAGGACAGAGAGAGAGAGGAAAGCATAAAAATAAGATACGTGGGGCAGTCACTGTTTTAAACTTTGAATGAATAAAAATTTGTGGGGTTCACTTGTCAATTGAGGGTTTTTTTGTTGTTATTATCAGGTTACAGCTGTTGGATTTAGTGATGAAAAATGTGTTGCCACATGGACTAGCCCCATTTATTCTTGACAAAAACCAGCCTTCGTGCTGCAAAGGTAATGGTAGGTAGTGAAATGGGAGCTGACTTTTAGATGACTCAACCTGTTGTCACCTACCAAACGTGCCAGCGTTTTACAAAATGAAATTAGAAAATAACTGAGACAAAAGACTTCCTAGTTTGTGTATGCTAACAAATGCACGTCTGCTTACATACCCTTATTTGAGCTCTGCAGATGAAGGACTTAAAAAAAAAAGTTTCTTCGACATTGGAGTGGTGTTTTAAACTTGATTTTAAAGACAAGAGTTTTTGTATTGGAGAGGAGATGGAATACAAAGAGCTTGTGATGAAACAGTATCTAAATCTCCTAAATGAATTAGAACTGTAATTTAACAACAACTTTTAGAGG
This sequence comes from Grallaria varia, assembly GCA_013396735.1. NCBI lineage: Eukaryota > Metazoa > Chordata > Aves > Passeriformes > Formicariidae > Grallaria > Grallaria varia. Next base: position 70,103 of record VWZG01009427.1, on the reverse strand, counting down.
ATCATTTCCAAACCCCCAGCCTGGAACAGATGCACTGTGCGCCCTGCTCTGTCCAGCAGCAGTGGGAAGGGCAGCCCCTCTTCCTGACACGATGGATTTACCCCTTCTGTGTTTGTGCTGGGGGGGATCTTCTGCTTAAACCCAGTCCCACCCAGGAGGTAAAACGACTCCTTCTCGAAAGCCCCAGTGTAGCTTTGCTAGGCTGTCTTAAAGGCCTATTTTATTTTCTTCCCCTAGTAGATAATTAACTGCAGCTGCAGCGCAGAGCTCTGCAGGAGTTGGTCTCTTTATCTGATTTCTGAAACCATGATCTGGGTATTTGCTCAAGTCTTGCTCAACTTCTCAGCTGTGATGGATGTATTAAATGAACTTTTCCAGCGTGTCATGCTTGTTTGTGAGCCTTGGTATCCTGGGAGAGCAACCAGCTGATGCTGGGAGTAGTTTTTTACGTATCTTGCAGTTGAATTGAGAGACACTTGGGTGATTTTGGTTTCGGGTTTGGTGGTTGTTTTGGTTTTGGTTTTGGTTTTATTTTAGATTTTGTAGTTTTATAATTTTTGAGCCTAACAGCCTTTTAATTTTCTAGATATCAAAATAATCTTGTCGTGACAGAGTCACACTGCAGGATTTTTGCCTTCGGTCTTGGGAGAGAAGCAAAGATAAAATGGCAAAGTTTAATGTCTTTAAAAACATTTTTCCTCTTACTCTTGGAAAGCAATTTGACTTCTTTTGCCCTCCCTCCTCCTCCAAACTTCCTGCTCTTCATAAATAACCTCCCAACATATAATTGGTGTTGCCCTTACGTCATTTCAAAATCTCTCTGTATCTAACACAGGCAGGAGCCTGGAATTCTTTAGTTCTGAGCTAAGATAAAAGTCTTGGTACATGACAGTGGGAAATAAATTAAACAATTGTTACAGGGCTATTTTGGGTTTAATAACTGCACTGGGCACTGTTATTTTAAGCTGCTGAGTTTTAACAAGCCAAACAGCATTCAAGGGAAGAACTTGTCAAATGTGGGCACAAAAATGTCTGGGGTCTGTCCTGAGGATGGGGGTGAGGGTGGTTAATGGGGCACTTCAGGTGGTCACTGAAATGTCTTTGTGTTTATTCAGAGTTAGTTGCCATTGGAGATTTTCTGTGTTTGCTGAGGATTCAGACATGGGAATGCCACCAACAGAGCTCTGGCTTCTCCTTGCTGTAAATAGGGCAGATCAACACGGTAGCCTTGGCAGCAGCAGGAGTTTTTATGGATACAAATGAAAATGAGATGTCCCTCTCCTGCAGACTGTCAGCGAACTTGGTGTTCAGCTGCCCTTCTTGGTTTCTATTTTATTTTCTCCTTTTTTTTTCAAACTTTTTTTTTTTCTAATCTGTACTGCTAAGGGGAAAAAAAAAAAGATCTGTTGATATCAATAGCACTTCATATTGTTTAACTCTAGAAAATAATTATTAGGGTTATCTGATCCATCCTGTGCAATCTGAAGTCCCTGATTTCTATTTTATTCCTTTGTTTTTCTTTAGTTATCCTTCAATAAAAAAGTGAAAATTCTCCTGTACAAGCAGTTAACATGCCAACCTTGGCCACTTAAAAGTCAGTGTGAAGTTTGCCACTTTGTTCATTTATCACAAGCACTGGAACCAATTCATGCCAGACCTCCCCCCATTAAAGTTTGAGTTGGGAAGAGCTTATTTTTAAACCCAGGACACTGAGCCAGCTGACTACTTGTCCTGCCATCCCAGACCAGGGTGACAAGCCCCATGTGACAGCCTCAGTGACTGCCCCAAAAATGAGCAAATACGGAAAACAAACTGATTTTTTTTTTTTTTTAATGAGCACGTTATTATTGACTCAGCAATCTGAAACAAGAGGGGTTGTTCTAACTGCTTATTTCACAAATAAGTGGACTCAGTTTTGATCCACTGAACCTGAGGACTGCTTGACAAATAAGAGACATTGACATGCAGAACTCACTGAGAATATTTAGAAAGGGTAATCCCTCCTACACAGATAAATACAAACACTGTGGGAGGGCATTTCAGAGTTCAAGTTCTCTTCTGCGGGATGGGAGAGCTTCAAAAGGTCCTATAAAGCCTTCAGCTGAAGTGTTCATTAACCACTTATTCCCAATGCTTTCAAGGATCCTGTGGAATACCAGTTACTCCAGATCTGGCTCTCTGAACACAGGAAACATCCACCATCAACCTGCAGGGCAGTTCTGTTTGTACAACTCCAAATAAGCAAGAATGCCAAGTAAGAGGAAGCATTTCATTGATGAAAAATTAAACAGGAGTTTTATATTAACTGTGATGTGTCCTTTAGCAAAAAATTAGTATTATCTTTATCTTGTGAGTCTCTTGGGTTAATTGGCACGATTTTTCTCTAAAGTGAAGTCTTAACGGACCCAGCTGGAAGTTTTTGCATTGAACAGCACTGATAAAGTTTGGAAAACCTAGAGCTAATCCATGTTGGAATAATTTTACAGTGGCAGACAGTGAAAAAATTTAATCCTGTTTTGTAACACTAAATAATCCTGTTTATAGTCTTAAAAAGCAATGTGTGTCATGTAGCCTTGGAGGCTGGAAGTTATCAACTCTTACTCCTTTTGAGTCTTTAATTTGGGGCTGGAAGCCAGCACCTCATTAAAACACTTAACCAGCTCCTTCCAAGCTGATGGTTTCCAACTGGAAACTTAAATAATCCGTGATAAGGGAGAGCCAAGAGGGACATTGGGAGCAGCCTGGACAGGGGCCATAAGGTGTTGGTTTTAAAAGGGCACTAATCATGAGAACTGTCAAAATGCAAGGGAGTTCAAACACTTGCTGTACTTCTACCTTGCTGACATGGCAGACTTTCTTGATAAGAGCATTTACATATCAAATCCGTGATAAAACTGAATTGCAGCCACTTCCTGAGACACTCCGTGTAACCCAGGATGGAATGTAAAGGAGCTACTGGTCCTAAATATGCCCCTAAATTTGGGATTGTCATTTCATGAAAGCTAATCCTGCCTTGTAGTGCTGAGTATTTACCTGCTGGCATATCATTCATGCCTCAAAAGGCAGTTTTTAATGGGAATTACTAGTCATAAACCAAAGCAAACAGGCTGTGGGGCACACGTTGGGAAGCATGGAAGGGGTGACGTGGAGTGACTGAAGATGTTCGTGTTCATCCACGCTGTTTATTATCAAACAAAAAGGTGTGTCTGGAGCACCTGGAAGCTCATGGTTGGGTGGCAGGGGTGATCCAGGGAGGAATGCCTGCGGTGGGAATGGCCTGTCAGCACAGAAGCTGGGACACGGAGGTGACACTGAGGTGACACTAACGTGGGCTGTGAGGGCACTCGGAGAGGGTTTTGTCCTTTGGCACAAAGAAATTCTTTTTTTCCTCCTGGGAGAAATCTGTTTTTCTGTGGGTCTCCTAGAAGTGGATTTTGGCCAGACTTCCCAAGCCAAGGCTGGCACGGGCAGTGGCTCAAGCTCCTCCAAAGAGCTGCGTAAATGAGTTCTCTCTCCCTCCGCTGGAATGGAACCAGGAAGACAAAATCCATCTGCTGACACACCAGGACTTTTGTTGTCATCCATAGCTGTGCGTGGGGGTGCTGGATAACGTAGCAGAGTGCAGAACTCTCTTATTCCCTAAACCTTTAAACACCTCAGTGGTATCATTTGGTGCAGTAAAACCCCTTGTCATGTAGTTATCCAAAGAAATACCATTTTGTACTCACTGGTAATCTGGTTACATTCACCATCTCTTAAAGATGGAAAAAATACGTGTAATATACTTTTGAAAATTATAATGGACTACTGGGTTAAAAACAGAGAGGTCTAAGGAGCTTTGACAGGCTTTTCCTTTAGAGAACTCCAGGATTTTCTGTATTGCGTAGAGGTTATGCAGCTGTTTTTATCCTAATGTTAACATATTAGGTTACAGGAATCTTTCCACTTAATTGAGCAAACACAGGAGAGTATTTATGTAACTGAAGATCTGCAACTGCCAGTAGAATTAATTAGGAAAGGAATAATTAGGCAAATAGTAGCGTCCAAATGGTCCCAATAGAAAAATGTATTGCAATCCCAATAGAAATCTCATTAATGTTGTTGTTTGTGATGAGCTGTGCCTTTTGCAGTGTCATAAAGGGAGGCAAATGTGGACGGATCCCAGTGGGGTGCCAGCTTGGGTATGAAGCAGAAACAATATCAAGGTTTTAAGCTGTCTGGTCTCATTATTGTCACTTAGTCGTGGCTGCAGCTCAAATATCTGCTTAAAAGCCTCCCTTGATTGAATGAGCCCCGTTAGGGTGAAATAGGTACAGAAGAGACAATTTCAGGTCAGTCCTTGGTGTAGAATTGTTGCTTCATGCATCAGAAACAAGCTGTTTCTTATGCTGAGCAGATAACCGAGTAAAAATGAGACCAATTAAGGTTATTTCAAATACTTTTGCTTGAATTTGTCGGCTTACTGGTTCAAAGAATGGAAAAGTTAATGAGCATGTTATCTAGACTTTCCACTGTAATAACACTCTTGCAGAGGAATAAAAGAGAGGTTAATTAACGTGATGTCATATTTACAGAGGCTGTTCTAGGAAGCAGGTTCCTGGTCTGTCGTGACAAGCTCTGTCACGTGGCCAGTGAGGGAAAATACCTTAGACAGGGGCAACTGAGGGTGGGGGGCCAGGGCAGAGAAGTTGGATTTTCCCTATTTTTCCCCTTCTTTTCTCATCTGATAATCTTTTTCAGCTCTGTTACTGTACTGAAATTCTCTCTACAATTCAGAGTGCATTTTCCAGGCTTGTTTAATGGGCGCAGTGTCCCCCAGGGGTCAGTGTTGGGCCCAGTCCTGTTTAACATCTTTATTGGTGATTTAGATGAGGGGATTGAGACCATCATTAGCAAATTTGCTGATGACAGCAAGTTGGGAGGGAGTGTTGACCTGCTGGGGGGCAGGAGGGCTCTGCAGAGGGATCTGGAGAGACTGGAGAGATGGGCTGATTCCAATGGGATGAAGTTCAATAAGGCCAAGTGCCGGGTCCTGCCCTTTGGCCACAACAATCCCATGGAGCACCACAGGCTGGGGACAGAGTGGCTGGAGAGGGGCTAGGCACAAAGGGACCTGGGGGTTTGGGTTGACAGGAAGCTCAACAAGAGCCAACAGAGTGCCCAGGTGGCCAAGAAGGCCAATGGGATCCTGTCCTGTATCAAACATAGCGTGGCCAGCAGGACAAAGGCAGTGATCCTTCCCCTGGACTCTGCATTGGTGAGGCCACACCTTGAGTGTTGTGTTCAGTTCTGGGCCCCTCAGTTCAGGAAAGATATTGAGGTGCTGGAGCGGGTCCAGAGAAGAGCAACAAGGCTGGTGAAGGGACTGGAGCACAAGTCCTATGGGGAGAGGCTGAGGGAGCTGGGGTTGTTTAGTCTGGAGAAGAGGAGGCTTAGAGGTGACCTCATCACTCTCTAGAACTACCTGAAGGGAGGTTATAGCCAGGTGGGGGTTGGTCTCCTCTCCCAGGCACTCAGCAATAGGACAAGGGGGCACGGGCTTCAGCTCTGCCAGGGGAAATTTAGGTTGGATATTAGAAAAAAATTCTTTACAGAGAGAGTGATCAGGCATTGGAGTGGCCTGCCCAGAGAGGGGGTGGATTCACCGTCCCTGGAGGTTTTTAAACTGAGATTGGACGTGGCACTGAGTGCCATGACCTAGTAAATGGATTGGAGTTGGACCAAGGGTTGGACTTGATGATCTCTGAGGTCTTTTCCAGCCCAATGTGTTTGGACACATCTCCTCCTTAGTGAAGACAGAGAGATGCCCCAGTGAGATGTTTGTGATTCCTCCCATGGACAGAAGGGATACAAACGAGGTGCAGAGGTGGACACAGTTGACTGTCAGTCTTTGACTGTGCTCTAGACCAGAGGCAATGCTCGTGCTTTGCTGTCCAGTCCAGAATACCTGAAAATATGGGATTCTGATTCCTTGCACCACGCTGAATTTGATGCCATTTGTTACCCAATCATTTGCGGTGTCGGTGGCAAAATCTTTCCTTTGATGCTTTCTGAAGGCAGCCCTTTCGTGCTGCAGCCCGGAATCTGTAGGAGGTGACCAGAAGAGCACAGAAGCCATTCCCCCTTGTCCTGTTGCTCCAGGCCCTTCTAAGTTGCCTCCCTTCATCTTTTTTGGTTGGCTCCCTTCAGGTGCTGGAAGGTGCCAATGGCCTTTCTGTGCAGGTAGGACAGAGCTGTCCTGCTGAACCCTACAGGGCTACTGGAATCCTGGAAATCTGGGAGGAATAAAATAAACTTTAAGCCAGAGAAGCAAGAAGAAAACCATTTTTTTTTTTTTTTGGCTTTCATCAGGAAGAAAATGCTTCCTGAAGCATTCAAACATTTGCCCAACCTAAATTTTAATACTTTTTTCCAGGCAAATTTTTTTTCTTATACCCCCAAGGATTATTTTTCAAAGTGGAATCCAGGCTAATGCAAGGAAAAGAACTGTGGATTATTGAATAATGGGGAAACTGAAGTAATCTAGAACACAGTGGGAGTCTGATTCCGCAATGAACAGGCAATGGAAAGTTGGTGCTGGAGAGCACTTCCCAATCCTTCAGGAAAGTCACAGCTCAGGTCTGAGTAAGTATAAACCTCCTCTGTCGTGTCTCAGCTCCTGAACATCCTCCTGCTTCTGGGCCTCCTGGGTCTGGGTCCTGCCTTGCCTTTGTCTCCACTAAATCAGGAAAGAAAAATCAGATCCGGGTTGTTAAGTCATTTCCAATGTAAAAGTCTCATGTGTTGGCTGTCATTTCCTTGGAAAATCACAGAAAAAGGAAAAGAAGAAGAAAAAGAGAAAAAGAAAAAGAAAAAGAAAAAGAAAAAGAAAAAGAAAAAGAAAAAGAAAAAGAAAAAGAAAAAGAAAAAGAAAAAGAAAAAGAAAAAGAAAAAGAAAAAGAAAAAGAAAAAGAAAAGGAAAGAGAAAAAGAAAGAGAAAAAGAAAGAGAAAAAGAAAAATGAAAAGAAAAAGAAAAATAAGAAAAGAAATACCAAAAGAACAACCCAGGCTAATGGCTGAAAAATCAAAAAGGGGAAAGAAATGAAGATGCCAAAGTGGAACACAAGGAGGTTACAGCTGGTGAAGGAAGGTGTTCAAAGGGTGACACTGGTCAGCAGTAATAGGAATTATTCATGTTCAAAACACCCACAGGTGTGGTCCCACCAGTGTGAGGGAGGCAAACCCAAAGGACTCCTCAAGAAGTGTGGTCGTTGCTGATCTCACACAATGACAGCCCGGGAATGTAGTTTGAGCAAACTCGGGGCCACTCTGCGGGCTCCCCCTGCCCCCTTTTACAGCACAGCCGATCCAGTCACAATTTACATAAATATAATTAACGATCAAAACCGTAAGGACTTCAAACTGTGACTGGCCGTGGCAGCAAGAGGACCCCTGGGGGGGACTGTGGCTCTCCAGGGCTGTGTTCCCACCATGGGCATGGACATGAAGGGTGCTGGGATCTCCCTGGGGTGCTGAGGGGACCTCTGGGGCACCCAGGCTCGGGCAGGAACCTTCACCACAGTCTGTATTTACTTCTGGTTCAAAACTCACCCAAAGCCAAACTCCTCCTCCTTCTGACCAGAAGCCAAGTTGGTTTTTTTCCATTCAAATGTAACTGTTTCTTGCTCGTGTCTAACTCGGTTAAGTTAAAGTCATATTTTAACAGAAGTTACGTATTTTTCCCCCTTTTTTTTTTTCCCAGCAGTGAAGGCTGAAGGACCTGGGTCAGCAGGGGATGATGGACAGAGCTGCAGGTTCTTGGGTGAGAAAAGTGCCCCCCTTCCCAGCCCTCCTCTCTGCTGGGTCCTGGTGCCTCATTGTCCCCCTCTGTTGCCCCATCTCACTTGAGTGTCTCTTCAAACTCTTCAAACTAACACCCAGCAGCTTAGGAAACACCGATCCAGTAAACAAAGAGCAGGTCACCTCTCAGGAGCATGTGCAGATCCCATGCAAGCCACTGTCTAAAATTAGAGGCTGTGCTGGCCTTTTGTTTGTGTCCCAGGGGTGTTGTTTCCCTGGACAAGAATTGGTTCTGGCCTGAAGGTGAATGATAACACAGGCAGTCACTGCTGGGAGGGGGCAGGAGGTCGCTGTGCGTGGCTGGGGTTTGCAGATGGACCAAGTGCTGCCACCAGGGTCCCAGAGCTTCACCTGCCCGCCTTCAGCAAGGGGCATCACGCAGACCTGAAACTGGATGCTCCACTCCCTCCTTCTCTCCCCCAGACAATGCAAACTGTGGCATTTTAAGGTACCTTTTGGAGGTTTGGCTTGTCTGGGGTTTGGCCGCTTTATTTATGAAGGCAAAGCAGAGCAGGAGGTCAGAGACAAACAGAATTAGAGATTACTCCAAAAATTGATTTGCACGGATGTCTCCTATAATTTTCATTAGCACTACTAGATAGGCCATCATCAACCAATATAAATACACATTTGCTAATCCAGTCTAAATGAAGAAACTCGTTTGTGCAAGGATTGTGGTGTAAAGATCTTCAGAAGGGCACAGTCTTGGCTCAGCAGGTTTGCTGAGCCAGTGGAAGTGGTTAAATGTACATCCCTAACTCTTCTTTCCTTTCCTGTTATACTGCTTCACAATTAAATTCTTACTTTTGTCAGCTTTTATGTTTCCTGAATACGGGAGCGATGTAAAATTTGTTGAAGTAGAAGCTGAGGGGTTGGGCATGTGATGTAAGTGTGGATTTATTTTTTAAAAAAAGGAAAAAAAAAATTATCTGGCTGAAGTTAGTTGTATATTCTTTTGAGAGACCCCTGCTCTGCACTGGTGTTTGTTTCCACAGCCTTCAGGAGCTCACGGGCCGTGGGTGACAGACCCAGGGACAAGGTGTCACCTCCTGGTCCCTGCCCAAAACCCAGAGGATTTGGGGGCACCGAAAGCAGAGGAGCTGCAGGAACACAGGGGCAGGCTCAGTCCTGGCAGGCACAGACACGGCTCCTGCTGCCTTTGCCTCCTTCACTCAGAGCCCAGCGAGCTCCAAGGTGCTCCTCTTGCAGCTCCAGCATAGACCTGCCTGGCACCAGGTTAAAGCTTTGCTGGGGGAAAATGGGGGGGCCTTAAAGAGCCTGAGAATAGCTCTGTATTTCTGACTATGGTTAAATGTTTCTGCTGCTTCCAGTATGAAATATTCGGGGTGTTGAATCACGAAAGGGCAGAACAAAGAGAGGGCTTAAATTTAAACTGGTTTGAAGAAAATACTTCCCACGCTGGCTCTTCCTTGCCCCAGTAAGGGGGTGTAGGGACAGATTGCGTCAGTTGGACTGATCAGGGATTAGGCAAATTTGTGATGACAGATGCATAAATTAAGGGGAGCAGTTGGCCTAACAATTGTGGGTGTTGGGGCAATAGGAGGTGTGTGCTTTCCCCTTGGGGCTGAACCCTGAGCTGGAAGGACCACAAGAATGTATTTCGGGTGTCCTTAAACTTTGCTGTGTTATGATCATTTTTCATCGTCATACCCAGACAATGGGAATGGGGAGGAGTTGTCTTGCTGATCATCTCCTCTTACAGTCCGACCCAGAGTAAGTTTTGGGGTGTAGGAACCACAAAGAGAACAGGACAATGAGAGATGTGGAGGAAAGGGGAGAAACGGGATCTCCAGGAGCAGAAGGGAAAGGAGAAAGCTGGAGCAGGAGGATGCTAAAGCAAATGGAGTAATATGAACACAGGAAATGATTTCCAGGAAACAGAGAGATGAGGAATCCCTTTTTAAAATCACTAGTGAGAAGGTTTGTGTGAATTTTTAAGGCTGGATTTGTACCCCTCCAATGGCACACATTTAGAAACCTGACAGTTCTCCCTCAAAAACCACAGACCCCTGAAGGGTGGGATTCTCCTCCTAAGCTTCCTCCTCTAATGAAACCCAAAATAATCAACAAATATAAAGTCAGTAAAAAAAGCAAATATTCTGATTTTGGGATTGTCCAACTAATTTTTTTTTAATTAATAGAATTTTGCATTGATGCGCTGGATACCGGCCTGTGAAAGGATCACCACAGACAGCACTGTTTGAGTGGCAAAGGCAGAGAAAATCTTTGTTTTTACTTTTCTGAGCAGCTTTCCTCATGTAAGTTTTTAGCAAAGAAATAATCCTTGCATGCTCGTTGCTTCTTTCATGCTTGCATGATTTTAATGACAACTAAATAGTACCCGTCTGAGATCCAAAGGCAACCCAAATTCTACCGTGCCTGAATAATTTCTCCTCTCTGAACAGAAAGGGGAAACATCAAACCTCTATGTGAGGCTGTCTGATTTTCTGGGAGGCTCGGAGCTTTACCCTGCTAATCTTACATGGGCATCCTTAGGTGGGTATCTGATACCTTCCAAATTGGCATTTGGAATAAAAGGATCTTTTTCAATCCAATATTTCCTTGGTATTTGTGAGAATTACTCAAAACTTTTGTTTACTCACGTGTGTGTCCCTGTGCTCTGATGGATGAGGTGACCAGCTGAATAATTAACTTTGAGGCAATATCAGCACATATATTTAGATATACTGAAAGGAAAGTGAGGCAGTTCCTATCTCTGAAATTTAGTAGCTGGTAATGGCCCGTGTTAATGTCAGCGGGATGTGTGAATTTGGGGGGTTTTTCACCTTTGGAAAACACTGGTGGAAGCAACAGAAACTCAAGTAGGATCCCAAACTCAGGGTTTATAATCATCACAACAGTCATCATCGTGCTCCACTTAGTCGCACACATAATTGGTAACGTTTTCAGTTTCAATATTAAAGCTCTTCAAATATGTTTTAATATCAGTCACAGATGGCATCTATCACCCAGCTTTTCTGAGAAGAGTGCATGAGTTCAGGTCTTCCATGATCTATTTACGGAACCACATGGACACTAATATTGTATTAATTGAGTTTTCAGTAAGGATGGCACCTCCTCCTGTGTGCTTGTAAAACTGAACACTTTAGTGCAAGCTACAAAATAATAACACTTGTTCAGACATTTTAAAATGTGTATTATTGATTATTTTTCTTTTCTAGCTTTGTCTCTTAAGAATCATGCCATTCTATGTGTCCTGTTACCTGTCCCTTATAATGATTTATAGAGCCAAGTGTGAGGTAGAGATCTCAAAGGTAGGACACACCAGCCATTTCTGGCCTGAAGAGGGACAAACGCACGGATGCTGCATTAAAGAATGCAATAGGAGCTCAAATGCAATCTGTGCATCAAAGAACCCATAAAACAAAGCCCCAGATTAGGTCTCAGTTAAAGCTTCTCTTCTACATCAGTTTGCACAATCACCAGTGAGGGAGGAACTCATGATGAGAATTGGGACAAAAACATTGTCAATAATTCAGTGTCAACCACTAGGCATAATTGTGCTGGGAAACAGACTTCAGTGGCCTTGCTGTGCCCAGGGATGAATTTTTGCTGCACTCTGACCTGCACTGTGTTTTGTCCAGCAGCTGGATTGGGGGGTGCTGTGTGACTGAAGCGGGACCGAGAAGTGTCGCTCTCCCTCCTCCCCAGCTTTTAATCAGATTTTTCTCACTGTGGTGTGTATTGTAAGGAATATCAGAGAGCAGTTACGGTCTTATTTTCCTTCCTGCTTTTTTTCCCATTTGGAAGCGAGTACTTTGTTTACAATTTTTTGGGCTCAGGTTTATGTTGTTACATAAAACATGGTAAATCTCGACACCTACATTCAGTTTTATCCCCAAGAAATTTTTCACCTGGCAAACATTGCAACATATAAAATATTCCTTCCTTCCTGATACTGAACCAAAATTCTGTTTAAAATTGCATTTAGTGGCGTTTTCTTTAGAGACATCTTGTTGGCAGCTGTTACATTAAAAAAAGGAAAGCGCTGAGTTCATTACAATTGATCTATGGTAAAACTAATTTACAAACCAAATAACTTTTGATTGCTGTGAAGTGATCTCAGTTATATAAGATGACCCCTCTAGGAGAAAGACATTTTCAAGTACGAGTCACCTGTAATTTTATAAGGCAAAACACAAAGAGTATATTTGTAGATAAGAAATTTTTAGATAGCATCGCTGACTCATACAGAGAAACTGATCAGCAAGCCTGGGAGAGGAGATGCAACCCGTGCAAAAATTCTGTGCACATCACAGGGGCTGATCAGTGTGAGAAGAGGATGATCAGGCCAGGAGCCTTCAGTTTAGAAAAGAGACAACTAGGAATGCACCAGAGGTTACAAAACCATCAGCAAGATTAGATAAGGACTGGCTGTTCAGCACCTCTTCTGAGACAAGAACTTTGGAGACCTTGCACAAGCCCAGCAGAGGCAGGATGTGTGCGTGATGAAACACACGGGAAACTCTTTCCGAAGGATATTAAAGTCTCCTTGCTCTTAGAAAATGAAGTTTATATGGGATAGGAACGTGCTGAGGATTGCTCCACGTAGGGAGCCATGTCTGAGCCAGCAGGTTCCCTGAGAGGAAAACCAGCCTGTTCGGAAGCACTTTTGGACAAAGGGTTGTGTGTTTGTAACTGTAATTTCCTCTTTCTCTCGCTCTCCCTGCAGTGGTGAAGACAGGACTGGAAGCCTGCCTGGTTCCTGCCTTTGGGGCTGATAGGGACAGGAACGGAATGGCAGAGCTCATTTGTGGAGGGGAAAAGGGGGCTTAGCAAGAAAACAAGGAAATGCTGACCTGGACAAGTGTCTGTGGTGGTAACAAAGAGGAAACCCTCCTCTAGTAGTACTAAAAATGTTGCATTTTTTACAGGCTTCTACTCCATACCTTATCGTGCCCATACAACAGTTATGGGGTGTCCTGGGGCACAGGCACACGTTTCCTGATGGACAAAGACTCCTCACCTCCCTCCCCTTCCACAAGTGCTGGTGTTCAGTGTGGCCTTGTAATGAGAGATTACAATGCCAATCACACCAATAACTTACCAAAGCAAAATGTAGGCTCTAAGGATTCAAAAACAGAATTAGACAGGGTCCAAAGAGAGCCTTGATCAGTCTGAGACCTGCTCCTGTCTGTCTGTGGGCTCCCCTGCCCTCCCCTTGGCACAGAGCAGCTCTGCTGCCCTGGCTGCCTCCTTAAGGGTCTGTGACTGCTACATTTTTTACCCCTGACTTCACTCCTGCGAGAACCCTTGAAATTGCAAAATTAGCACATGACGATGATATTTTGGGGGCTTTCTTCCCTGGCTGAAGCAAAGCTCATTGCCTCAGTTCCCAGCTGCACTGGGCCCTGAAGGAATACTGGTAGGACAGAGCTTTTGTAGCACTTTCCTGTTTGAAACTCCTTCACCTGACTCAAGTGCTCAGGAATGCCAGAAGGAAGCTCTTTATTTTTCTTGGCATAAATTGCTGGCTTATATTTAAAAGAACTCTTCTGGAGCTCGAATTTTAATTATTTTGAATCAACTTCTGGTTAAATTGTTGCTATTAAATAAAATATTCATCATCTGGAAAAAGACCTCTTGCTGGCTGGGAATAATCCTGCTAGATAGTGTATTTATTTACTTCCATTTAAATCTGTTGCTGCTAGGCTTTGGGTTTCTCTTCCAGGAAGGAAATAAATCAACCTTTTATTCTGAACAAATTGCCTTGTTCTGAATTGCATAAAACACTTGATCTTTTCCACTGTAAAATTTCAGGATAGAAGGATCGTTAACATGAAAGGCAATATGAAATGCAGAAGTGTTTGTTGCACGTGACATGGAAGCTTCTCTTTGTGTGGTACTTTCTTGTTTCACAGCTAAAACTGGCCTGACATTGCTGGGTGTGATGAAGCAGCAGGATGGCCATGGGTGGTGGTGAGTTGCACCCAGTTTGACTGCAGGGTGCTTTCTGCATGGTTAAAAAGAGTCTCCTGATCCAGAAAATAATCAAAATAGGCCAAATGTGAATTTGAGTAGCCATCTGCTTTTGTCTGGAAAAGAAGACGAAGTCTAAGATGGAACATACAGGAGCAAAATGGACACTCATATTGCAGCAGACAGTTAAAAATAAGTTTCTTTTTATCACCCCACAATTAAATTACACATCCTCAGAGCTGTGACAAATGCACTGTTGGATGAGAGGTGACTGGCTGACAATTTTCTTCCAATCCTGGTTAATTTTCCTCTAGGAACGTTGTTGAAAGCCCTCTATGAATCGTGCAGCATCACCTGCTCCTCAACAAAAAGTAGCACTTCTACATGCTGGAGATTTCAGACAATTATGCAGCCACACAAACTGCTTATCCACCTGCTTGACTGTGTGCTGAAACCTTAACAATGCCCCATAAATGCTTCTGCCTCCTTCGTAATATTACCAAACCTTTTTTTCTCCAGGTAAGTTTACCAAATCCTAAGTCATCCTGTGCCCAGACTGGCCATAAAAATAACTTACACAGGTTACAACAGAACCCCCAGTGCTGTGTCAGCTTAGTCCTTCCTCCTGTTTGCCTTGGACTTCCAAGTAGTTTGAACATGTTTAAAACTGACTTCCAGTTGTACTCTTAAAAAAGAACCAAACCCACAGTGATGTAAAGACTTGATATATAAGGTTCTAGTCATCAAATTTGATTAAATTTGTAAAGGTCACCTGTACGAGAAGCGTGGCTATGAAAGAAAAATCCTATTCTGGTGAAGCTACACTTCAAAATGCAAATAAGGTGGAAGTAGTTCTAAAAATGTTGCATTTTTTACAGGCTTCTACTCCATACCTTATCGTGCCCATACAACAGTTATGGGGTGTCCTGGGGCACAGGCACACGTTTCCTGATGGACAAAGACTCCTCACCTCCCTCCCCTTCCACAAGTGCTGGTGTTCAGTGTGGCCTTGTAATGAGAGATTACAATGCCAATCACACCAATAACTTACCAAAGCAAAATGTAGGCTCTAAGGATTCAAAAACAGAATTAGACAGGGTCCAAAGAGAGCCTTGATCAGTCTGAGAACTGTTCCTGTAGGTCTGTGGGCTGTTTCTACACCCCTGTGGCTGGAACACGTTTAGGACAGTGTCACAGGAAATATGTAGGAGCAGATGATGCACATGTAAAACTTGCCGTTGTAAAGTTTGAGAGACGAGGAAGTTTGTTGGCCAGTGACCTTCTGCAAGCAACAGCTTTTGGTTTCTTTTGCCAGCTTTGCTACTGAGTAAGTTGGTTACATTTTGAACTTCAGCTTTGTAATGTGCTTTCAAACTTAATGGTCAGGTGTTATTTGTGGTTGTATCCATTGCAAGGCAGATACTTTCCAAACACTTAGGGAATTCCTAGTTCATGTGAAAAAGGAAGGAAATGGGGAAAATAAATACAGTTAAGCCAGATCTAAGTTAAACAACACCCCAAGGTCTGTAAGAGAATTCCCTCTGGGAAGGGGGCAATAATGGGCACCACGATGTACATCCAGGGCTTCAGCACAAAGGGATTGTTCCTGGCAAGTCACTCTGTGTGGTGGTGAGAACACAGGGCTCCCTTCCCAAACGGAAGGTCTCTGTAATTCTGTCAGGCAGAGCTCTGTGTGACCTGTAATTATGTCCCTGTGCTCTTCTATTAATTTACACTCCAGCTTTTCTGTGCTTGCATTCAAGCAGATCCGTATTATGATGCAAATGCACCATGAAGGCCAAGTTCCAAATAAATGTTCATAAATGAGTTTTTGTCATACCTGTTCAAATCACAAGTCAGGGGAAAAAGAAGGAAAATATGCATTCAAACCATTAATTTAACATGTTAGTACAGATCTAGATTCATTAATAAAATACAGACTTGCTGATGACCAAACCTTTGCAGTTTTCCTGAATGCAAACTTCATTTACCTCTATGAGAGGTTTATTTGTCCCTGTACAGCTCTAATATAAAGCTGCTGTGGCCAGTAAGAGCTGTGTTTTGCCTCTAACAAACTGAAGTTTCCATGTATAGCCCACATGGCTATTTCCAAAGAAAATAAGCACAATGTTAGTCATAATTTTTTCAACAGCTTTGCTTCTTAGGAAAGGTGAGAGGAGGGGCAGCAACTTTCCCAAGGCCAAACTCGGCACACCAACCACATCTTTGTGGCTCAGGGCATGGGACAGCCCTGGGGGATGCCGAGGGCACACCAGAGCCCCTACAGAGATGAGAAATGACCCAAACCCGACCTCGTTTCTCCTGTTACAAGTTTGTCCTTCTCTTCCCCCGTGGCAACAAAGTTCCAGGAACGCATAACCTGTTGCAACTCTTTCCCTCTGAAACACCGAACCCAACCCAACCCCGACTGGCCCTGGGGGTGCCTCTGCCGGTGGCGTTTGCCTTGTCGGTGACCCTTTAGATCTCATTCTAGAGCCGCTGCAGTTGGTAACACAGGAGTAACCCCGCTGTGGAACCCGGCACAGCCCCGCAAGGCTCCCGCTCCCGAGGGGCGCGGGCAGAAGCTCCCGCTCCCGGCGCCCCAGGCTTGGATGGCCCTCCCGGCGAGGCGGCGCTGAACAAACAGCTCGATGCCCATCGGTGTGTCCCTTCCCGGGCCGGGCACGGCCCCCACAGCCCCGGAGCCATCGCTTTTCCCGCTGCTGTCGCTCTCCGGCTCCTTCCCACCCGCTCCCTCCGGGTCGGTGTGGCCGGAGCCGCTGCTCGCCCGCCCTCCGCTTCCAGCCCTCGCTGAACGGCTTTGCCGCAGAAAACCAGAGCCGGGAAAGCGTGAAAACTTTTCCGTCGTGACCGGCCCTCCCCCGTCCCTCCCTCCCCGGGACCCCGAGGGGCGCACGGGCTGCCCCTGCTTTCCCATCCCCTCCCAACAAACCGCGATCCCATCTCGCCATCGGAAAAGTTCGCTTTATTTACAAAGGGGGGAGCGCCGGCGGGGTGTCCCGTCCCCTCCCACCCCCGTTTACACGCACGCGTTTGTAAAACCAGCCAAGGCCCCCATGACAAAAACGCAAAGGGACGGCTGGGAAATAAATAAACCTCTCCCGCAGCCCCGGGGTGGGCGAGAGGGGGGCGCGGAAAGGCTCAGGCGATCCTGCTGCAGAACTCGTGGAAGTCCCTCTCCATGAAGAGCTCGCTCTCCATCACATCGTCCTCGGAGGGGAAGTACTGCTGGCTCTCCTCCTGCGGGGCCGCGGGCGGGGCGGGCGGGCTGCGGGCAGCGGGGCCGGGCTCCGCCGCGCACTCCATCAGCGCCCCGCGGGCGTTCTCCAGCACCCCCAGGTACGAGTCCATGTCCAGCGGG
>VWZG01009427.1:0-49444 GCA_013396735.1 Grallaria varia | reverse complement strand
GCGGGAACGCGCCAAGGCTTTCCCGGGCTGCCTCGCGCCGCCGTGACACGGCGCTCCCACCAGGGCCGCGCCCAATGGGCGTCCGTCTTACAAAGCCGTGCTGGTGCGTGCGGAGAGAGCCGCGCCCGGATTGGCCGCCGCCCCCTCGCTGGTTCCGGCCATGCGGCGCCGGGAGCGGTCTCATCATGGCGGGACGGAGGTGAGCGGGGCCGGTATCGCCTGGGCTGCAGCCCTGGGCCCGGGCCCGGGCCCCTCACGGCCCCCGTCATGGCCTCGGCGCCGCCGTGGCGCCCCCAGGGCNTTCACATGTTTTCACCAATGGAAAGAGGGAGGAAATAATATTTTTTCAAATCTTTAAGTTTCCTGTGACTTGTGGGAACTCATCTACAAGTCTTTATTTTTTATTTTTTTTTAGCTGTAGTGCAGCAGCAGAGGAGAGACTTTTAATTACAGCCTTCAGAATCGGTACCTCGAGATAAATTAGGAGTATCCCTTCGAAGGAGGCAAGGTCAAGCTTCTGAGAGGTATTTGGTCGAGTCCCTTGGATTTTGTTGGTATCCAGTTACTGGGAAAAGCCCAGCGTCCTGCTTTGGCTTGGGACAGAGCTGGATGGGGTTATCCACGACACCCAGGACAGCTCCTGCCGGGGCCTCAACCCACAGGTCAGGTTCATTTCACTCCTGAGCTCTCACTGTTTCCCTTTCTGCCTATGAAGGGAAATCCTGTGGGGGAGAAATGTTTTCACTCGCTGTTCCCCGCCCAGAAGTACCACGGCGGCTCGGGCCCGCCGGGCTCCAAGCGCTGAGGTCCTGCAGCCTGCGGCGCTGCACTCCCCGCCCACGAAACACCATCCGTCAGTTTAAAAAGGCATTTTAGCTTATGGGAGCCCCGGGACCCATCGCGGCCCGAGCNCCGCCGCCCCCTCGCTGGTTCCGGCCATGCGGCGCCGGGAGCGGTCTCATCATGGCGGGACGGAGGTGAGCGGGGCCGGTATCGCCTGGGCTGCAGCCCTGGGCCCGGGCCCGGGCCCCTCACGGCCCCCGTCATGGCCTGGGCGCCGCCATGGCGCCGCCAGGGCTGCAGGGGCCGGCCCAGCCTCAGGGCCTTTGCGGAGTGTTCGGGGCGAGCGGCACCCTTAGGGTCGCCCGTGAAACCGGCGGCTCGTGGCGCAGCAGGTGCCCGTGAGCAGCTGCCTGTGCTGTCGCCCCCCGGGCGCGGTAATGGGGGCTGGCCCGGCCGGCGGCTCCCTGCGGGAGTTTGGCGTTGTGAGCGGCTTTTCGGGCGTCACGGCTCGTATGTCTTTTATGTGCGACGTCACGTTTATGTGTGTTTTACTCCCTGGGTACTGTACAGGTTTTTTCTGGAATTGAGTCATTATTTAAAGCAGTTAGTTCTGAAAG
Source organism: Grallaria varia (assembly GCA_013396735.1). Classification (NCBI taxonomy): domain Eukaryota; kingdom Metazoa; phylum Chordata; class Aves; order Passeriformes; family Formicariidae; genus Grallaria; species Grallaria varia. Next base: position 48,044 of record VWZG01009427.1, on the reverse strand, counting down.
GACTTATTTCAGAGCTTACTGCTTATTAGGCCATAATTTCGTTAATTATTTGTACTAAGAATTTCAGGTGCTTTTCAATATGTGATATGCCTTCAGCTTTGCCTTCAGTATCCTCTTAATAGAGGGCGATTGTTGAAGAAGTTGCTGCAGCTGTGGTGTATTTGATATCTCCAGGTGTTGGCTCCCTCACCCCTCAGAGCCTTCTGCAAACTGAAGAAAGCTTTTTTTTTATTCCCCTATGCTTAGGTAACAGCTGTCAGGTAATAGCAGAATTCAGTTGGCACATTTGCTGACTTAGCTGATGTGTTTCTGAGGGTTTTTTAATAAAAACGCATAGTTCAAAGTTACTTCAAAGTAACCTACATTTCTTTTTTTTTTTTTTCATAATGACAAATGTTACATTTTTAACCAAGGTATGAAGATGCCAAAAATTTCTGATGATATTGTGAGATACAGGGTAAAACTGACACTGCAGAGTGCAAAATGTTTGTGTCTAAGCACAGTATTAATTCACGAGTGTGCTCATTGTTTGAGCAGCCTTTTACTTGGCTTTTTAGCATTAAAGGAATCACTCCTTGCTGGAGCACAGGTGGGCTCTGGTCCGTCTCAAGTAGTGTTTGATCTGCAGAGATTGTTGAGGTGGATTGCTCTTGATGTACTTTCCCTAACCCATATTCAGGTAATGGGCTCAGTTTGAGAACACCTCATTTATTTGTTAGAAGGTGGAAACTGTCATTAGTTTCCCACTAGTTTTGTGGTCTGCTCACTTTGGGGCATAATTTTTTTAATAGGAAAAGTCTTAATTCCTCAGTTGTGTGGCCCATCCAGTGGAACAGTGGAGTAATGAGGCCATTATCAGTTGGCTGCGGAGAAGGTGTAAATAGAAATTTTCCCTGTTATCACCAACCTAAAACTGCTGTTTTTAATTATTTTCTGAAGTAATTACACTAATAAATAACAGTGTTCAGGGGCTTGGCCCTGAGGATGGCAGCTTTATGTCCCTTTGGAGAAGAAAACTTACTGCTCAGGGTTTTTATATATACATACATAGTGTTTACTAAGTTCTTGAATTTCCAGCTATTTGGTGGTGTATATAAAGTGCTATATAGGGTAGTATAAGATGATTCAGTTTTAAAAAGAGGTTCTAAAGGTAGGGGTGAATGATTGGTTGGGGTATTTTTTCCCACCTCTCCTCAGGTTTCATTAGTATTGCAGTTTTATTCCCTGTATAAGGCACTAGCACAAGACTTTCAGAAGCACTGTTTGTTCTGCAGCTTAGCATTCTGTTCCCACCCATCATTCCTTCTTGTTTGAACTTGGTTGTTTCCATCTGTTCTAGAAATGGAGGATTTTAATTATCAGGTGAACAGTTTAGACTGTTGTTACCCCAGAAATGGCCTTGCCAAAAAGCTCAGTACCTAAAAAGGCAGAATTGGGGTGCCGTGTTCTGTGTGTCTGGAAAAAAGTGTTGTTTAAGTTTGGAGACAGCAGCTCTGGGTGGAGAAAGGAGGCTCCCAATTTCTGGAGGGAAGTCTGGTCTTGTGTAGAGTAGTTTTTGGGAGAAGGTGGCTGGAACAAGAATAACGTTGAACATAAACTCCTTGAAATCAGGAGACCTTTTGTACACTTTTACTTCATCCTGGTTTTATTTACAACTTATTTAAATATATTTACAATTTCTCCAACAACAAAATGAGTAATGACTCAAAATTCACTTCATTTTTGTGTATCTGTATTTGATGTATGTTAAGTCCAACAAATTTTTGAAATATTGGTTCACTTTATTCATAGTGGTATTTTGATTGAATTTTTGTTGATTTGTTTAAAATCTTAGCATTTAAAAAAAAGAACAATCTAACTTGCTCCTATGATTTTAATGCTTGTTTATTTTTTTAATTCTAGATAAGGAGCCCAGCATAAGTCTGAGAGTGCTGTAGTACAATCTCCAAACTTTGACACCTTTCCTCGTGAATGTTGCTACCTTCTAGAAAAGTGAGTGTGCTTAAAAGAAAGCTTCCTCAGTGGTGTGTTGTCTTAAACTTTAACACTTTTTGTCAGCAGAAGATTGAGAGAACCTCCCCCCGCTGTGTGTATGAATTTGTATGTCAGCTTAGATTGTTGTCCAAAAGTGCTTATTAGATGCATTTATCTAATAATTTCTGCAACATCATTTATGATGTTTTTTCTCAGTCTGTGTTCAGAGTAATGAGTTAGCCTTGATTTTTCTTATTTAAAATATGTAGGTTGCTTATGAGGTGTTGTTTTTTTTTTTCCTGTAGGTATATAGAGATACTCATACCTCTCTGTGTAAACTGATTTTTAGATCTTGGCTTTTTTTCCTCAGCTGAGAGTGAGCCACAGATAGATTTTTAATGTGGTGTTGTCTTTCAAGTCAGTCTGTGTGAGACTCTGGTTTGGAGCTTGCAAAAACTGACCTGTAGTGATGTTTACATATGAATTCTCATCAGTCTTTTTTTTCTTTTTTTCAACCTTGATTCTGATGCAATAAGCTGGTAATATTGCTGAGTGTGTGTAGGTGTGTGCCCAGTGGTTACTGGGCACTGCTGTGTCCGTGCAGTGCTCCAGTGGTAGAAATGGGCCAACAGTGACACTGTGGTTTACGCATGGAGTCTGTGACCCGTGAGCAGCTTCCATAGCCCGGTCACAGTTACACACCAAACCTCCAACCTGCCTTTAGTGTGTTCAATTACGTGCATTTGACAGCTGGGTCAGCCACCAAAACCTGTGTAGTTATCAGTAGATGGGAAAAGCTGAGCTTGATCTGAGTGAAAGCTGTAGATGCTCAGTTCAGCTGGCTTGGAGGAGAGAATCTTTAAGGCTGAATTCTTTTATCATCATGGTCTCTGTGATCAAATTACTGAGAAATGACATGGCCTAATTAGTGTTTCGCGATAGGATGATGAAGACTCTCCTATGAGTTATGCTTACTGTAACAATGTGCTAAGACTGGTTATTACTTTTTAAGAGCACATTCAGGCTATGTCTCCGTGATTTCTCTTCCAACTGCTGTCACCTGTGGTGGGATTCTCAATAGTGGTAAATAATAATTTGGGTTTATTAGTGGAGAGTGATCTGTCATTAATACAAAAAGTGTGAGTGGTGGGATTGCTCTGTAATTTTCATTTTGGGGCATATTTTTTTCATTTGGGCTCAGGCATTGAGCTGGCAATTTCTGTGGTGATCTGAGTTTTATTTAAGTAAATGTTTTGGAACATAGGTGACACACTGCTGTAACTAGAAGTATTGTCTTCATGCACTTGCATTTGTCGCTGCTCATGGTCAGTATTTACAAATCTGAATAAATCAGAAGGCTCAGTCCTTGTGTCATTGCCTGTTATTCTGTAATGCTGAGTGAAGCTCAGGGCTGTGATGGTGCCCAGCTCCTGGTCTAAGTGCTCAGGAGCAGCACTGAAGTTAGAGGTGGGAGAACTTGTTTGTTGTATGCATCCATGTATTACAACCTTCATAACCAGTTTTCTCCTGTTAGGGAACTCCTGTTTAAGTATACTTATTCCCTACAGCTTTTGTTCGTGCTTGCTGTGCATTTTCTTGAAATCTGACCCCTTTGAATCTTGTAGCAGGTCTGGAACCAGGCAGTTCTGTTTTGTGTTCCTAATCATGCTGAGAATTCTCCTCTCTGCAGTGCTTGTACATTATTTTGCTTGCAGTGGTTTTCATTGTCTTGACATTCTTCAGAATTTGAGAATGGCTTTGGGCTCTGGTGGCCAAAACCCACCAAGTGAAAAAGACTTGAACAAAGTGGCCAGCAAGAAGTAGCCCATTGTGGTTTAGGTCTTTGGTACTTATAAAACTGAAGGGGAAAAAAAAAAAAAAAAGAAGGGACTGGAAAGAGATTGTGGTTTTGTTGGCATCTGTTAGAGCTTTTCAAAATTCACAGCTGAGGTCTCTGAGGTTATTCCTCATCAGTTTGTCTGAATTCTCCCCACATGTTTGTCTTTCAGTGTAGTGTTTCTCAGCTGTCCTCTCTGCAGTCTGGCTACTTTTAGGGGCATATGAGAATGGTGGCCTGGCCTGATGGGGAAAATGCTGCTTTAAACATTTAAATGGTAGGAGTAAATGTACAATGGAAAGGAGCCTCTTCAGGAGTTTTAGTTCCTGCACTTAAAGTAAGACTGGCGCTGAATGGTCAGTTTGAACTTGGAGACTTCTCCTGAAGAAAAAACCCCAGACTTGTAACCAAAAAACCAATATGCCCTTTGACTGTTTTCTGTAGGAAACAGAAATAAAAGCACAATAGAAAGTGAGCAACCATAGTTGAATGAATGGGGCATCCTTTTTCTGTTTCAAAACTTTGGTGCTAGTCTGTCAAAATTAGACTTTGTTTAGAGTATCTACACTGAATGAAGGTATTTGGAAAGCTGAGCTGTGGTTTGGTAATATGGGTTTGTAAGGTGTTAAGTTGTATTTGTGAAGGTGATTTTTCTCCCTTCTGTTCAATATACATTTTGTTTTTTCTCCTTGGTCATTGCTGGGAAAGGATGGTTCAACAAGTTCCAGAAAACATAAGTTTTCCGAATGAGGAAGAGAAGATTTTGAAGCTCTGGAAAAATCTTAATTGTTTCCAAGAATGCCTAAAGCAATCAAAGAACAGACCTAGGTAAGAATCTCTTCAAAGCCGTAGCAACTGTGTGTGCCAATGCAGAGTTGGCTGGGCTATAATGCTTTTTCTTGCCTTGATTCTGTGAGCAGCAGCTGCTCTGTTTGCTGACAGCTGCCCTGGCTCGTGCTGCTGTCCTGGCATTGCCTGATGCTCAGTGTTTAATTAAGAATATTTTGTGTTGTAGGTTTAACTTCTACGATGGGCCCCCATTTGCTACTGGGCTTCCCCACTATGGCCATATTCTTGCAGGAACCATCAAAGACATAGTGACCAGATTTGCTCATCAGAGCGGTTTTCACGTTGACAGAAGGTTTGGCTGGGATTGCCATGGTTTACCTGTGGTATGTGTCATAAACTTGCCCCAAATATTTCTCTTAGTTCCTCTTCCCTTGTTTTTTCCTGCTTATCAGTCGCATTTCTGTTGCTTTTACACCTGGCATTGTTGTTAAAAGGAAAAAGGCAAGTTCTGTGGCCACTGTGTTGCTCTGGCTTTTGCATATGGTGATTTCAGGAGCTTCCTCCTTGTCATCTGCACTCTGTTCATTGCTATAAACATGTATTTATTTGGTACATACAGAAATTGTTTTTTGGTTCATTTTTCCAAAGATAGTAAAGAAACAGTTACAGCAGGGCAAGCCTTTGAAATCCCTGCCTAGCTGAGGTGCAGTGCTCATGAGAGCATCTCAAAAGGAGGCTCTTCAGCTTCATTAGAATGCATAGAACATAAATAAATTAGCCAGCGAAATCCTGAAAGCTTTTGATAACAGGCTGGATGCTTTGTTTTGTTTTTTTCTTCTTTGCTCCCAGGAATACGAGATTGACAAGACCTTGGGCATTAAAGGGCCAGAAGACGTGGCAAAGATGGGGATTGAATCCTACAACAACCAGTGCAGAGGAATTGTGATGAGATATGCCAAGGAGTGGGAGGTAAGTGAAGACTCAGTCCACATTCTGATGAACATTTCTAAACGGGTGTGTGCAGAAGTTTTTCAGGTAGGGTGAACTTCATCCTTCTGTCTGATTCTGAGCATAAGTCTCATGTCTTCAACTACTGTGTTTGTCACCTGTGATTCTGAAAGGGGAACAAGAAGAGCCTGTTGTTGCTCAGAACAGAGACTGCTGTGTTGTCAAGGGAAGGTGACTTCCAGGTTACCTGGAGCTCAGAGTGTCTAATGAGGTACAATGAACGAATAAGGGCTACTTTGAGCGTTGTCTTTTCTCTTCTCCAGAAAATTGAAAGATATGACTTTGGTTTTCAAGTAGAGCCAATAGAGAAAAAGCCCATTAACCTTTCAGCTTTTCTTCTCTCCCTTTCCCTCAGCCATTTCATTGGCAGAGTGTAAGGCAGTAGCTCATGTTTTGGGAGGAACAAAAGTTCTAGCATTTAGTTTTGTGTTGCAGTAGGTGTGGGTAAACTGTCAGTCTTCCCAGGGAGTACTGGTGTAAACTTTACTGGTGTAAACCCTGTGAATGCAGGGGTGGTTGTTCTGTGCAGGCACTTGTGGTTGGAGAGCTGTTCCAAGTAGTTGGGTTAGATAGATATTTTTAGAGAAATGCACAGTTGGTTTCTTTGTCGCTTTTAGAAATAAAAATAACAAGATTTGATCTTGTTCCTTGTCTTGCTTTAACCCCAGCTGGCAGCCAAGTACCACACAGTAACTCACTTCCCCCTGACTCAGAAGGGAGGAGAATTGGAAAAACAGGGAAAACTCATGGGCGGGGAGAAGAGCAGCTTAATTGAAACAAAATAGAATGTTATAACAATGCTGTTGATAGTAATAATAGTACTGAAAAGGAGCGCGAGGGTGGAATAAAACTCAAGAAAACCAAGTGATGCCCGGTATAGTTGCTGACCCATTCCCAGCCTGTCTCTGCCCAGTGGTTGGTGGTTCCTGGCCAGGTACCCCCAGTTTCTGTACTGGGCTTGACGTTCCGTGCAGTGGAATATTCCTTTGGCTGTTTGGATCAGCTGACCTGGCTGTGCTCCCACCCAGCTCCCTGTGCACCTCTTCGCTGGCCCAGTGAGGTCCTTGCTCAGGGTGGGCACTACTCAGCAACAACTAAACCATTGGTGTGTTCCCAACATTATTCCCATGCTAAATCCATAACACAGCACTCTACTAGCTATAAGGAAGAAAACAGACTATCCCAGCCAAACGCAGAACATTTGTATTTTGTTTTCTGTAGTTATTCCTTCTAACTTCTTGTGTCTTCAGCAGGTGGTGTTTTTGCAGTGCTGATTAGTCCAAGTTGGATGTTGAATGGCTCTTGTATTTATTTGTTCATAAGTTTGTGCATGTGTATATTTCCACACACAGATGTATATTTTAGATTATTAATAAAAACTTATTTTAAAATATCTTTTTGCTTGTGATAAATTCAAGCATTTTAGAATACTGCTAGGAGAGAAATTGCCAACATTCCTGTTACATACAGTTTTTGTTTTCTGTCTGGAGTGGCTAGCAAATGTTTGAGCCTTATGGAAAGAATGGTTCCTTGGCTGTGTGAGATCTTTCAGTGCTGAGATCAAACAATGCTCCATCTTGGTGGATCCTCATGCTAGTCAGTCCTAGGCTTTGGAACTTGTTAGTGGAATGTCAGAGTGGCTTAAAGGTCAGAATCAAAACTGATGTATTTCAGGAGCTCAGTTGTTATGTGAAGATATAGAGGTGAGAGACTTAATCTGCTCTGTGTTCACTCTGGTGGGTTGACAGTCAGCGTGGTCTGTGTGTAACAGTGTCAGGACAGGTGTCTCTGGGCTGGCTGTCTGCAGAGCCAGGGTTTTGGAGAGCTGTGAGATCAGCAGTCCCACATTCCAAGGGAATAGCTGGTTTATTACTCGTTGTGGTCCATCTTCTGTGCCAGTAGATGTGACCACAGTCTGTGCTGAGACAGGGCCCAACACCTGTCAGCCTTGTGGCCTTTGGCAGCCCTCCCAGAGCTGTGGGAAGTCAAAGAAGGCAGCAGCCCTGGGATCGTTTAATAACTTGTTGCATATCAATTTCTTTCAGCATTTCTTTGTCTTCAGGTTACATCATGTTTTCATATAGCTGAAAGCTGATAAGACTATGTGTTCTGGATTTTGGCTGTCTCTGCAACAAGTAGTTTTAAAAATAGAAGCAAGATCACTGTAATGAAAAGTGATTTTTCAGGCATTTGAACCTTGGCTGAACCTTGAATGATCCACCATTTCTATTTGATGAATGATCTACCATTTCTGCTGTGTTGAACACATTTGCCTGTTGTGTGACCTTGGTTCTAAATGATTATGGTTTCATTCCTTCCTTACTTTTGCCTGTTTAAATACACTGTTTGGAACTATTATGAGGCTAAAATATTTCATAGCTCTGTTTTGTTAATATGGAACAAATGCTACACTTAAAAATCCGTCTCTTTTACAGAATAAGTGTTGGTAATGTGTCATGAGTTTGGATGTTAAGATGCCTTTCAATCTCTGTGTTTGTGTCTTAACAGTTTAGTGTTACCAGATTAGGACGTTGGATTGATTTTGAGAATGACTATAAAACTCTTTATCCTGAGTTCATGGAGTCTGTGTGGTAAGTTCACTTACATGCATTGTATGCTTTGAAATGTTAAGAAGACTTGAATTATTGCAAGCATGTGTTGGTCCGTTTATCGTTAGAACTGTTCTAGTGATCTAGTTATCTGCCAAATGCAGATAAACATCAGACCAAGTAATTAAAGTCATGTGAAATATCTTGATATCCAAGTGAGGGAACTTACTGACTTTTTTCTTCTTCAAGATAGCAGGGTTTTGCAAATTAAAGTAGAACTATACTGGTTTTAGTGAGCCCTGAAATCTTACTGCTCCATGTCAACTTTGCAGCAGTTTTGAAGATCTATTAATAATGTTCCTTGCTTGGTTTAGGAAATTACATTGTATCTCTACATTCTTGATGTTCTTCACACTGGGAGCTGCAAATGGGCAAACTCTCCAAGCTCAGTTTAGCTCCAAACCTCTTCTTCAAGCCTGAATTTAAAGGCTGTGAATCTGCTGTTATCTTTTTCTTGGCAGCACAGTTTGACAACTCTCTTGGACTCCTGGTGCAGAGCTGAGTGAAGTTTGGGTATTTTGGTGATGTATTCAGGATGCTTGTTGGAATTTCAAAAGAGAAGACAATCTTAGAGGTTAAGGATAATCAGATTGGCCTAATACAGGGAAGAAATTACAACTTTGAGTCCTTTGGGTGATAAAACTACAAGGTGAATTGCAGAGAGAGGTTTAGCAGAGTATGTGCTGAGAAAAAGCCACTAAAAAGCAAATGATGTGCATATTAAATTATTATTGAATGTTCTTTGATATTAGTTTTACTAATAACCTTTAATTGTATAGTCACCTGTAGTTATGATAAAGGATTGACAGACCTTCTGGATGTCCGTGAAGCCATTGTAAAGGACAGAAGTGCCAGAGAGTTTTCAGTGAGCGTTAGAAAGACAGTGGGAAGGCAGCAGATGTTTAACTAATTTAGCGGAAGAAACCCTGTATAATTACAAAGCAAAAACTGACAAGAAACCTTTATTTTGTGAGCTATAAAAATATTTAGTGGTTCCTCAAATCCTGTTTAACAAACATCTTAAAAACCAAACCTGACTTGAGCAAGCTGCAGAGTCTCTCTCAACAGCCCAAGCCTTTTTTTTTTTTTTGTGGTGGGTTTTTTGTTTGTTTGGGGATTTTTATTGTTTGCTTTCCCTTCTGCAAGACAAGGTCTTTCACCTTGGTTACAGAGGTTACCTCCTCTGTTGGTGGCTTTGATACAGAAGTCAAAGTGTAAACATTGCATCTGAAACCTCAGGAGTATGAGATTTCAGGCACTATGGAGACAGAAAACCTTTCTAATTTTGTACTTTTTAGCTTCCTGATGCTATTACGTTTCTGTGTAATCACGTGATGAAATGAATTTTTGAAAGTCTTTTTTTTAAAAATTGGGTTTTTTGGAAAGTCTCCTAAGACTTGGAGGGACACATTAGGATGCCACTACCAGTTTGCCCTTGGGCAGAACAGGAGATGAAACCACTGGAGTTTCCATAGAGCAGATGGAGGAGGGGAGTGGGAAAGGAATGTGGGCTGCCTGTTTCAGGGGTAAGGAGGAAAATACTTAGAGACCCCTGTAACTACAGGTACAGTGCTGCTTTTCATAGGGTAATGCACAATTTCTTAAAAATGAAAGAAAATAAATCAGATGGTTGCTTAAGCAATCATCAGAATGAGAATGTGTTACTGAAGTAACTTTGTGTGCATTACATCACTGAGCTGTAACTACTAGCATGCTTCTCTTCTAATTGATTCATTGTTATCTTTTATAATGAGTTTGTTGGAAATGACTGCTTTGTAAGCATTTTGGTGCTATGTCATGTGGCAGCTAACTGAGTAGACTGAATTTTCAGCCTGCTAAATTTTGACTTAAAACCTCCATTGATGAATATTTCAGCATTGAAGGTTGGTGTTAACAATTGATACTGCAGTGGCTTCTTATGTAAAGATGTACTTAACTCTTCACATATTAACTTAAAAAGAACGTTTAAGTTGTAGTTCTGTAGAATTTGTGTACCTGTCCTTCATCTAGCTTGGACCTTATTGAAAATACGTCCTTCACTGAAACAGTGCAGTGAGAATGATGTTTTTTAGCTGACATGGAACGTGCAATATATTCTTTATTTTTTTTTTTTACAGCTCATGAGACACATACAGTGAAATCAAGCAGTTTAAGCTGACACTTCTTACTGCTCTGCAGTTGGTCAGAAGGAAATGTATGGGCTTTGGGAAAAAGAGCAGCTATTATCTGCACAACTGTCTTGTTCCACAGCTTGCAGCCTGGGTGTGAGTGCATCCTTGGAGCAGTTCTCCCTGGGGAATGCTGAGGAGGTGGGGGGATGACTGTGCTGTCAGACTGGAGGTGATGCCCCGGGCTCTGACTCAGCTCCCCTGCACAGCTGTAGGGCTGGTTGGGCAGGGTCCTGTCACCATCTAGTGCTCAAATCAGCAATTGCGGGCTGAGCCTCATTCTGCTTTAAAGCTGCTTGTCAGCACCACTCGGTGACAGAGCTCTGGGAGATGTGGAATCACACCCTGCCTTTCCTGAGACAGGCACTCAGGGCACCTCATGGGCAGGAGTCACTGCCCTCTCCCTCCCCTGGCTGAACATGGTGACTAAAAGGACACAGGGCAGTGGCAGCAGATGTGTCTCCTCTGTGACTGCCCCACCTGGCCAGGTGCTCTTGGCCGTAGGTATGGTGTGAGACCCTGCAGTACAGCTGAGCAATGACAATGATGGCTCATTGAGAGGTGTCACCAAGGTTAAGCTGGTCTCTTCTCCCAAGTAACAAGCGACAGGACAAGAGGAAATGGCCTCAAGTTGCACCAGGGGACATGTAGATAATTTATTTTGTAATACTCTATTGTAAGGGTTGTCAAGCACTGGAAGGGGCTGCCCAGGAAAATGGATGAGTCACCATCCCTGGAGAGATTTAAAATGTGTGGATGTGGCACTTGGGGACCTGGGTTAGTGGTGGCCTTTGCAGTGCTGGGTTAAAGGGTGAACTCTGATCTTAAGAATCTTTTCCAACATAAATAATTCTGTGATTCTGTAACTTGTGTGGTGTGAAACCACATGTGGTAGAAACACTTCTTGGCTACTTCTGTACCTGAAAAAGATAGACTTGAGTCCTTTCGTCCACTAGATAATGTCTGGGGGTAGAAAGAAAAACATTGCTGGTTATGGTAAGAACTTTGTACTCTATATCATGTCAGTGCACTGAAAACTCTGCTTTTACTGTGGAAACACGGCCAGTGTGGAGCTCCCTTTGGTGATGGGGCTGTTTGTTTGTTCCCTCCACTTGGTTGTTTCAGCTTTAGTTTTCCTTTTACTGTGGTTATTAAGAGGGCACTTCTGACCAGGTGTGCCTTTTGGTGCCTTTTCCCCCTCATACTTGTATTTTTTTGGTGCATTAACTGCTCTGGTTACTTCGTTGTCTGCTCACTGCTCCATTCCCTGTTGTTGTATCTCCTTATCTGTGTTAGTGGGAGGGAGTACACTGAACTTTGGGATGATCTTTGGGATAAGTCCAGCAGTAGTTTTAGATATTTAAATTTTCTGCTGTACAGGTGTTTTTTACTTCTGGCTTGATCCATCCTCTTTCAACATACTGATTCAAAGATTACAGCTTGGAGGTTAGACCTGGGTCATGATGATCTCTGTATGCTGGGGTTTTAAAGCTTTCACTCGTAGTTGAATATGAAATTTGACAACTTCTGCACCTAAGAATTCTAGGCCATGGAATAAATACTTTCCTGACTTTCTTAACAAGGGTGTCTTTCAAAGATACTACTCTAAAGACAGGCTGTGTTTGGTTGTAATTCATGTTCTACTTAGATTTATGCTTTTTTGACTCGTCCAGTGTTTGTTGAGTACTTTTTTCTGTTGTTTTTTTGTTTTTTTTTTTTTCTTTTTTGGTCCCCAAGCATCTGGTTTTGATTGTTGCTTTCTCTTTGATTTTTATCTTGTCTTTCAAGTGTTGTTTGTGAGTCCTGGAAAAACCTTTTCCTCAGAAACTCTGCTGCTTATGGTGCTGTTAGGATGCAGTCTGCTCACTGAACTGTGTAGGTGACAGGGCTTTCCTACAGCATGGTGTTTGTGGCTGGTTTTGTTTGGTAAGTCTAGAGAGGCTATAAAATTGTCCTTTTATCTTGCTGTGAACTGATGTGAGGTTCTCACAGCAGTAATTTTGTTCATTTATCTGTAGTACCATGGATATGTTGAAATCACACACCTCCAGATCCAGCTGTTCTGCCCACCTTATTTTCAGTCTTTGTCAGCAACTGAGTTCCCAGCTCCTGGATGTTTTTCTTTAAAAAAGGACTTTATATAGTGTTAGGAACGAGTACTTTAATTTTCTGGAAAGCTCAGAGTTCTCAAACCATTAGAAAACCCTTTGATACTGCTCATGGCAAACAGAGCCACTTGATCTCTTGAAATCACTCGGTCCCCCAAAGGAATGGCTTTAAGAACATGTGAGGCTCTAAGATCAAATCCTTCTTTGATGTGAAGTGAATGTACGTGTTGGAGAAGTGCAACTTGCTTTCACATCTGCTGGAGGGTGCTGAGAGATGTTGAGTTTGGTGTGGGATGCCGAGGGTGTTTTGAGTGTTGCATTGCCTGGTTCAGTATCTTTTGGAAGCAAAATCTCCTTCTGTGGGAGTTTTATTATATCCATGTGGTGTTTGTGTGGTATGTGACTTGGATGAAGAATTACTGTTAGCAAGGTTCAAGTTCATTGGATGTTATGCCTGTGGATAGAGTAACTCAGTCTTTGAACCAGTTGCATCATCCTCTCCTGGCACTTGAGTAACAACAAACTGTTTGCAATATGTGTCATGCCTTTTGGAAGTTAAACACTCCTTGCATCTTTAGGGACCAGATTCTCTGTTAACAAGAGGCTGAATTGTGTTTCTTGAGTTCAGCTTTCCCCAAAGCGTGTTTTTCAGTAAAGGGGTGTGTCAGTAAATTTATTTACATTTGAGAACTTCAGCAGAACTAGAGGAATAGTGTTTGATTTCTCACTTCTGTGAGTAAGTATTTTCTGTTTGTCACTAGAAAGGAGCTCTGTGGTTACTGTTAGGTTACTGTTTTTTTGTTTTTTAGAATGCACTGCAGTTTCAATTTTGGATTGCAAACCTGGGACCCCTTTCTTGCAATGTGGCAACATTTTGCAAACGTCAGGGTTAAAATGTGTTTTGATAGGTTACTGTTAAAATACTGTGGTGAATTTTTAAACATAGCATATCCCCCTGTAAGTGACTTCATCTTATCAGATGCTGTGTTTTAGGTGGGCAGTGCTGCAGGGAGCCCTTTGGGAATCATCTCCTGGGCAGGTTTGATGGTCACACACCAGCAGCTCTCAGACGTTCTTGTCTTGAAGAAACCAATTAGATGTTTTTTGAGATAACAGAACAGCCTTTTTGTTGTAATAACGAGAGCTATGGCATTGAGCAGCAGTCTTGCCTCAGTCATAATTCTATTTATTCCATTGGAATGGCTTTCTGAGAGGAGAGGTTATACTAGCCTACAAATGAGTGCTCGTTCTGACCTGTGAGATGCTCTGCAGAGGTTTGGAAGCGCATCCCTGCTCAGCAGGGCACAGCTGGAGCGCTGGGTTTGCAGTGGGATGGGATTGCCACAGGAGGGAGATGCTGGCCTGGATTGGGAGTTTGGCAGCTCCATGAAGTGCTCACCTTTCCTCAGCAGCTCCCTGGGAGTAGTTACATTTGCAGCTGAATTAAATATTCAGTGTTGCTCTGAGTAGTTTTCTTCGATGCTGTTAGTAGGCAGTGCTCTATAGAAAGTAAAGTGGAGCTTTTTTCTATAGGTATTTTAGTTACTGTTTTTGAAAGGCAAATAGAACACCTTCAGTAGGAATGCTGTCACTTGTCACAGGCTGCATTAGTTAGGCTCTGAGGTGGTAAGCATGCATTTAAACTTAGTTTTTTTTAACTCCCACAAAACCTTCTGCAGTTAGCCAGCTCAAATGTATATGCTGAAAGCTGATGAAACTGTATTTAGGGATAATTTTCTTTAAAATTTATATTTGTAAAGGCTCAGATTGATAAAGTCTTAGTTTTAAAATAGATGCACTCCCTGCTGTGTTACAATTTGGGTAGGGGTCAGGCAGCCATAAATTGCCTGTGGGTGACATTTCTTGCTTGAACAAGGTTACTTTGGAGTTGTGTGTGTAAGGTCAGGCACCTTTGGAGTGCACAGCTCTGGGGGACCTCTGGGTTTGGCTCCTCTGGGGCAGAGGCTCTCCTGAGGCCTTTTCTGTCTCAGACTTCAGATTATGCACTTTTCTGACATTAGTGAATGCTCATAGGGAATTTGGGACTCTTACAGGAGACCTATGGATGAATCTGAGTAGATTGCACATCATGTCCATAGAACAGTCTGTATTTTCTTCAGCTGCCTAATCTGCAGAGTAATAATTATTCTGATTGAGGCAGCGTATGACTTCCATTTCAGCAAGCCAGAGCATGTCTTTTAATATTCTTATTTTGGGCTACAGATAAAATCAGTGCAACAGTCTACTTGTGTTTTGTATTGAAGGTTATAATTTCAAATGTAGAAGGCAAGACAGACTGAAATACGGGTCTAGATTCGCAAGCACAAAATGACAGCCTGCAGAAAAAAGTACTGCTTGCCAGGATGGGGTTGGTTGCTTAGCAATGAGCTATTTATCTGCAAAGGGACCCAGAAAAGGGATCGGGATGGTTTGAAAACACAGTTTGAATAAAAGAGCTTTTAAAGTCAGCAGAGTTTTAACAATTGGATGTGGAGTTCAGAATGATGAGACTTTGCAGGAGCTCTGATTTGTGAGTTGTTTGGTATGATGATTTAAGGCTTGCTCTCTCCTGCCTTAGAGCCTACAGGCTGTACCACTAAGTGTACCAGTGAGTAAGACCTGATAAGCTGATATATGTTGGTAATCCTTTACTAAACCCTGCAATATTCAGGTTTTGTCCATCACAGGGACATGAGTTGCTGCGTGAAGTCCATTTCTCTTCCAGCTTCTGTTCGTCTTGAGCATGGGCTTAATGTGTTGTCTTGGTTATTTCAAGGAAACATAAGGATCCAAATATGCCACAGGATGCACAAAGATTTCTTAAACAGAGTTAAAGCTTAACATGAGGATGTAGTCTTGGAGAGGAGCCGAGTCCAGAGGAGAACATTAAATTGTGGGACCGTAAAACTGAGTTCTTTGTTTTTCATGGTTGTCTGTGCCCTCTTGTGAAAAATGCCCTTCAGATTGTCAGGATTTACTCAGGGAGGGTTTGACCTGTATATGCCCCTCTTCTGCAGCAGGTTGTTGTAGTAGATGCTTAAGATCATGTGATAAGTGAGCAGCCATTGCACTACATGTCTATTCTCTAAATTATAACTGATTTCAACCTTGTTAATAGTTCAGATTTCAGGTGATCTTTGTATTCAAGGAATCTGAGAAAGTTTAGCCAGCAGTACGGATTAGTTTCATCTAAATACTGTGTGGTCTCCAGCCAGTGAGTGGAATACCAAGCTACTACAATCAGCTAAAGCTAAAAATGTGCCAGAAATATGGTTGCAATCAATTATCTCTTTCCTTTTTGACTTGCAAATACTGTCTTTAGTTGATGATTGATTGTTTAAAGAAGTTGTCATTTGTAGGGAAACTCCAGCTAGAGCAACAACCCTGTTTTGGAGTTTATTTACTAAATGTGAAACATCAAGTGCTATTCATTGTTCCCTGTGTACTTCCAGGTGGGTTTTCAAGCAACTCTATGACAAAGGACTGGTGTACAGAGGTGTCAAGGTCATGCCTTTCTCAACTGCCTGCAACACCCCACTGTCCAACTTTGAGTCCCACCAGAATTACAAGGTAAGTCAGTGTATGTTATAATCATATTTCTCTACTGTCTTCAGTTTGAATTTGAAAAGTTTTAGTACTCTGTGCCTGGTGGTACCTAAGCATGTTGCTACACTGCAACTTGGTAGTAAAAATCTAAGTAAATGGATTCATTTTTGTCTTGTTTTGCTGGATTTGTTCAGGTCACTTATCTTGGCCTTCTTCCTTTTTCTTGGTTACTACTTACAGATGTCAAAGTACGCACTTTGGTTTATTTGGGAAGTTACTCCCTCTCTGAGCTCTCAAAATGGGTATTAACACTGTGTTGGGTTTTTATGCGAAATTTTTAGAGAACTGCAGCTGTCCCTGTCTGTGCAGATCTGACAAGAGGAGGCTCCTTGACAGAGTAGAAATCTTCTGTGAGGGTGCTAATGAGTGTCAAAAACTATGTAGCAGCAGGATAATTGCTCTTCTAAGAATCGTTAATTTAGATTGGGAAATTCCAGGCAACGTTTTCTTTACTATAATGCATGGTTGACTGGGATTTATAAAATGTTCTTTTAAAAAGGAATGTCTAGATAAAGTAAGTGCAGCTTCTTATTTGCAGCCAACTCATGTTCACATATGTGAAGGCGGAATGTGTGTCCCACTTGTCCAGATTTTATGTTTGTGGATAGAGGTTTTGCATACTTTCCAATCCTGACCCAGGACTCCATATCCTTCTATTGTGAATCTTTCACTGATACTGTTACAGCACAGATTGTACATCTGGTCTCTTTTACATCTTGCCTAAAACAAGGCCAGTTTGCTGGCCAGAAATAGTGTTTTTAAAACAAATGTTTAAATAGAGTTGTAGTACGATGCAGCCCACAGATAAGAGAGCTCTCAGTGTTGCTGAGGGATATTTATACTGAAGAGTAGGGGGTTTGTGATTTATGAAAGTGAGATTTTCAGAGATAGCTTGGTATTCGTGACTGTCGGATAAGTGAAATAAGGATTTTGCTTGTCCCTGTTAACTGACGTTTCATACAGGCTCAGATTAATGAGCTTTGGTTTGAACAAAGATTATTTGGGGGTTTGGTTGTTTTCTGTTTACATGTGTGTCCCTTTTCCAATTAGGGCCAAAGATCTTTTCTCATCTTGAGTCCCAATGAAATATTTGGATGCTGTTTCTTACTCCACAACCACTAGTGTGTGTGGGGTGCTGCTCTGTCACTCCATGCAAAAATTATCTCTTGTCTGCTAGAAGAGGTATTTGCAGACTGAAATGTTGAGAGGGTCCATGAGCTGACAGGATTTGTTCTTGATGAGCACAGTCATTTTGGGGTATGAGGCAGCTATTGGCTTTGTCACTGTGGGGAGCAGCCTTTGGCTTCTGTTTATCAATCCCCTATGAATTGGGACACAGATCAGGAGCAACAGGACACAGGAAACATGTTTAGAAATGGAGTTAGGTGTGTAACGTGAGTAAACTGTGTCAGCAGTTTGTATTACATTTAACTGAAGAATTGGTGTCTTCAGATAGAATTGTAACAGACAAAACACTATCCAGTGCCATTACCTGGCAGCCTGGAAGTTATTTTTTCATGCTTTGCCAGTTGTTTTCATCTACCTGGTCAACTCAGTGCTTCAGAAAATGAAATGAGTAGCCTGCAGTGCTGCTTAACAATTGGGAGAGGCAGGGCTGTGAAGAGAGCTCGATGTGTGCCTGGTATTGAGTGCGGTCTGTGGGTTATGTAATATTTATGTTTTACTGTTGACTGCACCAGATGTTCACAGAAAATTCCCTCTGGAGCAGCCCTTAGCTCGGACATAAATAGCTGCCTGTCCCATGATGCCATTAACTGTTCCATGATGCTGGATGGAAACCAGAGCGCCTCGCACGAGACGTGCTGGGGCCAGGGGACCTGTTTGTGTGGGTAGGGTCTGTGTGCACGGCACCCTTTCTTGGTTGGCATTTAAAATTAACGCTGGAAGTTTCACATTTGCAGGATTAGACTTGCTTTTACAGTCAGCTTTTCTTAATAGGTGAAATGTGAAGTGACGGAATAGGATTGTATTTGGCTGAAAGAAAAACTTGTTTTCAGGGGGTTTTTTTGGACTCATTTGAAGATGAAATAGCTGACAAAGGTCTCCTTTCCTGAAATCTTTTTACTCTTAAATATTGACATACTCTTGCTTTTAAGTACCTCAGACTTTTTTTTCCTCCCCTTGTTAACAACAGCTTCTTAATAAGAGATTAATCACTTTATGTGCTGTCTATTGTTCCTAATCACTGACTGTAGAGAAAAATGTGGAAAAGGCTTTGTGTAGCAGTATCCGAAAAATTGCACTTAAAATTGATTCTAAACTTCTAGAAAGGGATTACAAGAGGTACCTGAGGGTGCTGGCACTCATCTGTCTTGGCTGTTTTGGCAGCAAATTCCCCAATTCTCACTGCTGCTCTGAGTTTTTAACCCTGTGGCCCTGTTAGGCTGACAGTCTGCACTGGTGTAACAGACCCCTGGGACTGGTGCTCCCTTCTGGCTTTCTCATGCTGCCACTTCACCTTCTCCAGTACAGGGATGAAGGGAGGCCCGGCGTGGGTGGATGGCAGTCATAGTTACCATGTCTTAGATTTGCATTTTCTCACTAATACAGGCAGCAAACCTTTTTTGCCTCCTCCTTTTTTACCCTTTGGCTTTATCTTGTTATCTTGTGTTCCAGGATGTTCAGGATCCTTCAGTGACTGTGAGCTTCCCACTGGAAGAAGATGCAAGTGTTTCCCTGGTTGCTTGGACCACTACGCCCTGGACCTTGCCCAGCAATTTGGCCCTTTGTGTTAATCCAGAATTGCAATATGTAAAAGTGAGAGGCAAGTGTTAACTGAAGGAGACATGGAATGAACACTTCATTCAGTGCCTGTCAATATGTATTTATGTTTTGTATTGGGGACTGTTTTATGCTAAACTTATAGCCTTTTGGGGCTGAATCAGTGTTAGTTTGAAGGATGAGATTTATTTCATATATGGTTGATGATTTCTGACTGCCGTGCCTTTGTTAATTACGTGCATTGTGAGGACTGTTCCTTAAAAAATATTGAGAGGTTAAATAAAGAATCAGAGAGCCAGGGAAGTGTGACTGGGTGTCCACAGCTCTTTTCTCCCCTCCTTTCTTGGGGCTCAGACTCATGACCAGCTTCCTGCTTCAAGGAGTTTTCCAGAGTTTGCAGCTCTGTTTTTTTCAGTTGGCAATGGTGTATGTTATGATGCGTCATCTTTGCACTTAGAAAAGGAATAACTTTTATTGTTGAAATGTAGTTTTCTTTAATTATACCTTTATCTGCAGGCACACCCCCCCTTTTTTTTAATTTAAATAAAGTAGTAAGTAGGAATTTCCAGTTCCAACACCACCACGTAAATCTAGTGTGTGCCTAAGGTGATGTTAAACACAAAGTTGTGCAGGCCTTCACAGTGAACTCCATGTGTTTAGATTTTATTTCTTTTAAGAAAACTAAATATGTTTTGGTTATCAAAGATTTTAACTTAAGTTTGGTCATCTCACAAAGAATTATTGAGTAGTTTCAGAAATAACACCAACACCAGCATGAGGTGCTGAGTTGTTTGGTTTGGATGCCTTTAGACCGCTGTGGAACAGTGACCCTGGTCAGGTTGGCAGGGTAGCAGTCTGAGTAAAATTTGTCATTGAAATTAAAAAGTCAGGGTTTTTTGGAGTAGAAAATGGGTTTCCTTCATAACATTTAACTTCTTTTGGCATTTACTTCCTTTGTAAAGAAATCCAATCATATAAGTGATTGGAAGAGCAACTCTGAAAGGCAGCATAGAATGCAATGTATGTCCACTTAATAATATTGATTTTTATGTAGTAATTGTCCATCTTCCAATTGTTTCCCTCTGTTTCAGTTAAACATGCTGTAACTTTTCAATTGCTTTTTTGTTTGGCTCAGTGATAGTAGGCAACATGAGCTATTTCTGCCTCTGGAACAGCAAAACAGGATGAAAATCAGTGGACTGACTTTCATCCTATGGTTTCTGTTTAGGCTTAACTTTTGGAAAGTGTTCCTTAAATGGCTGTGGGGAAGGAGTATCTGGAAAGTAGAAGTTGATCAGCAGGATTATTCTGGGCATTATTACACCTACATTGATACCATCTTGCGTATACTGAAAGGTTTCAGAATGGTGCAAATGAGAGGATTTGTGTAACTCATTGTTTTATTTTATATTCTAGATAATGCCACAGGGAACATTTATGTTTTGATGGAATCCAGGCTGATAGCACTGTACAAATCTGACAATGAATATGAGATCCTTGACAGGCAAGTACATAAATTATTACACTTGCTAACTTTCAGGATTTTCCTAGATCAGAAGTTAAATATTTCAAGAAGATGGATATCTATGCATGTGTTTCTTGCAAAAACATCTGAGAGATTGAAATTTACTGGAACAAATTGTTATGTGTGTGAAGCTACAAACAGGATAAGTTTCATTAGCTGTCTTAGACAAAAATATGTGTATTGGCTTATCTTAAACTCTTTGTATAAAACATCAGCCTGTTAAAGAGGTAAAATAAAACAAATGTTTATTTGCTCGCTTTATTCTGTCCTGTGCAGTGGGTAAACAAACAAAAAACCAACAAAACCCCACCCAACACAAAACCACAGTAAAAAAATTCAGAGGCTAGAATGTTTTTTGAGAGTAACTCTGCTTCTTCCCTGGCATCAGTTATTTTCAGTTTTATCTTTTATCTTTTTTTTTTATTATTCTATGAAGCAGTTGAAAGGTTTACATTTGAAAAAGGAGGCTATCTAAGCAATTGCATGTAGTGACTGAATTAGGGAAGTAGAGAACTGGATGTTGCCTACACTGATGGCTTATTCTGTAACAGTTACATAATCATTATTTTATATTTCTTCATTGATTTCCCTTCCCCCCCACCTGAATGCTCTTAATCTATCACTTACTTTTAACTGATTAAGCTGTACTCAGCTTATAAAGATGATTTTCAGTGCTCTCATTCTTCATTCAGGATTTGCTGAACTTTCCATCTCCATAGTTTTCTTCTTCCCTTCTGACTCGTCAATAAAACCATTCAGTAGTGTCAGTGTTATGATAATCCTTTCAGGATACCACTGGAAATTTCCTTTTGGTCTGATACTGAATTAACCACTTTTTCTCTTGATGTGGTGATGTGTTCACCAGGTCGAGTGTTTGTGTGTGTCAGAATGAAATGTCAAAGTGTCCAAACTCTTACTAACAACTTCAGATTCAAACCTTACCTACTTGCTTGCTATCTAAGCTAGTTAGTCTGCCCAAAAAAATTTGTCTTGATTTGACTTACTGGTGACAAATTGATATTCTTTAGCACTTTCTAAAAACTAATCAATCACTTAAAGTTGAATGAGTTTGTTACACTAGTCTGGCTGGGTTTTAGGACATATCAGTGTGTCTAAAAACTAAGCCTTCTACTAAACCCAGTCTATTTTCTTAAGTGTTTTTAAATGCATTTCTTGTAGACTTAAAAAAAAAAAGAGCAAGCTGACTGTATTAAATTTGTTGATCTATGTTCTTTTAATGGAACACTACAGAGTTACCCTCAGTCTGGTGACAGTTGTTCTATACCCAGGAAAGCACTGAACAACTTTGGCCTTTTCTGGTGTAGTGTTTTCATCAGAACTGTGAAGAACCTGCTCTTTAAGGCAATCATACACATTTCAAATTTTATTGTTTGTGTCCCTGGCTGGTTGTATTTCTAACACGCTGTCCCCAGTCTTTGATTATTTTTTAAACATTTCCTTTTTTTTTTTTTACCTCTGCTTGTCCAAAAGGCTGCTGGCAATTTTTATTCTCCTCGCAGAGCAGTATATTTTTCTTCTTTCTGTATTAGAGCTACAGTCTTTTCAAGCTGAATTCTTTTTTGCCTTGGCCATGCTCCAACTTTTATTATGTAATAAATTAGTTCTCTCGAATGTGAAATGTGAGACAATTAAGAGGTAGCTGGCAGTTGAATGGATCTTTGACAGATTTAGATCTATGGGTATATAAATTCATGGAAATCAGATTTTCCAGTTCTGCTCTTAACTTTTTTCTTTCTTTAACTCACTTCTAAATTCTCAAGTAGTCAGGCCCTTGAGGGAGAAATTCATGCAACTATGCCAAGTGCCAGGCTGAGGTCAGGGAATGATCTAATTGAAAATGTTGTGTGTCTGAAGTCATCTGAACTTCCTGAGTCCTCCCATCCATCCCACCCTCCCTCAGACCTGACTTTGCTCTCCCTTTTCCTCCCAGGTTTTAGTGTGGGAATCCTGCTTCCCTGTTTCACTGCTGAAGTGGATTCCACCTTGATCAGGCTACTTTATGGAATGGTCTTGGGTGTGTTACCCCAGTTTTGGCCATGGAATGAGTTCTTGTTTTATTTTGCAGTGGTAGATATGAAATGATTGTTGAGCATTTTCCTCCCCCTGTGTTACATTTCAGTCCTTTTGCATACTAAACATTTAATTTCTTTACACTTTTCCACTGTTGTCTCTCTTTGGATTCTGGACTATTCAAACTAGGTATTTTTAGTCTCTTGAGAGTGAAGAATCACTATAGTGCTGTGAAGTGAATCTTATTACCATAACTTAGGTCACAAGAAGGCAGCATTGTATAAGTTTTCAGCTTGAAGTGTAAATCAGGAATGTGATCCACAGACTTTACCTTTCACTGACTTTGTGTTAAATAAGAATTTAACTGCCCTTTTTTTTTTTTTTTTTAAGCTAATTCCAGTGCTTTACATTCTGCATCTGAGCATTCCCACATCTGTGTGGCTGAGCACTGGGATGCTTTTCTCTCATCTGATCCCCATCAAGCACCTCAGACATTCCTAAGGCTGTTTGTAATATAAAATATATAAACCATCTGCAAAGCTGTGGCTTAAAATAGAAATCTCACCTTTTCCTAGAGGATATCGTGTGTGCTGAGCTGAGGAGTCGTGCTCTTTCACTTGGCATTAAATCCTGCTGGAGGTCCTTTCTGTGCAATCAAGACAGCTTTGAAGAGTTCCCTACTTTGAAGTGGTCAAGTTATTTTATGGTTTGACCATTGTTTGGGAAGCTGTACATTCAGGAGAGCATAGGGAGAGAGCACAGCTGTGACACAGTCAGAGAGCTAGCCCATCTATTAGATTGTTACCTTTTAGGTAGGTTTTTTTTTTTCCCCCTGAAACTGTGTGATTTAAGCACTTTGAGGAGAGTTCTGAGCTGTGACTCACAGTCTAATCACTGTCTTTGTCAGCTGTTGTCAGAAGCCTGGAGGGAGCCACATCTACAGGCTCTGTCTCTGTCTTAGATTTCTTGTCAGGCTCAGCTGGTTCCTCAGTTGTCTCTGTCTGTGCTGGATCATTCTCTGAGATGCCTGGGGAGAGTTTGGATGCCGAGTTTTATCCTAAGGAAGGGGCATCTGAGCTTTAAAGGCTGCACTCCCCTGTTTGACAGTCCTCTGTGCATAACACTCTGATGCTTTGCATCAGGGCTTACTTGGTTCTGTTGAACATGCTGTTCTAAGGGGCTTTGTTGTTAGGACTATTGTGTTTTATCCAGGAGCTTCTTGCCCACTTTCACCAGAAAGAACTTGTCATTAATGCTTAATTCATCTATTAATTTACATTGACTGCTTGATTGGAAGGCCATCGGATACAAGTGTACCTGCTGTCTATTAACAGAGATTCATTGAGACATTTTTTTGTGTGTCCAAGTCCAAATTGCTGAAGAGGCATAGAAATAGGAAGCAAATATTGAAGAAATGCCCTTTTCTTTGCCTTATGAAATCAAATTCTGTCAGGGATGGAGAAAAAGTAAATAGGAAAAAAAGCAATTTTCAAGTTGTTAATTTATTTTCATGTAAATCTTTCTCCTCAGGTTTCCTGGCATTGCACTTAAAGGCAAGAAATATAAACCACTTTTTGAATATTTTATTCAGGTAAGATGAACAAGTTTGGTGTTGGGTACAGGATACAAGGACAAAAATAAAACTAATTTTCAGTATTGCTTGTTTATGTTAAGAAAGTCTTGTATCCTAATAACAAATTCCAGATTGTACTGAAGTACTTGAAAATCCTAATGAAAGGTTAAAAAATAGAGTGCTGATTTTTTTTTTGTATTTTTTTAAGTTTTAAATAAACCCAGAGTAAGAATTGAGTGATAAATAAAAGTTTGATTTCAGATTGCAGAGAAACTTTCAGTACACATTAATAAGCGGGCAATATTGTCTCAACCTCTCATCTGTTGAGCTGCTGTTGTCAGCCTGTTAAGTCCACAAGTTTTGTCTTCACAAGAGTGACTTTGGCTGTGAATAAGTCACAGCCAACATGTCATGTTGTCATTGAAGAGTTAAAAGCCTTTGCTGAACAACCTACTGAAACATCAGATTTATATGGACACAGTAGTTAAGCACTGCATTAAATCTAGCATACTTAATAGCACCACAGATAGTAGAATATGTAGCAATAGGAGAGGAGGTAGAGAATTTATATATATATATATATATTTTAAATCTGGTTAAAAATGGATTAAATTTTTCCAAGAGAAGTGGATTACAGCACTGCTGGCCAAGCAGCTCTTACCTCGGGTAAGGGATTTGGTCACTTGTGACACCATCTGTTCTGAAGCATGTGCAGGAGTCACCAAGGTGAGAAAACCTCTGCAGGGAGCAGGGCCTGATACTTCCAGAGAAAAGTCAAACACAACTGAATCTGGAAAATTGCACTGTGGATGTCGAGGTTTGGAATGAACAAATTTTGTGAGTCCTGCTGTACTTGTGAGGAGCAGATGGGTATCTACCATGTTTTATTTTGAATTTAGAATGGAGGTCTTGTCTCAAAATATCTCTGTTCAGAACAAGCCAAATCTAATATTTGGTAACATACTTGGTGCAGCTGTGACTGCAGTAATATTTGTTTACTGTTTTTGTGTTAAGGAAGAGAAAATAGTTCTTTATTTTTCATTAGCTATGTACTGAACACCCTGAAAACTGTCAGATGTTTTCTTGGCAATTTTTTATGGATACTATTTTCTTTTTTTCTTTATTTGGTATTCACCATCCTCTTCTCTGGATGAAATAAGGAAAATGTATAACAGCAAACTCTGAGATTGTGGACTATAAGAGCAAAGTTGTTGTTTTTTAAATTAAGAGGGATAGTGGACATACAGAAGTGCAAGGAGACTTTGTACCTTTCTTGACTGTATCCTCATATTCAGGCATGTATTGATTTGCAGTCTGTTAATCACAGAAGTGTGTGAAGATCTGTGGCTTGAAGAGTAATTGGCTTTAAGGCCTTCTGGAGAGGTGTTAGATTTAATCACATCTGACGCTGTTTAAATGAAGTATACAGCCTGGGTGTGTGGGCTGTGGGAAATCATTAAATGTTAGGAATGTCACATTTTACTGTGTCACTTCCAATGCAGTTCTTTAGTCTTGTGTGTGGCTAGTGGCTCTTCAAGGTACTTAAGAATTCTGTTTTGCTTTGTGTGTGTGTGTATATATATATATATATGAAAAACATGTTTTTGTGTTACAGTGCAAAGACCACGGTGCCTTTACTGTGGTGGTAGATGGTTACGTGAAGGAGGAGGAAGGCACAGGTGTTGTACATCAGGCTCCCTATTTTGGTGCTGTGAGTATGAACTACACATCTGTAGTGCTAATTTTGTCCAACACAAGTTGCTTGGCATTCCAGCTCCTGGGGACTGTCTGTCAGGGTGATTGATGTTAAATGATCTTCCTATGTGCTCCTTACAAATGTAATAATACCATGTAGCATTGTATTCTAATGAGCTCTTCCACTCTCTAGTGCCCTTTGAGTGCTAGACTGGAGGGGTTTTGCGTCCCTTGGTTTGGTTACTGTTGTTGGGATGTGAACTCCCTGTTGTATCTTCTGTGTGTCATTGATCTTAGTTTTTCCCCAAGTCTAAAGCTAGAGCTTGGAGAAGGACTGGTCTGTTGCACTGATAGTGCAAGCTGGCTTTGCTAAGGGATAATTTGGGATGGTACCAGCAGTTCTGTTCACCACACTGCCTCTCTTCAGCCTTTCAATGTCATTACTCACTGGGCTTTTAGAGAATGAGAAAATGCTTTCACTGCTTTTGTCCTGAGACTTCATCCCTTGGCATGAAAGGATTTTGTTGCACTCCATTCTTTTTTCTGTCTTTATTGTCCTTTCCCTCAGTCTGTTCTTTTCAAAGTTGAGAAGAATAATTTTTCATGGATTTAATCATTCCAGTTTTTGGACACATGAATTAAATGCACTACTTTAGGCTTATTGTCCTTTTTATATCATGTCCTGTCTTCAGCCATTATCCAAAGATGCCCCCAAAAAACTTGCAGTAGAGCTGCCAGTGCCTAGCAATTAGCAATGCTTGGCCCACGAGCTCTGTCATAATTTCCAGAAGCTGTTGGCATTAGGAACAGACCTCTTTGTATTCATGTGAAATAGCCCATCCTTTTCCGTCCTTTTTTCCCTGCATTTTTCTGAAGGGTACATCCATTGTGGTGGTGTTTCCCTTGTCAAGATGAACATTGATATGAAAAGATGTGCCAGCTTAATATAGCTGTGAATAAAGAAAATTGGACAGGGCTATGTTAGCAGTTACAAAGAAATTAATGGTAACTGGTGAAGTGTCTTGGGGAGTGTAAATCTGTCCCACTGCTGCTCCTCAGGCTGTTCCCTGTAGCTAAATCTTGGATTTGACAGAGGGGTGAGGGAGCAGATGTGGTTTTGAGTTGCTGTAGGAGGTGAAGGAAGGGAAGAGGCAGAATAGAGCAGGAGCTCTGGAAGAAGCTTTCCCTTGGCTGCTGCTGTTGGTGGTCTGTGTGTGTGCACAATGCAGTTGTTGGGAAGGTTGACTAGCCAGTCAGAGCAAGGATTATCTGCTCTCTTTTAATTGATTTTGTTAAAGTCCACGAAGATTGGTAAACACAGAGGAAAAAATGTCTTTGTCTCTCTCACTCCTGGGAAGTCAGCAATTATTTTTAAAACTTTTTTATTAGAGTAACATTAGAGTATCAGTTCAATGCTTTGCCAAGGAAAAGGACATAAAACATTTGTGGGAGGAAAAAGCACACAGCCATCACAAACAGAGCTTTGCACTCGTTAGCTCAGGAGAGGTTTGACTTCATAATGCTTGATACGTGGACCTGAGTCAACTGGCTGTGCTGCCTTTAGAAGGAAAACTGCACAGTATGTATTGCACTTAGTGCTGCTGCCTTTCTCTTTTGGGATGCACAGAGTTCAGTTTTGAGAGCCCACAGGTTATTTCTGTTCAGAAAGGCTCACAAAGGGTCCTGGTTCAGTAATTCGTTGTACAGTAGGCTCTGTGTAGAATAGAGTGTTACAGGGTTGGCTTTACATGTTGGCCCTTTGGACAAGCTTAGATGAAAGAAGGGATGTAGTTCATGGTGGCAGACAGGACTGTCTCCCTAATTAATGGGCTTCTCTGCACCTTCCTGTGCTGTTGTGTTGATGGTGGGGCAGGAGGCAAGAGTCAGAGGAGAAGGAATAGAGAACAGTCCTTCGCAGGAAGCCTCCTAGCTTGTCTGTATTCCTTCCCATCATCACTATAAATAAGTCCCTTTGATGAACAGAGACGTCAAGTATGTTGTTTTTTATTTAATCCTGCTTACTGACACGTGTTCTGTATTGCTGATGGCTTAGAAATGTATCCTTCTCCAACAAAATTGCAAGTAAAAATTCACCTTCGTTTAGTTCCAGGATATGTAGTTTCGTTGTCTTGTGTGATGCATGTGCCAAATACAAGCTGCCACGCAGTATCAGAGCACTCTGTTATTTGAGTTCAAAAGACATCAAAACTAATGCTCACAGAACAAGACAAACCTGTATTAAAAAGTCTGTAAACTCATTGTTACATCCAGGTTAACATGACACTAAAATTCAGCTGCTCAGGCATTTCATCATATGTAGATGTCCCTGCAGTCAACTTAAAAAGCTTCAGTAACATTTTAATTTGCATACAGATTTTTAATTTACTTCTAGTGCTGTTCAGACTGAGTCACACAAGTTTCATAGATCTGTTACTTTCTTTTCAGTACACTGCAAAAGTGTAGCTGTTTTTTGTTAAGGGGTTCTGAAGGTGAACCTTTGATTTCATGTTTTTATTGTTTTTTTTAAAATTTCAGATAGAAAAGCTTTTGATTCCTCATGAGTGAGCTGTTTAATAGCTTCTACTTCATTTTATGTAATACAACTCTTGTATGTATTCTTTTGAGAGATTTCATCATGGCAGGGGTACAAAAGTGAAGGCTAGGACTTCTGTCCTGGAAAGAATTGATGTCTTAGCTTTTATTTGAGTTCAGCATTTGTGGATTTCCGTATGAGCCTGCGTATGTCCTTACGTTGTGATTACTGAAGCAAATCTTCATTAAATCAAGTGGCAGGTCAGTCTGGAGAGCTTTTCCATTCAGGTTTTTCCAAAGAAAGGAACTAACTGTAGAAAGCCAGTATAGCAAAGCCCTTTCTCTCTCACTGAGTGCATCAGTGATGCAAATGGAACCGAAGCACGTCTTGCCCGGGGTCCTGCGAGGTGGCAGGTTAGTTCTGATGTCTGAGCAGGGTTGTGAGCGTGCCAGGCTTTGTTGGCTGCTGGTTCAAAGCCTCTAACAATTCCCTGCCAAGCCAGGGCTTAACGATTGCTCTGTTGTCTGGCCTGAGTGTTAAACCTTTTTGGGTGCCTCAGCAGTAGCAGCTGATGGAAGGCTGGGGGAATGGGCTTATCTCAGTTTTCTGACTGATGGGGAGCCTGAAGAAAGGTGATGCCTGTCCACAGCTGCTGGGGAGGGGGGAGGCTGTGGCCTGGTGTAAAGGAGTGCTGCAGCTGAGGTGCTGTGTTGTTTCTATGTGTAATGCCTCAGTACATAAATTAACCAACTTCACTGTCTCTGTGTTTGAATTTCGTCTGTCAAATACAACAGGCAGCATCTGCCAGATGTGGCTTGAGGAGCTGGTGGCCACAGGGGCTAGTAGGTAGGGTTGGAGGTACAGGATGAGGGCCACTGCAAGGATCTGGAGACGCTGCCCTGGCACTCAAAGCTGCCTCACATGTGTTGGTTTGGCCTAGGGAAGCAGAGTTCGAGTACCTATGGAGCACTGGGTTATTGAATCCTCATTTACACTCACGCTTCTGATGCGATCTGCTTGATCAAGGGGCACAGTTTGCTTAGGAGTGCAGCTGCTGTGAAATATCTGCTGTGTTTGATGCAAAGTGAACAGAGGAGGAAACTGCAGTTCCTGCCAGCTTTGGGAGGCACCATCACTGCAGCTTCTGTTTGTACACACACCTTCAGGTTTTGCCCCAGAGACTGTGCTTTGCCTCATTTTGTCAGGGCAGCAATACAGGAACCTCTGAGATTCCAAAAACCTTAGGCAGGGCCTCCTTATTTGAGGAAAATGAAGTGATTCTGTGAATGTGCTAGTCTGCAGCTGTTCCTTTCTCTCACCCCAAATAATGTTCTCTTACCTTAGGGTGAGAAATGGGGTAATCTGGGTGATAATTAGTTAAGATGTGGATTTACTGTGAGTTTAAGTTAAAATCTGAACTTTCCTGTCCTACTAATTTTGTTTTACTCTTTTCTGTGATACCATTATTGTTTAGTTATGTTAGGAAATTCTGAAGTGACCCTTTTTTTTTTCTTTCCTTTTTTTTATTTTTTTACTTCTTACTGCTACAGGAAATTAAAAATCTGAGTGGAGGCTGGCCAGGAAAGAACCAATGATGTCCATGTGTGGTTCTTGGTCAGTAGCATTACCTATGAGCCAGCAAAGTTTGAGAAATACAGATTTAAAGGCTTTAGATCTTTAAGACATTGAGAAAATGGGATTTCTTATATGAAGTGCCAGAATTAGATTGATTAAAACAACCTGCCTTGTGATAAATGCTGTGTAGGCTGGTGAGCTGAACAGAGCCAGGCTCTGGCTGGGACAGAGCATGATGCAGTGGTTGGCAGGTCCTTGCTGTGCAACAGGAGCCTGCAGCTGATCTCTGCATGTGTGTGGGTGTGTTTGCACACGTAAAATGTGTGTGTATAGATGCACTTATGTACACAGAAGAACATGCACATATCCCTTCTACTAGGTGAGAAAAACCACATATAGCCTGAAGAAATCATAATTTTTCTGATGAATAAAACTGCAGTCCTATAAACAGAGTCTTTTCCTTGCACATTTGGAATTAGTGAAGGCTGAGTGTTCTGCTATTCTT
Organism: Grallaria varia; assembly: GCA_013396735.1. Classification (NCBI taxonomy): domain Eukaryota; kingdom Metazoa; phylum Chordata; class Aves; order Passeriformes; family Formicariidae; genus Grallaria; species Grallaria varia. The sequence continues at coordinate 17,766 of VWZG01009427.1, read as the reverse complement.
GTCCAGTCATCATGTTTTCTGTTTAATTTCTGTTTTGTGTGATGGATATTTTAGCCAGTATTTTGTATTCCTACAAACTTGGTGCTTGTCTTTTGTAGGAGGATTACAGAGTCTGTATGGATTTTAATATCATTCAGAAGGACTCTGTGCCCGTGTGTCCTGTTGATGCATCTGGCTGCTTCACAGCTGAAGTGGCTGACTTTGCTGGGCAGTATGTGAAGGTCAGTGATCTTGGAGAACGTAAATTTCTACTTTATTCAAGATATGTTTTATGTATAGTAGAAGTGTTCTCTTTCTCTAAGTGAGTTTGTCTTCATTGTGTGTCTGGTACGTGAATAAATTAAAATGTTTTAACGTTTGCAACAAGGTTGGGTTTGTTTATTACAATAGCTGAGAAATAAAGAATTGGAAGTGTTAGTAATGTGGTGTATCTGTGGTGAAAGGAGTATCTCCTGTTTGCATCTACTGCAGGAGGAGCCTCACTCTTGGCTTTTACCCTTTCAGAAATGTCATGTGCACAGTCTGTGGGCATATGTGCCTGCCTTACCTCGAGGTGACTGAATTCACACAGGTGGTTGCAGAGTTTCTACCAGCCAGTTAATGTAACATGACCTGTTAGAAGGGAAAAATCCAATAATTTTCACCATTTGTGGCATGTCTGGCAACATGAATTTGTTTGCTCATAAATGCAGGAGAATCCATGTAAAAGGATTGCTGCAACTACCAATTCCTAGCGGGGGGGTGCCTCTTAAATTCCATGTCCTAAGAAAAAAAAATTGGTTTTAGTCATGCTGTTACAGTTTGATAGCAAACCACAATCTTGTAAACTTGGAAATTTACTTGGAAAAGACTTAAAAATCTCGTGTTGTGTTTGAACTTAATCAGCTCTCCTTGCTTCCTGCAATACATTAAGGGAAATACAACAATGGTGGCTCCATGTTTGGTTTCTTGCGGGTAGAAATCTGAACTTAACGCTCTTGGAAAATATTCTTTATCATGCTGAATTTTTGCTGTATTGTAAATATTTGTGTATTTTTTTCCTTAATGTCATGTTGACACTTGTTTGTTCTGTAGATTGTGTTAAATTATTAATATATAACTCTTACTTCCAGCTTAGCATGTAAATCCTGGTTAGTTAGTGAAGTATTACTAAATATTATCAGTTTCTGAAATCTAATCACATTAGAGGAATTTGGTGCAGGGAAGTTTAAATACTAGGTAAGAAACACTATGTGACTTCCTGTCACAAAATCAAAAGATTCAGTAAAAGATTTCAGGTATTAAATAATATGAGTGCTGGCTTGTATTAATGCTACAGAAAATCTGATTTTTGCCTATAGTTGTGTGTATGTGGAAATAGAGTTAGGGGTGAAAAAGGACTGTATAGCAGGATTTGGAGAGCAAATAAAACAGAGTTTACAAAGTTATGCTGCCTCTGCTAGAAATGTATAAATTGTATAGAAGCTCTTTAGATCTTTTTCTTTTTGTGTGTGTGTGTGTGTAAATGCTGGATTGCCTACAGGGTTTTTTCATTACTTTGGGTATTGGAGACAAATCCTGTAGTAGCTCACTGAAAGAGTGACATTTGTATTCCGAGGAAAACTCTCTGTTGTGTCCCTTTAGGATGCGGATAAGAACATCATTAAAGTGCTGAAAGAGAAGGGCCGACTGATTCACAGTGCCAGTTTTAAGCACAGCTATCCCTTCTGCTGGAGGTAAGGACAGAGGCGTGTATGGCTTTGAGATTGAGGGTTCTGACAGGAGTTCTTCAGGTTTGTCTCACTTCTACACCTCCCTTGACCTGCTTAATTTTATAACTAGACCAAAAGTAAAATGAATTGACATTACTGGTTTAGGAGAGCTCCAATTTTAGTTCAGTAATCAAGTAAATTAATTTCTTTTGGCCATAAATATGATGAATTTAAATGTAGCACTGAAATTTTTTTCTATTATGACTTTATGGGTGCGTTTTTGTAGTTTGCATCTCTCATTCTTTGGTGTTCCATGCAGTACTCCTGACTACCTTCTGAAGCTGTGTTTTGTTTTTTTTTTTTCTCTCTAAGCAGCTGAGTAGTGGGAAGGCATTTTTTGGTACACTTTGAATTGTATCCAAATAAGGTGGTCACAGAATGCCTTCAGATGTTCATGTTGAAGCTTTCCATGTTTTGGATAAAATGGCTAAATTACAGTTGTTAGTTAGTTGTTTTTAACCTTGTAAAATTACTTCTTTATTTGGAGTCTGGTGGAGCCCGATTGCTTATAACATGGAAACATCTGTATTGTTGATTAAAATCCAAGTTAGCATTTACCACTGCAGGGGGTATTAAGTATAACACATAAATAGGGTTTTTCTGCTCTGTCATTCCTGAACAGAGTTCCTCTTGTCAGGAATAACAGGTGTTTATATTATCTGTGGAGACTTCTCAGAATTGTTTGGTTTTGCCTACTAGAAGTTCCAGGTCGGGTCTGGACTATCAGGTAGGTGGTTCAGCAGAGGAATTTTCTGTCAGGAATTTTCCCTGTCAGACTGGGAATCCTGCATGTAGAAGTCTCCATGGGCCTTCAGTGTTAGTGAGCAAACATAAGTTTTTGGTTGAGGAATATGGGCTAGACAGGTTTAATCTGGAAATGAAGCATATTTTTATTAGCATTCTCTGTAGTTTGAACTGTTTGCAAAACTGAGGAAAAAAATCACTGAGCAATGTCAAATTTAAAAAAAGTCTTCAGTAGTATTTTAGCAGGAGTATTGTATTAGACTTTTATTACAAGTAAAGACACTCTTAAAATAAAAGACCTAATTTAATTATCTGAAATGACTTGAAGATTTTAAATTGTACCTGATGCACACAGCACCTGTACTGAAATAACTGAGAGAAGCTCTTTTGCCTCTCTAATGCTTGAGGTGAAGTGTTTTAACAGTGTGTATTTGTCTTTGATCTACAGCAAGAATAACCTTTGCTTGCTATTGAATAACAGGATTGGTTTGTTTCTAAAAGCTGCCTGGAGGAGGAAGGGAAATGGTTCTTCCAGTGTTATGTCCTTGATGATTTGGGGCAGTTTTTGAGAAATGGAAGCCTGAAATCAAGCAGTGCTTGTGCTATTCTTGTGTAGCAATTCAGATACGTGGCCATGGCCACCTGAGACAAACCAGGAGTATAGAAGTGCTGATTCTGTAGAACATCCTTATTCCTGCCACTCTGTTGACATTTTTGTTGATGGATGATAAGTTGCAGGCAGCACCTAGCAGCAAATTATCTGGTGGGAAGAACAGAACAATGGCTTCTACTTGAAAAGCTCATTTCACTGCCATCACAAATCAAACCATAATTGGAATATGCTAAAAGTAGAAGAGTAATTCTTAACTTTGAACATAGTTATAACTGATTTTGATTAATGTAAGAAAACTTTGAAATCAGACTCTTTTTCTTAATATACTATTGTTCATGCTTTTCCCTGAAACCAGGCAGTTGTTGAATCCTTGGTACGTTGAGAAATTTGCCTTCTTTTTACATATGAAATTAGGGTCCTTCTCTACATTTTGTTAGTGTGTTATGTAATGCTTCTCTGTCAACTTTAAAATCTGAGAGGAAAACAACAGCTTGGTAAGGACACAGCAGATAGTTTTCAGTTAGAATTTGTCTTTATTGGAATTGCTGAAGGTGGAGAACATGTGTGATCTGGAGGGTCTGTATGGTCTGGGCAGCAGTTCAGCAACTGGCACAGCAAAGCTGATGAGCATGAGAGCTGGAGTGTCTCTCCCAGCTGCTGCCTGCCATTCCACTGGGGACCAGTGTTGGAAAGCTCCAGCAGTGCCAGATACAGAGCTTTGTCTTTTCCAAGCCAGTGAAGGCAAGGCCAAGAAGCATCTTTCATAGCATGTGCTCAATTATGATCATTTGCTTTCTAAATTACAAGAAAACGGAGTAGGAGTAAGATCACAAGTTATGATTTCATTCCTGATATATTTCTAAAGGGTCTATTTGTAAGGAGAACAGAACTTTGTACAGTTCTGAGACAGGGAGAAAGGTTTAGGCAGGAGTTTTATAAGGCTCAGTCTGAATTAAGGTCTCTCTGGGTGATTTTCCCCTTGTGTAGATGGAAAACACAACCCAGCAATGGGTATTTCTCATTTGATGGCCCATCAAAGAATTGAGTCTGGATTCAGTTCAACCTTCTCACCAGTCATGAAGGGCAGAAATGTGTAATTTGTCACTGGTTGGGCAAATTTTAGTGTTTTGTTCTCTCCTGTCTCCTGCTGAGGCACTGCTTGGCAATACAGTGAGAAAAAAAAACATTGAGGGAAGCTGTGCCCATCTCCCCTTTCTCACTGCCACTGTGTAGGTGGAGCGGTGCTCTGGAATGGTGCTCAGGTGTTACAGACTTGGTGCCAGGTTGAAATCCTGGGAAATGCTTATGGCTTCATGTGCTTGTCCCTTTGTCACCGATCCTCCACGTCTGAAGCTGCTCAGTGCACCGAGCCTTGTCTGCAGCCAGCCCTGGCAGCTGCTCGCCCCTCGCAGGGCTTGGGTGCCAGTTTGTTGTACCAACCTTCCTTCTGCAATATGTTGAGGCCATGTGAGGAGATGTTGTGATCAGGTTTTGTTCTTCTAGTTTCCAGTTACTCAAGGTCTTGTGATGGCAATTCATCATTCCTTGGCACTTCTGAAACAAGATGCTCAGTGAAACTAAAAGTTTCTGGAGTACCTTATGGATTGGGAGTACTTTGTTTCTTCCTGTGATCTTGCTGCTGTGTGAAGAGTGAACTGAACTGATCCTTTTTTTAGGTGTTAGACCTTAAATTTGGGAAGCAAACAATCCTGTCTAGTACATTTCCATTTAATAGCTAGGACATGACTACATTAATATAACTTTGCGCTCTTAGGGTTTCCTGTAAGATTAATGATACTTTAGCACCTAAACAGATTGAAACATATGGGCTATAGTTGAAAAGGAAACCTCTCCTATTGAGTAATTTAGGGAATTGCTCAGTCTATGGGCTCTGGCCTCTATGTTTCCATTTCTAAGCAAGTTGGGAAACTGCTCTCCTCCCATATGGATTTTGGTTCATTGCTTATTGAAGTAAGGAATACGTTAAGATATCTTTAAAACTTCTTTTATATGCTTATCTGTGTCTCTTGTTTTTCTCCTCCTTTCTTCTCCTTAACCCTAGGTTCTGTTACTGCTTCATGATTTATGATATTCAGTTTAAATGCAAAATAGTAAGACCAGCTTAATGTTTCCTGGCTGTTCAGGTCTGTATGCACATTAAAAAAACAAGATGCAGAATGAGCTCATGTGGAAGACTCAAATATGACTCATTATATCAATTACTGAAGTTCGTGTTGTTGTACTGTGTAGGAGCACAAATTTCAAATTCAAGTATTGTTTCAACATTCTCATGGTTACTCTTGCTATACAAGTTCTTTGATTTACTGCATTGGAAAGCCATAAATATTTTATTTTTTTTTTTAGGATTTGATTTTAAAACAGTAGCTCATGTAAGTGTAATAGTATGTGCAATTTAAAAAACGAAACAAACCCCAATCTTTGTGAGTGTGATAATATTTCAGGAACAGTGAATTGAGCCTGTGGAAAGGGGACTGTCATGTACAAAACCACCTATTAAAGAGCACTTGATTAATAATGCAGCACTTCTAATGGTTTTGTTTTGCTCCCTTCCCCATAATCTTCCCTCTGCAGGTCAGATACTCCACTGATATACAAAGCTGTGCCAAGCTGGTTTGTCAGAGTGGAGCACATGGTGGAGAAGCTCCTGGAGAACAATGCCCAGTGCTACTGGTAATGTCTCCATACATCTTTTTNGGGGGGGGCTGGGATTCTACAAAGCTATTCCACCATTAGTGTGTGCATGCTCTCCTTCTGAGCCAATGCTGCTGGAATGGGGCTGAGGCCATTTTAAACAGTATTTTGTCTCAGTTTTAACAAGTAAGGTTGAATACTTACTAGTAACTTAGAGCAAAATACGCTGCAGCCTCATTGAAAGTGTCAGGGTATACAACCCTGAGCAGTTCAACATGAGTGAAGCTGCAGAGGAAAATCGCCCTGCAGAAGCATGGAATTGCAGAGTCAGGCTTCCCAAAAAGCTCCCCCTGAGAGAGGAGTATAGGTAGCTTAACTCTGGGTATATGTTGTTCCAAATTAAAATAATTTTTAGGTAAGTTTTTTTTTCTTTTCACCTAGTTATTGCAGATAAGGTTGATTACTTTGTCACAGGTACATTTAAAGAACAAAAACCCCCATGCCCCCTCCCTCAAAACACCCACAAAAAATCCAACCCAACTGCCCTAGCTTGTGGAACTGTTGTAAGCAAATTCAGTTTCAGCGGTTTAAATAAAGATTTTCTACTCATGGCAGAAATTAAATCTTTATATGTATGTAGGGAATGTGAAAAATATCTCAGAAATATATAGAAAACAGCGCTAGAGTCTTAGATTAATAGATTATTAAATGCAGTGAGAGGGAGCTGTTGGTGCTGGTGGCAGGAGAGTTGGGATCCCACCACTCTTCCATCACAGTTGTCTCTTCTCAGCAACTAAGATGATGTCAAAGAAGGTGACTCAACTTCCAGTGAGCAATTGCTGTGTTTTTTCACGGGAAGTAGTTGGCAATTACATTTTCCCCGAGCAGCTTTTGCATAACTGCTTACGTGGTACAAGCACTGCGAATATTCAAGTATGTGGGACAAGTTAGTGATCCATTATAGACTGTCCAAAAATGCTGCAGCGTTGGTTTGCTGATCAGCACATGCCCAGTCTGGGTGTGGAAGGAGAGTTTATAGACTAGGAAGTGTTGCTTTCTGTTTTCCATAGCTGAACATACTGTGATCCTTCTCTGGGGGAAAAATAAGCTGGAGAGGGGGTGAAAGTGTTTGTTCTCAGCTTTAATTAGCTTTCTCAAGATGCTTTTACTGTTGGGATGACAGTAGACCTGCATACTTAATTCTCCCATGAACATAAGAAAGATGGAATGATCCTATTAAGGAAATGTTTGAATGGATGAGGTCATTTTGCTTTTCCAGAAGGCAAAGCTACAAGAAGAAGCTGCTCAAGTAACCTCTGTTCATCCAGGAGTCATTAGTAAGGGTTAGTGATGAATTTGAACCCTCCCTGTCATACATATTTGGTTTTTCAGTGGTGCTTTTTGTAAGGGTTGAGTGGTGGGGATACAAGTGGAAGCAAATGTAGGAGCCGCTGTTGCAAAGGTTGGGTGAGAAGAGCAGGCAGTTAAATCATTTGGAATTAAAGGAACCATTTGGCCTTGAGGCAGTTCTGGAGTTTGAGCATAATTCCATAATTGGACATAAAATTGGTCCTTCAGGCCTTCTCTCAAAACAGTGTGGTCTTAGGGATTATGAGAAGCTTTTTGTTGGAAATATGTCTACAAATACGGATGCATTATCACAAAATGATTAATAATACATATTTCCAGTATGTGATTTCACAGCAGTTTGAATACTGTGTGGCCTTTATTCCATAAAGTTGGCTTTTAAAATCCAGCTTTTTATAAGAGTAAAGCAGTGTTTTTAAGACTTTCTTCCTGTGTTCTCTGCTGATGTCAGTTTTGCTTAGGCTGTAACTTAAGTTGGACTGAGACTTCTGGACTTCCTTCCCAAAACCTACTTTTTTTGCTTTTGAAGAGACTTGATCTCTGAAAGTGTCACAGGAATAATATGTAGCTTTTTTAAAATTTATTTTTGGATTCTCTGGGGCTTCAGCATGTCCTGAAAATGAGAAAATTTGGGATAAATGCTTTTCAGACTATATTAACCTTTACAAAATGAGTTTGACTGCATTGCTTTTTTTTATTCCTATAAATGACTGATAGGTATATATTGTCCCTTAAGAATAGCTGCCCTCTTGATAGATATCCTTTCTGATGAAATAGATTAAATGTAGTTGGACATACTTTGCAACCTGATTGCATTTCTAATTAGTTTTTTTAGTGAATTACCCAACTGATAAAGCCACAGTCATTCAAAATTTATTAAAGCCAGCAACAGTATCTTCATTTTTAAAAATGAACTTAACTGTAGCTTTCAGGAATGGTTACATGAGTAATGTGCCAGCATTTTTGTGAAATCAGAAGGTTAATAAAAACCAAAACAAACCAGTTTCTCTGTCCCAACCTTATTCTGACCCGAGTGGAAAGTAACTTGTGTTGAGTGTTCATGGAAATGCAGATTTGGAACAGTATTTAAGAGGCTGTGTTTCAGTCTTTAATTCAAGTTCCCTTACTGAAAGTTCTCTCGCATACAGCTGGCAGAAGAGATTGTTTAAAAGAGATGAGATGAAGAGGGGCAGATTTGGCTGCAATACAGTCCAGGCCTGTCAGACCTTGCCTTGCTGTTGTTACTGCTAAAGGAGAGTTGGATGCAGCACCAATGGATTTCAGCCCTAATTGTTGTTACTATCATTTTATAGAGCAGTTTGTTGAAAGAGCATTATCTATGTAACCACAATGAATGACTAAACCGTGACACCTTAGATTCTCTTGTAGAATATAGGACTAATTCCTGTCATCAGTGTTTGAAGTTGGTCTAAATAGCAAATTTATAAGTTATTGTGAATGGTAAATTAGTAAAACTTATGGTTGTTTCTAAACTATTGTAGCACATACTTCTGACAGTGCACGTAATATTTCTATACTTGCAGGCCGATGGAAAAGATTCTGCATATGGTACTTTATATTTAAATATCAGGTTTGAACTTTTTTTTCCTTTTAAACCTCCCTCGCTTAAAGTTCTACTTCAGTGACTCCTGAAACGTTTCCCTCTGACTGTTGCCAAGTTTCTAACGTTGGATATTGTGCAGTTCTGATGTTGGTTGCGTAAGACGGACAGCACTTGGTGCAGTGGAAAAATGAGCATCAGTGGAAGGAAAGCAGGTCTGGGAGTCAGAGGGAGACTTCAAAGAAAACCAACCTTTTGTTCTGGCATCTTCTCACCAGTGAAAAATTCAGGCATTGTAATGAAGAGCTTGATGTATAGGTCATTAGTTCAAGGTATTATTTCTTTGCCTTTCATCACTGAAGCTGTTAGTTCTCACTGAAAATACCATACAGAGCACTTCAGTCAAAGTGAATTTCCTCATTTACCTCAGTGAGTTTTGCACACCCTTCCTGCAGCTCCTGCAGGAGCACCCCAAGTGCCTCCTCGTGTCAGTGGAGCACTTTAATCTTTGGAGAAACTTCTGATCTTGGTCATTCTAATGTTTGACCAGCAAACTGTGTCTCACCTGTTGGAGGGGGTGCTCCGATCAGGAGTCATGTTGGTCAGGTCTGTAGGGGATGGATGGGCTGCAGAGCCTGTTTGCAGTACAGAGCAAATGTCCTACTGAACTTAGCACTGCTCCACAGGTGGAGAATCAGAGGCTGTAGGAGGGCAACAGAATTTTAAGTCGTAAAAGAATTGTAGCACAATGGAAGAAAATCAGTGAGTCCTTCATTTTCCTCCTTTTGGTTTGGTTTTTTTTTTTCCTTTTGTAATGTCTCCTAGGATATTTTATTCCTTTTAATCAGTACACTTTATCTGAAAAGTTTTAAATACATTGTGTGTGTAGATTTTTAATTTTTTTTCTTTGATATTGCCCTGCAGTTGTAGTTCTCCTTTTTGAGTCATCAGTCACATTTGTCTTACTCGGGAATCACAAATCCAAATCAAATCTCCTCTCTGGTAGTGACTGTGATGTGTACCACAATGTGCAGTCACTAGATGGCAACATTTCCTGACGTAAAATCCAAATTACTGGCTTTGGCTACAGCAGGAAGAGGTGAAAAAAACTGCTGCAGGGTCAGCTTTGTGTTTGTCTCATTTAGAGCAGCGCAAGGCAGAAGGTTTTATTACCGTCTGTTGTCAGTCGTGGTTGAGAATCAGGAGTGAATTTTGAGTCTTCTCCCAGTTGATTTTGATGGCTTGTGTTCTGCTGTGCTCTAAATTTGCTGTTTCCTTTCGGAGCCTCTTGAACAGAGATTGCTGTTTATGCCCTGAATAGAGCAGGTCCTGTTTCAGTCCCATGAAGGGTCACCAGCAGCTCCTGGTGTGGTTCAAGTCAAAGCTGCCTGAATAAAGCCCCTGAAGTGCCAGCTCCCTGAGCACAGCACAGTGGGCAGCTGGTAAATCCAACACGTGCAGGATGTGGAACGTCTGCCACGGTTACAGGGATGCAAATATATTTATATATGTGCATTGAAATGCATCCTGAGTGATGGTGCCCTATAAACGTTAGAGCATTCCAAAGGAAACCATGCAGAAGGAAAGCCAAAGCTCCATTTCTCCCCAGCTTGGGGGCTGCAGGGATTATTGATAAGGTAGAGAATTTGCATAGCAATTAGCACAGTGCCTGGGTGCACAAGTGAAATGGGTGGGGGGTTTCTGTGATAGGGGCTCTGGCAGGAGCGGCGGTCACGGCTGCGCTCGCGCCGTCCGCGCGGAGCAGCTGCTGACGGGGGATGATGCGGTTGCAGCAGCATTGCAGTCACACGCCAGAGTGTTGGTTGCCATGGGAACCAGGAGAAAAGAGTGAAGGAAAACAGTGCTGGATCGAAATGATTGAAAGCACTGTTCGTTTGGCTGCAGAGAGGCACAGAATGCTCTTGCGGTGGTGTCGGCAGCCCGGGCTCGGGTGGGGTGTCTGGTTTTGCACCATTCAGGGGGGAGGAGAGGCTGCTGCAGTGGAAATTCTGTGACCTTTCCTCCCTTCCCTTTTCCTCCCTCCTGCCTCCCCCCATGTTTAATTAGGTCCATGAAATAGATTGGCGCTAATTAAAGTGTCAAAAGGGCATGAATAGTTGCTTATTTTATCTCCTTGAATTAAAAACCATTAAAAATCAATTTGAGGGCATGCTGAAGGAGGCTTGTTATTAGAGTAAATTAACATAACGGAATTTAAGTCTTTGTCTTCTAAGGGTTGGTTAATGTTTAAAGAGAAAGCCAAATTCTACACCTAAAATAACCCCCCCAGCTGTTATGCTGTGAATTCAAAGAAATCTCTACATATTCAGTTAGATGACATAAGATAACTACTTAAGCAACTTTGATGTTGCTGTTATAACTCAGCAATCTTCTGGAGGAATGGTTTTCTCTTTTCCAGGCTTGCAAGTGATTCCTGATTTCAGGTGTCACTTAAAATGTTCCCAGCTTGCCAAATGAAGGGATAGATCTGGGACCATCCTCACAAAACCAAGGCTGTATTAGATTTCTTAATCTGGTATAAGATTCCCTAATTCACCCCACTTATGGTGTTGTGTTTATCAGCTTCATAGTCTAACTCTTCTGGGGCTGTTTTTTCAAATAATTGATAAGCCAAGAGGTTCTTTCAATTAGCAGTTACAAAGTAAATCTTATCCAGTACATAAAGTTGCTGTGGTTTTACAAAGAATGTCGTGAATAGAATTAGCTGGTGAAAGGAGAGAAAAGATTAGTGCATCTTAATGAAGCATCTTAAATAGCTTTTAATGTTAAATGGATGGTAAAACGTGAGGCTTGTGCTGAGGCAGTGTCTGACAGCTCTTTATTTTGGCAGTGCTGTTTGTGTTTACAGGAAAGACAGAGCTGCTTTGAGACAGATCCTGCATCCTGTGGCTGGGGCACGGTGAGCCAGCTCGGAGTCATGCTGAGCACATCTGAGCTGTGAAATGGAATAATAAGTTGAGTTCAGTGTTTGCAGTTGTGTTATGAGCACAAGAGAGATGCTTCAAAATAAATACACAGAAAAGGAACAGGTGTCTTAATCCTTTGAGTAAGTTTTGTTCTGGATTATGTGATAATATTTTTTGTTGGCATCTCGGACGTTCCTCTTCTGCAGATAACAGTCAGCAGGCAAATATATTAATTTAAATTAATGCTGTTCCTTGAGTATTTATCGATGATGGGAACCCACTGGGTCAGTCTGTGGTAGCTTACTCTGGGATTGAAGGTGGGAACTAATTGCTATTTTCAAATTCATGCCCACTTTGCTTGTGTGATTTGGATGCTGAGTGGTACTGAGACTTTGAAGGCAAAGAAATAGTTTATGTTGTGATAAGCTAATAAATGTTGTTAAAGGACTCTTTGTGGGGTTTTTTTTGCTTATAAAATGGAATTTTTAATTTGGATACTAAGAAATTGAGTAGCCCCCAAGAAAGGATGTGGGAGTTGACTGTTCAGAGGACTTAGCAAAATTCCAAATCTGCTTCAAAAATAGGAACAATCAGTCAAAACTGGGCATGGAAATTTGCAGCAAATAAGTAATTTTCACTATTTCTGTGCCAGAGTTTTGGTGTTGGGAAAGTAAGATAGAAATGAGCATTCAGACAGGTTGGAACTGATGTACTTTGATTCAAAATCCTTCTAATTTATGACTTCACAAAATAATACTTCTTGTGTTGTAAAGTTCAGTTCCCTGAACTTTCCAACTGCTGCAGTGTCTGCATCCTGAAGTTTATTTACTGCGCTATCCCAGGTGCCAAGAGGAGACACAGCTCCTGTCCCACGCTGTTCCAGAGGCATGATTCAGGAGCTGCCTGGCCTGCTGAGACAGCAGTCTCCTTAACCTTGCTAAACACTGGAGAAAGAAGTTTGAAATCCTCCCTGTGTCATTTCGCAGAGAAATGTGAAGGTCAAGCCTAACACGCTGTAAGCCTGTTGGGAAAGAAAAAACCTGTTTCTCAGAGCTCAGTTTTAGGAGCTGCAGCCCAACTGCTCTAGGAGAGACGTGGCTGCTCTGATTTCACTTGCAGCATTGCAGAGCTGTTGGATGCTGGGGCTTGACATTTTCTGAGATCTGAACGTGTTCAATGCCAGGAGCAGGGGCTTGCTCTGGTCACCTTCTTGTCATACCCAACTCTGGTCACCAGCAGAAACCTGAAATTGGTGCTTTCAGGCTGGAGGGGGTTTGTGACGGATGCCTGATTAGACAGAAAAAACGTGCATTGGCATGTTCGAGAGGGCTTTTCCTTTGAGTTGCTTTGTGTAGATGGAAGAGTACAAAAATGCTTCCTCAGCTAACATATACTTGTGGCAGGAAGGTATCTGCATTAAAATTTAACAGAAGTATATCAGGAAAATAATTTAAGATGATAAGATTAAAAAGGAACAGAAAAAACGCCCTAGGAACACTGACCTGGTGTTGGTGTAAATAATGATCAGATGCTGGTAACAACATCCTTGAGAGTGCTCTGTCTTGTTTTCCCAGCCTAATGAAATATTTAAACAAAAGGTGCCTCTAATTTTATTTTTTCCCTTATGATATGTAGTTAAGTGTCAGACTGAGGTATCTGTAGCTAAATCCAGTGAGACTGAGTAAAAGAAATGGGCTCCTGTGTTGGAGAACTGTGCCTGGCAAGGCTGGTCCCTGGTGCAGGTCCCTCCTCCAGCTTGTTCCCAGCTGGACTGTGTCTGCCCTTGGGCAGCATCCCTGCCATGGCAAGAAGCAGTTGTTTTAAGTAACTTTTTCTTTGAGTGATCGGCCCAAAATGTTGGTGAAATACAGGCTCTTTTTATTTGATTTGATGGCTGTGTCAGTGTTATTTCTGTGTTGTACCTCTAAAGACCCATAAATCATTGTTGCAAATGTGGTTCGTAGTAGATGAAGTGGTTTGTGTTTTATGTTCCACTGAAAACTGGCAGCAGGGTCAGACAATTTTACCAGAAGAGGTAAATTATATGTTTTCATAGCTCAGAGAGAGAGAGGGAGATCACACCACATACATTTTTGTGGTTAATGTCCACTTTGGGGATAAAATTAATTTTTCATGTGTGTTTTGAGGAGGCAGAGTTGAAACTCTCAGCATTTTAATGTCATTGGGGGATTGTCTCAGCCTCTAGCTATGTTAAATGGGACTAATAATTTCAGCTAATCAGTGTCTAACAACTTCTGAAAAATGGAAACTAGTTTGGAAGTGATGTAAAGAGAAGTTTTCCACATTAGTGGAGTGTTGGGCAAATGCTAATGATCTTTGTACAGTTTCCACTTGTGTTTGGAGAGAGGGTCTCTTAAGGTCACCACAAAGAGTTTGTAGTAATGAGTCCCACGCTGAACCAAATTAGGAAAGCCTGTATACATTTCTAAATTTCAAAGCAGGGATACAGATGTCATGTGAAACATGAGTCACTGAGTTTGTTGCAAATTTTTTATATTAGATTTTTGCTCAAGAAGTATTACAGAAGACAATTTTGCAGCTGAAAGTAAATCCAGAAATGGTTAGGGAAGCTCTGGAACTTTAGGCTGATACGTAATGAGGTTTTTAAGGCTAGTTCTTACCCACCTGGGACAACATTGGCATCAAGAAGACTTCAGATCTCCACATGGCATCATCATGGGTAAAATTTTTAAAAGGGAGCAGCTTTTATTTTCATCAATAGTGTATTTTTTTAATTCACACGTATTTCATCTCCTGCTGCTGGGCCAAATCCTACCTCAGTGTGTCATGTGAATCCATTCTTTTTAATTTTTCCTCTGAAGGATCCTTTCATCTTGTTACTCTTGGGACTGAGCTGTGATTAAAAATCTTCTTCAAAAAGAAATACTTGATAGAGGACCAAGAGCTTCAAAAGGAAAAGGTAGAAGAGGCCACGAGTGTTCTGTAGTTTGGCTGCTTCTCCTTGAAAAACTGCAGGTCTCCTGATCCAGCTCAGATTTTGGGAAGGGCCCTTCTGGTTACACTGGAAAAGCCAACACCAGTAAAACTTGGCCATAATTTGCTCAGTAACTCAGTTCTAGAGTTACTGTATTGTTGTGAGCTGCTCATTCACAACTTCTGTGTCTTGCTGACACTGTCTTAAGGTTATTCTTCCTGTGTTTTTAAATGCACTTTAGGCATGAGAGGAGTATATTGTTGATCTTAAAACCCGTTGCAGTTCCTCACCTGCCTATAATTGTTGTACAAATAGTTAATTGTTTGATTAAAACCATGTTCTCTCTTATGATGTAAGGCCATTTAGCATATCCAGGAGCCTTGCTGGGCATCACGTTCTGGTGTTAACCTTTGAGCTCCAAGACACTTTGATATGATGAAAATTTATCTTTGACATCACTCAGTGCCCATTAATACCCAAAATGAGGTTTGGGGATTGATAGGGATTTGTGGTTGGGGACGTGTTTTATTTTTTAATGGGGTAAATCAAATTGGAGATGATAAACGAGCTTGGAAAGGAGTTTTTTTGTATGATCCATCAACTTGAGTAATGTGCAGGTACCTGAATGCCCAAACATAATCCATGGTGCCTTTTAATGGTATTACTCCAGGGTTTTGAATCTTTGGAATTTCATTCAGCACCAAAATCAGTAGTGGTCTCTTTATACGTAAAATAAAGCAGTTGTGTTGTTACTTGGACTGTCCTGAGGATTTCTGACCATTGTTTCACCCCGAATCAATCTGTGTTGCACATGTTTTTCTGAGTTACTTCATAGTAAAATAAGATGATATTTCTCACTTGTGTAGATTGCCTGGACATCCAAGGAAGGCAGAAGAAATGGCATTACATTTTTGGCAGCGCCTCCATAGGCCTTGCAGTGGCCAGTGCTGTAATATAAATGTGCTCCGAGTCGTGTAAATGCTGAACTGAACTTGTTTTGTGGATGAAATGAAACATAATCATGCTTATTGGCTTTCTTTTAAGTGAAGTGTAGTGATAAATTCAAATTTTTTCTTATTTTTGGTACAGGGTTCCGGATTTTGTGAGGGAGAAGCGTTTTGGGAACTGGCTTAAAGATGCTCGAGACTGGGCCATATCCAGGAACCGGTACTGGGGCACCCCCATCCCCCTGTGGGTCAGTGAGGACTTGGAAGAGGTGAGTGAGGAAAGGAAAGGTCCCAGCTGACAGAAAAGCCTCTCTGTGCATGTTGTTTTCTCCTTTTGATGGACACTTTTCTCTTTGCTGTAGTCTGAAGTTCTCTTAATGTATCTTGACAGTATACCTGTATAATCAGTGTCTATTTATATGTATACAGTAGGTGATAGATACCTGTGTATTCATGAGTGCATTTGTGTGCCTGCACAGGTTTTCTTTGCTCTTGCTTGAAAACTGCAAGCAATTTTTCTTGGTTTTTATAGTAAAATTAATCTTGTCTTTCCTGTTAGACTTTGCAGTGATGGCAAATGTAATGCAAATAACAAATGCAGTGAGAAAATGGCAAGGAAGAGATTTTTTTAAATTTTTTTTTTTTTTCCCCTCACTCCATCCTTTCAGTCTGCTCTGGAAATTCTGGTGCTCGGTTACTTGGAGCCAAATGAGTCGCTGAAGGCGTAAAAGCAAGTCCACCACAGCAGAACAGTGAAGATATATATATTTGTAGTGCTACAAAGATGAATGTAACAGACTGTAAAAATATGAATCTAGTGGAGTCATGAATATGTATAATGGGAATGCCAGAACTGAGTTTTTTCAGGGTGTGAGATGCCCTGCAGTGGGGAGCGTAATGCAAACTGCACCAGGGAATGCTCTGCTTTGCTGGCTGCTGCTCTCTAAGTGGCAAAACACTAAGTTTTAAAACTGTTTCTGAAGATAAAACGGGTGACGTTTGGTGGGATTTTGTGTGGTGTTTTCCTCCTTTTCTTTTTTACCTCCTTGCTGTGTTGAGTTAGTTCCATTAGACATGTCTGATAAGCTTTTGCTGGAAGTAGGGAATGGTGATCCATGTCAAGATGTCCATGGGAGGTCAATACGGATGGCAGCATCCTGAGCCTTTATTTTTATCTCTTAGTTTGGAAGAGTTTTATTCTTCATTTTAGACATGGAAGACCGCTAGTAGGAAAACATATGCTAGAGGAGTATTTTATGGTCTTAAACTTGCTATTGCTTAGATGTGCACCATAAAGTATTTTTTATTTCCTCTTCATTGGCAATCTTGCCAGTAGGCAGGGAGATAGTCCTTGCAATTACAATTTTAAGTATCTGAGAGAGCCTTGGCAGTTGTATTCTATGTATGCTCTGAGTGTGTTTGTAAATTACTGACAAACCCAGTGCTTCTGTCTCTCCTATAAGTTAAAGTTGAATTTGAAGACTGACAACTTACACGTAGTTCTTTTCACTTTTATCCCACATTTTTAAGTCCCTTATTTGATACAACTTTTTTTTAGGGTATAAAAAGGCTTTCAGTTTAGTGCCAAAGTATTTCAATACTTCGTTCTACATCTGAAAAAGTTTGTGTAAAGGTTTCATTACTTTCACTTCTTGCCTCTAATAATATTTCATTTTCTGTCCAGTCTCCACTTGTCTCTAGTCCTGTGTGTACAGATTTTTTGGTTTTCTAGGTTTGATTTGTTTGTTCTTAATAACAATATGATGTCTGACTTGGAGGATTGACCTTTCTTTTGAAATTAGCTGCAGATATTCCTCAGGGCTTTTGGTGTTCTGAATAAAGATGGAAATACCAACAGATCTATTATTTCCGTCATAGATGTTAGACATTTCTGTTTGCTCTGGAGTCTGAATGTCGTGCTTTAATAGCAGAGTATGGCTTTGGACCCACCTGAATTGCATGTTAGGGTTTTTTTAACATTCACTTGCTTTTCGTGTGTGTGGGATATGGCTTGAAAAACAAATACCTTTGGAACTGAAGGCCTGGGTGACATCTGCTCTCCTATAGAAATAATATTCACTTCAAATTCCCTGGCTTCAGTTTTGCTGCAGCCTAGTGCTGTGTGAGATTGCAGAGCATCCTCTTCATGTCTTGCTCTCAAAAGAACATTTTGTTGCACGTAATTATGCTGTGTGTATTAAATCCTGGAAAAGCAATAACAATTCCTTATTGTTACAGTTTGGATTT
>VWZG01009424.1:340-24379 GCA_013396735.1 Grallaria varia | reverse complement strand
CCAGGCAAATACAGGGAAAGGGAAGTAACTCAAACACTCCTATATACGTACTATATATACACCCAAGGAAGACAGATAAGGCACTATATTACCCAAATACAGAAGCGTCCAGCCCCGAGCTGCGATCCTTCTCCCACACCACCAGAACCGACGAGAGACTGACCCAGCCACAGGAGAGACTGCACTGAAGAGACTGACGGAAGGACGAGTCTGAAGACAGTGTGTCCCAGAACTTCCTCTCTCACCCTTATTTATCACGTGATGTGAGATAGTAGGGAATACCTCTTATTAGTCAATGTATGTCACCTGACTCATTTCCCAGAAAGGTCTAAAAAACAACAAACCTAGCCAAAGCCTAAAATTTAAACTACCACACTCACTACCTGCTCTAAAAGGTTTTTTTCAAGATATAAATGCCAGCAGTCTTTAAATTACCTTGATAATCAGTGATCAACAAAAAAAAAGTGAAATATCTTTCTGTAGTTTACATTCTCAATAAATTATTTGCATTTTCATCTTAATTCAATCTAGTATAATTCAAGTAAAATTCCAACAACCATGATCTACAATCAAGTAAAATTTAAGCAATTGTGGCAGAGGTGCTTTCTGTGTAGAATCTCTGGTGTTCCAGTCCTGGTTCTCTGCCCTGTTCTCTGATTTTTTTGCCCAATTTTGGTACATTAGTAATACAATTTTTAAAAGTAAGATTTGATAATGTGATGCTGGTAACCAATCCTGACCTGATCTAATGCTATCCAGAGGCTAGTCAAACTTTCAAGCACACTTTTACTCTGGTCTTCAAGAAAAATTGACAACTGGATTTTAGGATAAAAGGTATATTTTTATTCCGTTTACACCATAAATATAATTAAGGAGTAAATCAAAGGAGTGACATAAATACTAGTATCATTTTCTCTCATAAATTTGTTGCTTGCAATGGTGGCTGGAGGGATTCCAGCCCACTCTACTTTTCACCACCTCAGCATCAGTCTGTTCTGCACTAAGAATCAGAGCACTCCTATGATCATCCCACACTCTCAGCCCAAAACGATAAATACTTTTCACCAGAATTGTATCTTGCTTCTTAAAATTGTCATTTGTGGGTAATGCTGAAAAAGAGTCATATAAAATTTAGAAAAGAGTTATTGAAGTGCTTTCTCAAAATACCATAGCATCACCATGGTTTTATTTTCTTGAGGGAAAAAAAAAAAAAATTTACACCTGGAAATTTTTGCAAAGGAGAACTCAAGGCCTATTTTCAATGTCTGACTTTCAGCCTGCATTGTATAAGGGTTCAAGTATGCTGAGATAAAAAAAAAAAAATAAAAAAAAAAAATCTGAGAATGTGAACAATATGCAAGTCAATTTTCAGAAACATATAAGTTAGCAGCCATTTAATTTTCTTGTTATAAAACTGTATTCGGAAAAGACCCTGGCAACTACAGGCCTGTCAGCCTGACCTCGGTGCCTGGCAGGGTTATGGAGCAGATCATCCTGACTGCAACCACACAGCACCTACAGGATGGACAAGGGATCAGACCCAGCCAGCATGGGTTTAGGAGGGGCAGGTCCTGTCTGACCAACCTGATCTCCTTTTATGATCAGGTGACCCACCTGGTGGATGAGGGGAAGGCTGTGGATGTGGTCTATCTAGACTTCAGCAAAGCCTTTGACACTGTCTCCCATGTAATACTCCTGGAAAAGCTGGCAGCCCATGGCCTGGACAAGGGTACTCTCTGCTGGATTAAGAGCTGGCTGGAGGGCCGGGCCCAGAGAGTGCTGGTGAACGGGGCTGCATCCAGCTGGCGGCCGGTCACCAGTGGTGTCCCCCAGGGGTCAGTGTTGGGTTCAGTCCTGTTTAACATCTTTATTGATGATTTAGATGATTCTATGGAAACACAAGGGTAAACAGAAACACTAAAAATGCTGAATTTCTTCTTTTAATACCAAAAAAGAACACTCTCTTACGATGTCCACAGCTTCTAACATCTTGTCGCACATTAAGTTCTCCTCCTGTATGAGATTTGTTATGGAATGAGAACTGATGAATAGCACCAACAAGGTGCTATTCACAAAGAACAATATAATACTTTTTAAAATAAAGCAGAAGATATTTCATCTTGGTGTTCTCAATGTAAATGAGTGAACTTGGGAACAATGGAGTAACTTAGGCCTCACATTGATGCAAACAAATCAGAATTTTGACCAATTGATACAGCACTCTGTCAAATACTACATTAATTTGCTCTACAGTTTGCAAGCAAATGCACAATTTGGGAATTTTGTAAAACAAAGTGAAAGTTTAAGAAATACACAGCAGAATTCTATACATATCCATTAATGTCTAAGTATCTGTCTAGACACCCGCAGTTAACTACACTCGCAATGGGCATGCGTAAAGGATATGCTACACTAGACCATGAGATTATACATTTATCCTCATTTGTGAAGGTGGATGCCTAGAAATCCCGAATGGAAAAAGATACGTTATAAAGTATTTAATCCTAATCAATATTTATTAAAGGAGACAAAGTAACAGTAACAGAAACCTACAATACTTTAGCAAAAAAACCAGCAAGCTGGACTTCTTATCATGCAATAATTAATGAAGTTTTGTGATTTATTTTAACCCTGAAGTGGGTTTTTAAAAACTCTAATTATACTAATGTACTAAAAGAAATACAATTGCCGCTTAGTTTCATTAAGCATGACAAGTGACAGTTTCAAAGATAAATGCTGAAACTTGTGAAAATTGCAAGTTCAGGTTGAAGTGACAATAATATGGTAGCAATGGGATGGAGTTCTCACTGCCTGAATCAACACTAAAACTTATTTTTCTAATATTTAAAGAATGTTTAGTTTCATTTATTTGTAACTAGGTTCTTTCTACTTAAGTCTTTCTGTCTTTGGACTTCGGTTTCATTTTAAAATATTCTGCCTGTTTGTGAATACACAGACAATCTCTTAAAATATCTCTGATGGGAAAGAATCAGTTTTCTGCATGCCATGTGCAGTTTGGGAGATTGATTATATAACTAGAACAATTAAAGGCGATGTGGTTCTATTAAAACTGGAAAAATTATGCTAATGTCCTGTGCAACTTCAGAAGACTTACATTTTTTCAGTTTATGATATCTCAATTATTTTTGCAAACCACCTCTGCAGGCTACACCTGCAATCCCCTAGCAAGACCCAGGTTTTCAGTTTCCAATTGTGAATACACACACTACTGAACCAAGTCAGAATTATAGTTAGCTTATCATAGGGTCACAGATTTGAAACTCTTCAGCTGGGGCTGAGAGGATTCTGCCATAAAGTATTTTCATTACAACTTTATGATTCAAAACATAAACACACACTCCCTGCTGTTGTGCATAGATGAGGGTTGTTTATGTCATACTTTGTGATAGCCCATGTAGTTGAACCAGTTAAAAAACTTTAATTTCTAATGCAGTTAATGAGCGGTGGTAAACTGTGTACAGTAGACTTTTATGGACAGCTATCAGCAACAATGCTTAACAGCACCTGAACGGAATAGAAAAAAGAGAAGTATCTGGACTAGTTTCTTTAAGTATGGATAAATAACCTATAATAATAATTGATGCATAAATTTAAACTTCAGAAGTGACAATAATAAAGCCATTTAAGCAATCTCTTTAACACGTCTATAAAGTCAATACATGAAGGATTTCTGAAGCAGACCTTTAGCTCTGGGTTGGGATACAAAGACCTTTCCAAGTAAAAATATAGGCAGTACCGAGTATCAAAAATCTACACCTGTCAACAGGTCTAAGCTTGTCTTTGACCCCGTTAGGGACTAGAAATAATGTAAACATTTTCATGTTGAATCTAAATGACCATGAACCTGTTGGTAGCTTTCTCTGCTTACATCATGTCTTTCTGCTTTCTTCAGATTGTATAAGCTGTAAGTTATGGGCTTGCAACTTATATTGCTCTTTACATCTCCTGTACATCTGGCTCATTATTCTCATGACCTACCAAAATTCACGTATAAGTGGATAATGTCTCTTAAACTTATTAGTCCAGTTGGATTAAGAGACACTGTTCATAGTGGAGGAGTATATGAGGAAATTTATGGCTTTTGAGGGTAATTAAGTGCTGAAATGGAGCCAAGGCATTTGATAATCACAAGTGCTATTTATTGCTGGAATGTTCCAGCCACATGACTGTTTTCCCCATCAGCCAGTAAGAGAAGCACATTTAACAAACAGCATTAAAAATACAGATTTTTCTGGGTAAATGAAGGTTTGAAAGGAGTTGAGAGCCCCTACTCATGTCCCATGAAGGGCAGGCATAGGTAAAATTTATATAGAATTCAGAAGGAATGTGTTACTCTCCCTAAGAGCAGGGCTGAGGACAAATAATAGCATGAGGGAGTTACCTGCACAGAAACCGAGGGCTGACGCTGCAGTGTGAACATATGTGATTTGAGTTAGGATTTATGACTCATTTTCATATGGCTACTGTAACAGGTTAACTATTATTATCTGCAAAAAGTAGCCTGTTAGCACATGTTGGAAACAAGTCCAGAGCAGTTGAAGCTCTCCAGTCTCATGGGAACAAGCCTGTTTCATTTATACCTCCTAAAGTATAGATGAAGTAAGGAATGGCACCTTAGGAAGAGGCCACTACAGAATTAGAAGGGAGGTTCTGGTGGAAACCCCTCCTAAGAGCTTAGAGAAGAAGTTTGAGTTGAGAGTTTGGGGGACATTTTTTTTTTCGTTAATTAATATTGTGAGTCATAAGTAAAAGGCCAATGCAAGGATACTACTTTGTATTAATTTAGACAGTGAATACTGAGATACTCAAATCATTCCCATACAGTAGTGTCCTATACACAGGTTAATTTGGTTTTTTTTAAAAAAGAAGCCATCACTGGTACTCATGTGAAAACAAGGTAACATCTTCTGTAGCTGAACTAGTAAACTCAAGGACATTAGTCTGTAATCTAGTGACTTCCAGAACTGGGGAAAGAAATCTATTTATGTCTGGTGACATTTCTGACAGTCATTCTTCTTGTTCTACTTCCTCTAAACTCATATGCCTCAGTCCAAATCTGTATAAAATTCAAACTTCATTTCAATTGAGAAGGAAAGTGGAAGGAAGATGCTGAACAGTTGGGCAGGCAGGTTTGGAGAGTGTGTCCAAGCAGACTACACAAGAAGCAGATAATTTTGCTTCCACTGGCAAGCTGGCGCTTCCTTGACTGTTAGTCAGAAAAGAAATATAGCATGTTTGTCCTTTTCACTGACTGTTACAGAGAAAAAGAATAGAAGGTCTCATTTACTGCAACAGTTTTCTGTCTTCAGCTTTCTGACATTCTCATTTCATATCCACTAGTAATGATTCACAGAGACAACAGTAAGGAAATCTGAATTGGTAAACATATTTAATAGTGTTTTTTAACTGCGTCCTGGCAAGGGCAGGAGATGGACTACTATTGCACAGTAAAATACAGGAGTATTTTTATTTACAGTCACTAGGTGTCTGATTTCAATGTCTAGTTTCTTCTCCTTAGGTAATTTCAGAAGGGAGAGAAGGATGTAGGAAGACAGAGGAACACAGCATTGCAGAGAGGCACTGATTTTCATTCCTCTTTGCTCATAGATGGTTTATAATTCCTATTACACATATGGTCTTATGTGGTGAGAGGGCAGACCTAAGGAACAGATACGCTGAATCACTCTAGAGATTTTCCCAGAGCAGCCTGTCTCTGAGAACAGGCAACACCAGGTATTTCAGGGAAAGGTGCAAGAATTCAGTAATAGAAGTGTGGAATAATTCCTTCACATCTACAGAAAATGAGATCTTATACTAATTTGCAAACAGCTGCTTTTCTTTACCCTAGACATCAGACTTGGTCCATACAAGAGACCCTCGCTACACATATATGTTTTATACAGTCCAATCATTGCATTCTGTTCTCCACAAATAAATATATAAAATTTCACTCTAATATTATAAAGGATTCCATTTTTGTTCTCTAAAAAGCACTCAAACCTCAAACTGAACATGGTCTCAGTGGATATGAATTCTGAGTCACAGATGTATTGCTTTAAACATAGTTTCTTCTACANTTTTTTTTTTTTTAAATGCAGGAAGCCTCAACTCACTTCTAAAATCTACCACAAACTTTCCCTGTATCTACAAATGAAACACTTAATCTCTGCCTGCCTCCTTTTTATTATCTATGAGATAAGAACGGCAGTATTTGCTTTCCAGGAAGGTTATATTCATCTGGGATCATGGCATGGCAAGTACCAGTGAATTCCAAGCAGTAATTATTTGTTAAAACTGTCAAGACAAGAATTTCCAAAATTAGTGAGCATGCCTGTCAATGATCTTCACCAGGACCTTGCCAGGAGTCTCCATTAGAAGGCTCCATTACCAGATTTTCAGTCTTGCCTGACTATCAGCATTCAAGTTTGGCTTATCTCATCTGTGGCATTATCACTGGAGACGGCTTTAGCCACTTTCGCTTTCCTCAGGCGAGCAGAAAGGATGTGATGACAAAATCAGAGCTACCACCAAGATAGCATGATAGTTATCTCTGAAAGCATACTGGGGCACAGCCTCAGAACAATCCCACAACACTATTTAGAAGCTGACTGACTTCTTGTTAAGGGCATAACAAATCAGCTTGTTCTTCCTTGGGATGATAATGCCATTTCACTGAAGCACAGCTGAGTTCCTTTTACATTTTCTGTGTGCAGCAAAAAAACTCCATAACAATACTGTTGAGCCTTCTGTAATGAATAACCTCTTGAAGCAATAAATCTGTTAAAGAAAAAAAAATGGTTTCTGGGCACCTGGGCTATATGTTTAAGGATTTGAACTTTCTTAATGCCTAAAACCTGGAAAAGAAGTCCAGAAAGGACACCCAATTAGAAGGATATTGACTTATCCTCACAAAGAAGGGTGGGGGGTGGGGAGAAAGGGAGGAAGGAGGGAAGAGATCAAGGCTCATAACAAAAGGCCTATTCATTTATAACAGCTTGGCTGTGGAACCATTCTAGCATGCTTAAAAATACTTTACCCATTAGTTGGGAACCCTTTTCTAAATGACAACTTGCTGCCCACATCTGACCACAACCAGCTCCCTTTTCACACTGAATGTAGTGAAGTTCACATTTTCAAAAAGCAGCTTGTCACCTCTCCTGGACATTGTGGGAAGGTGAGGCAGAGCAAAGCAAAGGTGCCCTGTGCGAAACAAAAATCCCTGACCTCCAGCATATAGCAAGGGGAAGAACAAGGCCGTTCAGTTCCTCCCAGACTATTTTAAGAAAAGAGATTAAATGAAAAGAACATTTAGCTAGAGTTCTCACACGAAAAACAGGAATAGCATAGGCCGATCAAGTTATTAAAAATTAAATAAATTAATGCTTCAGTATATAAGCTCCATAGTAGTCCTTTGCAATTTTATATGAAGCTCTTTATGATAAACTCTGGTCATGCACCTGAATAAAATCATCAAACTTATTTCACCAATGTTCCTCCATATTAGCCAACATATACACATTTTTAATTGTCAATACTAAATACTTGTTGAACAGTGGAATTTTTTTAATCAAATTATTCTCTCCTAGGAACATTTCCTCCTCAGTTATAAAGTGGTAGAGTTGGAACTATTAATATTTTATGCCAGGGACTGTGGATACAATTTCATATAAAAGCTTTTCTTTATCTGAAATGTGGCTGTTGCTGTAAAGTTGGCATTTCTACCTTTTCCCAGTATTTTGTTACAGATGATTTCAGAGCTTAGTTTGAGGAAAATGAATGTCTGGTTTAATGTGTGTTTATTTCTCTTGACACATCCGTTGGATCCTTATGTTAGTTTGCATTGAGACTCTGGAGAAGATTCTGGGAGAATATTGTGCAGTTGATCTTCTCATCAAAGTATCAGCTTTTCTAAATGTGTCAGTCAGCTACAGCAAAAAGTACCCTATATTACAATATATGCTATCTGATTCACCTTCTTACAAGGATCATCTTTGTAACCTTCTCTCATGTGGATATTCTTAATAACACCAGCCCTATGTAAATGCAAAAAGACTACATCTGTATCTACAGCATCTGTTTAAAGTAAAAATACAGTGAAAAAAATGTGTAAGTTCTTATAAAACAGTATTCAATAATTTATATTTAGTGTTTAAATTTTAGATATAGAACAACAAGGTTTTTAAGAATTCCTTGCTTTCTTTGTTTAGGTGATTACTTTCAAGCTAACATGCCAAAGCAGTGGTGAAAATCGGCATTGTAAATAAATATCCATGAGTGTCCAGTTGCTCTTGAACACAGTTGTATTGTAAAGAACTCCATGAGTGTACAATAACTGCCTTTTTAGCTTCCTGAGACATGGTAGCTCTTAACCTAGGTTTGCAGGTACCTTGAAATATTTATGAACAATACAATATGGATTCTAAGATAAATTTCCTTTGATGAATACAGGCATGTTGTAACCCAGATCTGCAGAAGGCTTAAGAAAAATGGCAGGGCAAGATCAAACACTTGTTTGCATCTCACTTCGAACAAAATATAATTTTACTTTGGCTGACCTTTGAGTGGATGTAACATCTATGTAATGCAGTAAACCACAAGCCAAATAGGGAGAGACCACAGGTCACACTATCCAAAATGAACAAGAAACAAAGTCTGGTTATGGTTTTATCACAAAAAGTGCTATCTACATTTTATCTGCAATGCTGGGGTTTTAAATGTTTCTGATTTAATGGGGAAATGTATCCAGATTTTAATAGTTCATTTCATTTTCTAGGCTACATCAAAGAGCAAGATGACCTCTATGCAACACTAGGAATGAAAAGAATTCCTGAATGCTGAGCCCAGCTGCCAGGCAATTACAGAAGCCTTCCTGTAGCTGCCTGCCTCCTTCTCTTTATGAGTTGGCTGGCTGGGTTTTTTGTTTTGGGTTTTTTTTGTTTGTTTGTTTTTTTTTTAATTTATTTAAGAGAAACATTTACCTACTGCATAGGAATGATCTGACGATTAATTCATTTGCATGCCATGTGAAATATGTGCTAGGAAACAGATCTCAGTTGTGGAAGTTAGTGTGCTGCCAGCAAGCTGTCCAGGAGAAACTACCTGGTGGTGCCTATTGACTTTAAGCTGTGTTGCTGCTCACAGAACACATCAGGGCAGAAAGGAAAGGGTCTCAGGGATGGCTTCCTCTTTCTCATCCACAGAGGAAAAATGCCCTGTGGCCCTCAGCCAGAGGTCACTTGTGCAGACTGATTCCATGTCTGTATGGAAAGTCAGGTGTCGAGCCTTGCATAAACTTCTACCTCACTGCCTTGGCTTATCTGTCAAAAGTACTTTTAACTGAGGTTGAAACTTAATGCATATGCAAAAATGTTGATCAGAAAAATTTGACCCTCAAGCAAAACAAAGGATGATCAACTTGTCTGTATAAGTGTAGCCCATATATTGTGTTTCACTTTATTATTGAACCCTAATTTGTGGGGCTAATGGACTCCTTAAAACAAACACTGTGGAAACCATGCCTCCTCAAACATGAGCAGTCTTAAGCCAGATCCTAGTACAAAAGAAAGTCTAATGATTAATAGCAATATTAGAGTGAATACCTTTTTGTCTACACTATGCCAAATTCAACATGAAGAAGAATTAAGCACTTATTAATTCTGTTTATAGAGATATATAAAGACAGGAATGTTTTTTAGTGAAATTTATAAATATAGAGAATATAATAGACCACTCATCTCTGTACCAGGTAAGATCAAGTTCAAAATACCTCATTATCTTGTTTCTAACATTAGCCAGGAGAAGATGCCTATGCAAGAACAATTATATTTCATAGTATCATAGAATGTTCGTATGGACCTTAAAGATCATCTAGTCCCAACTCCCCTGACAGGGACACCTCCTACTAGACCAGGCTGCTCAGGGCCTTATCCAACCTGGCCTTGAACATCGCCAGGGTTGGGACATCCATAACCTCCCTGGGCAACCTGTTCCAATATCTAACCACCCTCACAGCAAAAGCATTACTTCCTAGTATCTAATTTAAATTTTCCCTCTTTCAGTTTGTACCCATTACTCCTTGTCCTGTCACTACGGTTCCTAATGAAGAATCCCTCTCCAGCTTTCCTGTAGGCCCCCTGCAGATACCAGAAGGCTGCTATGAGTTCTCCATGCAGCCCTCTCTTCCCCTTCAACTTTATTGGTCTGTCTTTGTAGAGGAGGTGCTCCAGTTCCCTTAGCAACTTCGTGGCCCTCCTCTGGACTTGCTCCAACAGTTCCATGTCCTTCTTATGTTGTGGACACCAGAATTGTATGCAGTATTCCAGGTGGAATCTGGAATAGTAGAGGGAGAGAATCACCTCCTTTGATCTGCTGGCCATGCTCCTTTTGATGCAGCCCAGGACTGGATTGGCTTTGTGGGCTGTGAGTGCACACTGCCAGCTCATGCTGAGTTTTTCATCAACCGTATCTCCCAAATCTTCCTCTGCAGGGCTGTGGAGAAAGTTACTAAGTTATATTTCCTGAGTCTACTCTTCCAGGCTGCACAGATTTGCAGTTCAGAACTAACTAAACTAGGTAATGGTTCTTATTCCATAGCTTTTTTGAGTTTTCTTACAATTATTTTTCAAGCCTCTACCAACTTTTAATACCATAAATGTCCTGTAATTCCTGTAATTACATTAAGATTTTTTTTATTATTGTTTTAAACTTGCCATATTCAAATTTCACCTGATAGCTACTTTTTCTCACTAGAGGAGACAGTACACAACCATCCCCTGTTCATCTCCTGTTCAACTCCTTCATAGCCTTAATGATTTTATAAACTGCTGTTACATTCCTCTTCACTAGTCTTATTTTTTTCTAGGCTGAAGAGTCTTAAGATGTTTAATTTAAAATCCTATTGAAACTGTTTCATGCTTTTGATTATCCTTCTTGTCTTCTCTGTATCTTTCTGACTGGGGAGGGATTAAAGAAAAGTGAACCAGAAGTATACGCAGTGTTCAAGACAAGGGCACACTTTGGAGTTACAGAGAGGTGTAATGATATTTTCTGTTTTGAGCTGACATTTTCATAGAACTGTTTCTCTACAGTTATCCACTATTTATAACTTGAAGATCTCATTCCTAAGTGAGAGGTTGTGTATGTTAAGTTAGGATTTATATAGAGTTAAAGCTGAAGTTATTTTTCCCCATAACATCACTTAACTTTTATTTATATTTCATTTCACTGGTTTTTGGTGTGTTTTGTTTTTTTTTTACCAAGTATTACATTCCACAGTTCTTCTCAGCTGGTCTTCATCCTTCTTGTCCTGAATAACTTTGTAATGCTAGCAAACGTTACTATCTCACTTTCCACCCATCTTTCCACATTTTCTACTATGTTTAAGAGCACAGACCTAGCACACGCTTTTGTTGTTCTCTGCTAGTACTCACCCTCAACTGAGAAAATGGACTGTATAAACTTATTGTCTCCAAATTTTCAGCAATTATTCAACCATTCAAAGACCTTTCTTGTCACTCAGTGGCAGCATAGTTTGTTTTACAGGAACATTCTAAAAAGTAACGAGTAACATTGTAAAAAGCCTTTTGGCATTGCAAGATGACTTTGGCAGCAGAATTGTTCTCATCTATGTGATTGCTGGCTCCTCCAGTGAACTGTATGCAAGATTTTAGATGTGACTTTGCTTTACAAAAGCAACACTTCTCCTCAAACATATCATATTTATTCCTGTTTCTACTAATACTTTCCTTCTATTCTGTTTGTAATTGCCCAGTTCAAACAGGAACAAGTAGATTCATTGATCCTCCTTGGATTTTCTTTTTTTTTTGAACAGCAGTATGCATGTAAATTCCACCCTTTGGGTAGCAAAGTGGTTAAAACAAAAAGTTGCACACTAATAAATAATCTGGCATCTTCACACCAAAATTACTCTAAAGTTCTTGATTTCCTACATGGTAAATTATCTTTTAATCTTAATTTTGTAACTTTGTTCTGTAAACTCTTTTTATGAAACAGATTAATTAGTGTCAGAACCTATTTTTCAAGGACTTCAGACACGGGACCAAGTTTCTCCACAGCACAGATACAAAAAAAAAAAAAATTCTTGTAGTTTCACCTTAGTCTTCCCTATATATTTTTTCACATACCATGATCATCTTGTGTCCCTACAAACTCTTGTTTCCTTCTTGCAAGTTTCTTGTCCACTATGTGTTTGAAAAAAACTCTTTTTATACCTTTTGCAAGTTTGTCTTTAAATCATATTAAGGCTGTCCTTTCCAGTTTCTTCTTTTTTAGAAAGTTCTTCATTCTGCTGTAATTCCCTTTTTTCAAAATTAATGAGTTTTTTGGCTTTGTTTTTCTGGCAGTGATTTTAAAATTAGGTAAATTATGGTTGTCATTATAACCTTCCCATGTTGATTGCAAATCAAGATCAAAAAATCGAAGCCTCCTCTCATTCTGCTTGCAATAACATTTACATTAACACTTTTTGTTTTAATGGAAATGAAATAAACTCTTGACATACTTAGTAAAGGGCATGCTTATAGGAAGGAAATGGTGGGAGATCACGGTACGATGCTACTAGGATTACATACTGGGATTTAAAATTCTTCTTCATCATTCCAAAAATAGAAAATGACAGTAGCCAAAGACTGGTATGATCCAGTGCAACTGACCTTCACATCAGCTCCAGCCAGCGACACTGGGACAATGTCACATGCATATTGCTGAGCTGAGGACTATGGTCAGCAGCAGTTTGCAATTCTTTGGACCAGAGATGAACAGATGACTGATTGCTGCCACAGCAACCACTGGGATATTGCCTCACATGAAAACACATTCACCTCTTTCCCAGAATTTCACTTCTTTTCACACCTTCTTCTCATCTATATTATCTTGCCACAGTATACTCAAGGCCATTGGGTCACTGTGGTGGTGAAGAGCAGTGACAAGCATAGAGCTGCTTGCTGAGGCGTTGGGTTGCACATGGAGCAAAAAACATGACTGTTAAAGAGAAATAAAAGACTGCATGTTGGGACCGCAACTGTTGGGCCTTTCATAAGGACAGTCAACCTGCAGTCCAGGTGTCAAGATGATACTTCAGCCTATAGAGTCTGTATGTGGCCTCTGATCCCCATAGATTAAACTGTGTGGAAAACCCCAAAATATTAAACCAAATACAACAGGAAACACTGGCTGTTGTTCCACTGAAAGAGGAAATTGGGATTATGCTGGCTAAACTGATGTTAAATGGGACAGAGATGGCCACTGGCTTTTATAGATCCAGGTTAAAAAATCTAAGGGATGCTACAGTGTGGTAGTACCTGACAGGGTGGCAAATTTTACTCCCCTGATACGTAAGACATAATTTGGACACAAAGGTTTGGCTGATGTGATAGCTCACTGCTACAGAGTCATTTCATAGTTAGGAGGACTGTCAAAGAGCAGTTCAGAATTTAGTTGCTCATGAAGAATGTTTAACATTTGGTTTACAATTTGAAGGATCCCAACCAGACCTGCAACAGTGGGCTCTCCATGACATCCTTGTGGCTGTTGTCTGCATCATTTGTAGTCTCAAGCTGTTAATGCTTCTCTGGTAAGATTATAAAATAATTGCAAATAGCTCAGATTAGGAAGCGTGAATGTCACTTAAAGCTCATTTCTGTTTCATGTTCTATCTACCATTCTCTGTAGGCAGCAGCTGAGGATCTACAGAAAAACAGAAGCCTAGAATCAAACAATAATAACAAGCCTTAATCAGAGTGTAATAATCTTTTGAATTGCACTTATGTTAGGAGGTAATCACTGATATTCACACGACACTGAATAAGTAGCATTTCATATGGACTTCATAGTTACAGAAAGAAAATAAAGAATTTGATTTCCTGAAGAGCATCAGGAACCAAATAGGAAGAAAATACAGCTCTGAAGTTTTAGCACTGGCTTTCAGGAGAGCTGCTTTTTCTCCATTATGGCATAAGATCCTGTGAATGCTTAAGCAAATTTTTTATTAGTTCTATATTAATGTTGTGCCTGAACACATTTTTCATTTGCAATATTGCAGTAGATGGTTGTCCACTGCATCAACAGTATAGAGAGAAACAAGACTGAACCTATGTAAAAACAGCTACCTAGGTAACTTAGATTAGAAGGCAGATGAGGGAATGGTTTCATGGCAAAGCGTCTTCAGAGACCCAATCAAGACAAGGAGTTGCCACTCCTATGTCTCTTGTTCCAGCAGCAGCTGGGACAAGCAAGGTTTGCCATACACAGGAGAGCTGCAATTGCCACAGCCTCCATATGTGAGCATGTGAATTGAGAGGGCTTTCAACCTAAATATGCAATCAGACACCTAGATCTGTGAATCTAAGTATATAGTTTGGGCCACAGCTAACCTCTTGTGTTTCTAAAATACAGTAATAATACTTCAATAATATGTGCAAAAATTTATCTCCAGTACATCTGAAATACTTGAAGAAAAGGCATTGTTGAGTAAGAATTACTTTTTTTATTTATGTATCAAATGCAAGAAATATGTTATTCACTATTAAATTTTTTTTTTCCACAAAATTGAGATGCCTGAATAAAGTAAACTCAACACTAATTCCAGATATAGGAGAATGGTGCTTTTCACAAGATAAATAATACTGAAAGAAAATAAGATTTCAAACCTTTACTTTTTTGTTATGCTCACACACTGAAACATACATGGGCATAATGCACATATCTTAGTCACTTAAATGCTTTTTATGTGCTTGAAAAATAAAGTATATTGCAGCATGATACTAAATGTATGGATTTTGTACAGGTTTGTATCTTTGTTTGATTAAGACAAAAATAATTGTGCTTTGGGGTCTAAAATGTAACAATTAAATATCTGAAAGGGAGAAAGTATCCAGTATATTATCTATATATTTATAATGTTCCATCACATAATCTTTGCACTTATAAATATTATAATCAAAGAAAGTGGACTTAAAAATCAACTACATAGTAGCATGTGAAAAGTACTATTGTAGTTTTTCATGACAATAACCTTAGTGTGATATGAGTTTCTTTCTATACACAAATATGATCTCTAAAATGGCCTCTATCAGCTTAAAAAATGGACAATATCATGAAACTTGTTAAAGCCAAGGTGAACTGTGGCACCATATCCAAATGCAGAAAAAGACAATCACGTTTTTCGACATTTCTACTGCTGATGGCATTGAAATGTCAGCAAAGCTCAAAGCAAAAGTACACAATAAATTTGATATTACACCACATGTTTGATTAAGCCCAAGGGTGAAATTGTAACCTGCAATTTTATTCTGAGTCAGTAGATTTCTGACACATTTTGATTCTTAACAAAGGGAAGCTCAGTCTTAAGGCTTCACAGAATTCAGGAGGACTGTCATTGTTTTATTCATACTGCTAAAAATTGGTCTTTACAAGCCCAGTGGACACAAGTACATTAATAAATTTTATTATTGTAAAAAATGTTCCCCAAGAATTGTTTCAAGTAGCAAGGCTATAACTATACTCAAAAGACAGACTGTTAATTAATGGCATGTGTGGTGAAACAGCAACAGTATTTCCTGATAAAAATTAAATTATTTTCTATTTCAGATTTTTAATACTTTAGTTTTATATATGTACTTGAAGTTGTTCATGCTTAAAATATAGGAGTGTTGATGAATGAAAACATCAAGGAAATTCTGACCATAGTTGTTTATTTTTTAAAATCCATTTATTTTCATTATAAAGCGTAGGATAATTTCAATAACAGTTAAAAACCCCAACTCTGTCTCACAACAAAGACATGGGGAAACTGTATCAGTTATTGTGACAGGTCTTGAAGAAGAAACACTTGACTACAGATGAAAGAAATAAAAATGGTAAAATCTGCTCTGGTTTATGACCACAGAACATGGTAATTAACTGACACATATTCAAACACTTTTAAAGAAAGACCCTATTCAAAAGCTGTGTGTTGTTTTTGTTGTTTCCTAATTTTTATCGCACAGCTGGATGGCTCAGAAGTGATGCTGTCAAAGCGGCAGTCAAGGATCGAAGTAATTGGAACTGCTGGGTGAAAAGACAAGCTCCATACAGGAATTTCCTGCCACTCCAGTGACTGTGACAGAAAAGCTCTGAAAGTGCCGACAGAGATTTAGAATGATGAATAGCTACTACGGTTAGTGAGAAGTCTTGGAAGTTCAGTTTTGTTTTATTTGCTGAAATATTACCAAAGAAGGCTTGAAGCCTGTGACTTGTAAAATGTGACTCCAGAATGACCTTTGACAGTTGGGGCTCCTGTGGATGTTATGCTTCTATTTATCTGTGAGTATTATCAGGTCCTTTGTCTCATTTCTCAAAATAAAAGCACAACCTTTGTCCCACTGTTTGCTATTATTTATACACTACAAGGTCAGTTCCTTTATTTTGAGACCTCCTAATTTTCCTGATGTTATTTGTTGGGGTTGTCTATTTTACCGTTCACGATAATTATCCCTGTATTCCATTCTCCAGTCTTCAGAGATAAACTAACAAGGCTATGTCCAGGTAATGG
The DNA here is from genome assembly GCA_013396735.1 of Grallaria varia. Lineage (NCBI taxonomy): Eukaryota > Metazoa > Chordata > Aves > Passeriformes > Formicariidae > Grallaria > Grallaria varia. The sequence continues at coordinate 7,809 of VWZG01009424.1, read as the reverse complement.
ACTTCAAAGTAAATTGTTGCAATGTTGAACCTAATTACCCTTCAGCTCCGTGGAATCTGTAACTCTGTGGCAGGCACATGGGCTCCTGAAGAAACAGGCTAGTGAGAATCACATCCACTGAAGGCAGAGAAATGACACAAAGTAGGAAATGTGAGTAAGGATATCTACCAGCACTTCCCAACAGGGAACACCCATGCCCTGCCTGGACTCTGAATCTTTTCCCTCCTGACGTTTTCAGGTGTGAACTCCCTTCAGCTTTTAGGCATTTATCACAGGTTATTCCCTATGACCATAGCAAAGAGCCAAGAGTAGTAAGTTAGAGAGTGTAAGTAAAGCAGAGCATTCAGCTGCACAAGACCCACACCCAAATCCTGCCTCTTAAGATGTAACTGTTTGGCCTCTCACGTCTTTGGAAGGCATTCCCCATGACACAGTTGTTAGAGCAACTGAGAACAAAACCCACCTCTTTGTAGGCCTTTTTCATGTAAGGAAGTATATGGTAAGTAGAATTTGAGGTTAATGTGATTACAAGTAGGAGGCAAAAAGATGAATTTGTAAAATTTTTGGGTGTTTAACCATTGGCAGATTTAGTTGTGATGGCCAGAAATGTATGTCAAGTAGTTTATAGAAAGCGCCTTGAACACATACAACAGCAGTAGAACAATGACTTTGAAGATCTAAGCCAAAATATTAGGTACCTGCAAGTTATTTGAAGTGAATAGGCCTTGGTATGATTTCAACCAAGTAGATCTAATTACAGAAACAGGGCCTGAAGTCTTACCTGGAGAACATCTTCCAGAAGCATTAAAGCTTAAGACTGGTGAAAAATCCACTGGCACTGGAAAAGTGTCTGCTAGGCTCTCTTCAGACATAAAACCAGTACTCAAAATAGATGCTAAAGCAATTTTATTTTGCGCATGATTTTTCAAGAGTGCTACAAAGCATCGCATGAAGCAGGCAAAATGAAAGCAATAATCTCCAGAGCCTAACACCACATCCTTTTCCTTTCTGGCATAAATATAAAAACACAAGCTAAAAGAAAACTTGTTACTGAATGGAACCACTTTCTCAGAGACTAAATCTAAACTACTTTCTTCTCTTCTGTTAAAGTCTCTTTAAAAAAACGGAAATAAATTAATCTGAGGGAGCAGGAGAGGAGCCCAGGAAATCTAATACAAAAAGAAACATTACGTGTGAAATGTAAAATTATTGGTATAGTTGAACATAAAGTTATTCTGTAAGTTCTTTCTGGCAATTACTGTAGTTGAACACTTACAAAAGGGGTTCTCTTCAAAGTTATAAATGCAAACATATACAACTGATAAAGTTAATTGTCAAATATGTAGGTTCTCTCTTTCTGTCTCTATTGTAAAATACAGAATCCTGCAAAAATATGCATTTTTCACACTGCCATAGTGAAATGAATTTGCAGGCCTCTAAAATGTTTTTTCTTCTAGTTTCTCTTATGCTGTTCTTTTTCCTATACAAATTCTCTTTTCCAGTCTTACATCTAAGTATTTTGCTGTATTCCTGTTACATTGTAACAATGAAGTTCTGAAAGATTATGGGAAGTCTCTAGAATTATCTACCCAATATATCAGAAACAATCAAATAAAAAAAACCCTTTGAAATTGCTATGCATTTTTGTTTGATTGTTGACTGAAAAAAAGAGTCCATTCTAAATTTAGGACACAATGTATATTGAGAAGACATGAGTTGAAGAGTCAGCATAGCACTATTTCCAATACAATTCCATTAGGGCAGTGCTCAGCTACTTACCAAAATACCAGAAAAAGAGATGAGAACAGAAACATTTAAATACAAATCTGGTATTACTCTTCAAGCTACCAGTCATGCTCAGAGAATAACCTCCCACTTTTACCCTTGAGGCCCATGTCCTCACTCTCACCAAGATTCCCAAACTGACTCTGTTTTCTCTTGAGAGTGCTGAAATCATGCAGAGCAATCCCTTTCCAACCTTAGAAGAGTTAGTAAGATAGGTCTCATTTTAAGCTAAGTTGATATTTTCATGTAGTTGACACATATGTGTGTATTGTGATCTGATCCTTTGCCTTTGCTCAGGCTGACAGATTGCCTAAGATTAAAACAATATCATGGTCACCTTCATCTTTTTTTTTTTTCTGCTCTCAGCCTTCTGGAACTGCTTATTGGAGAGAAACAGTCACAAAATATCATGGTACTCTTATAAAGGTTCCTTGGCCAGTGGAAGAACAATAGACAGTTTTCCATTACATTCATATAATGTTATGAAGTTATTAAAAATACTGTAAGGCATGCAAATCCCAGAAGAAGTGCCAATTGAAGGGAATATCATTTATATTATGCCTATTTAAAATATGTTCAAAGAACATGAAAGTTGAATAACCAGTGTTTCAGACAGGATTATATATTAGGGAATGCCAGATGAAAGTTTATCTACCCAAATTTTGTGCATATCTTTAGCATAGAATCATAGAATATGCTGAGTTGGAAGGGACCCATCAGGACCATTGAGCCCAACCCCTGGCCTTGCATAGGACATCCCAAGAACCACACTATGTGCCTGAGACTATTGTCCAGACATTTCTTGAACACAGACAGGCTTGGTATTGTGACCACTTAACCTGGGGAACCTATTCCAGTGCTCAACCACCCTCTGGATGAAAAACCTTTTCCTAATATCTAACGTAAACCTCTTTGGACTCAGCTTCATGCCATTTCCTCAAGTCCTGTCACTGGTCACAAGAGTGAAGAGACCAGTATCAGCCTCTCTGCTTCCCCTCGTGAGGATGTTGAAGACCGCAGTGAGATTTCCCCTCAGTCTCTTCTGCTTTCCGATGAACAGACCAAGTGACCACAGCTGCCCCTCATACAGCTTCCCCTCCAGACCCTTCACAATATTCATAGCCCTCCCTTAGATGTTCTCTAATAGCTCAATGTCTTTTTTATATTGTAATGCCCAAAACTGCATACAATATTAGAGGAGAGGCCACCCCAGTGCAGACAGAGCAAAGCAAGACAATCTCCTCCCTCAACTGCCTGGTGATGTTGTGCCTGATGCCCTTCAGGACATGGTTGGCCTTCCTGGCTGCCAGGGCACTGCTGGCTCATATTCAACCTGCCAGTGACCAGGACCCCGCCCCGGTTCCTTTCTGCAGCACTGCTCCCCAGTGTCTCATTCCCCAGTCCATACACACAACCAGGCTTGCCCCACCCCAGGTGCAGAAGCCAGCACTTGGCCTTGTTCAACTTCATATAGTTGGTGATTGCCCAGCTCTCTAGTTGAGGTCACTCTGCAGGGCCTCTCTGCCCTTGAAGGACTTGACAGCTGTAAAGTCCTGGATCAAAGCCACACGCTGCCCAGACATTTTATTTATATTTAAGGCTTCAAAATAATTCATCAACAAACTTTTTGCAAAGGCTTTTAATTCTTTAATGCCTTGAAGTCACTAAAGAGAAAAAGCCATAGGCTTAATCCCAAGTGAATTCTTTTAATTTAGTGAGAAAATAAGCACTTTGGCAAAAGGTTCACAGGAATAACATAGAACCAAAAAGAGACATTTCACCAAAGTACTCATCAAACACTAAAATAACAGTAAAATACAACCCATCAGTTTTAAGTTACCCATAAGAGATTAAGGAAAAAAGAAAAGAGATTAAGAGAAGAATAGAGGAGCAAAGAAAGAGGGTAGAATAAGAAAATTGCATAGCTACCACCAACAGGTCACACAATGACAGCAGAACCCAGAAGAAAAGGCAAAGTGGGGCCCCTGTGTGCCTGCATTTATATGGCCTGGCCAGTGTGGCCGCCCCTCCCAGGTAGGACATCCAGTTCACTGAGCACTTGGTGCCCTCCAGACCAGAGTGAGGGGTGCTGCAGCCACTCAGAGGCCCCAGGGGGTGTGTTGTGGGTGGACGACGTGATGGGCCTTGTTGGATTGATGGGCCTGGCAAATGGCTCCAGTCTGCTCTGCCATGGCTGCCACGGGGCCCCTCCCCACACACAGAGCTGGTTAATTTGACCCAATAATTAACTAACCCAGTGGGATAGCAATCCAGTCTCTCATAACAGCTTCTCCCAATTTATTGTCCTTGGCTCCTCGATCATGCATTATTTTTCACTTCACAGAACATCATCTGGACCTTATATGGAGCCTTTAAACTACAAAAAAAAACCCTACTAGTCTTTAAACAGGTATAAGCGCTCCTTGCCTGTTACAGGGCAAGCTACAGAACAAGAATGAAATGCAGGTCAGTTCCCCTCCGTTCATCAGGAAGAGGTTGCTCTGCTGTCTACAGCCTCTCTTAGCTGATAAAGCCAAGCACATTGAATTGGCACATTCATTCTGAAGGGCATTGTGCTTGCATTTAAGTAATGACTGTTTAATATTAGAAATCAGTATTTTACTCTTTCTGCTAGATCCCAATTAGATAGATTCTAGCTGTCTCAGATTCCTGCAGTTTTACCAAAGCAAAAATTTATTTCAGGGTTATCTCATTCACATCTTTGTGATTTTACCTAGATCATGATCAAATGTGACAAGGATATCATTGATATGATCAGCATATGAAAACTGTCTGTTCAGTGCCACATACTCATATGTGCTTACTCCTGACATTTCTTGTCCTCTTCGGCTATCAGGACCATTCAAATGCCTTATTTTATTTTTAAAAGAAAACTAGAACTCTACGTGTTTTTTAGTTGCTTTTCATTTCTCCAAAGAATTTTCTGTTTGGTTTTGTGTGGGTTTTTTTGGTTGTGGGTTTTTGTTGGTTTGTTGGGGTTTTTTTCACTTTCTTAGAGAATGAGAAATTCATATACAGGTATCAGTCACCCTTTATGAATTGGTATAGTCTAGGGGACACAAACTGTAGCAGAGAATGTACGTGCACTTTACAGAGGTTACTAAATAATTTTATGATATTTTCTCAAAATCATCCATTTGCTGAGAACCAATGGATAGCCAAAAAGGGAATATTTGGAGGGACACAGCTGTCATGAATTTGGTGTTTTGAGTTAATGTATATAATCAAATATCGTTATCACTTAATAGCTTGATATGTAACAACACGGTGACCATAGTTACAACTGAGTCATTTCTGAAAGCAGGTAGTCTGAGCAGATGTCATAGATCTTTTTGTGGATGAATAGCTGAAAACTGAGAAAGGCCTTTAAAATGTACTACTTTACATTTTCCCTAGTTAAAGTGAAGGAAACTTAAATATTCATACAATATGAAGCTTCCTAGGCTGCAAATAGGGTTTCTCTTACCAAAGGAAGAGAAGCAAGCACCTTCTATAGAATATTTTGCTTGCCAGAAATATGGAATAAGTATTACCTGACTTCTTAAATTCCCCCCTTTATTTGATTTCTTGCCAGACTGAAGTGAAATGTGAACTGTAGCTATAAGGCCTCTCCCAGGCTTACTACGCTCCAGGTGTACTGGAAGCAGTTAATTGTTTCTGAAGGGGTCTTAGAGAATATTGTTCCAAGAGCCTGTTATTTCTGAAAAGACACCAAGATCAGGGTTTGCTGCCTTAGTGAGTTCCTATGGTGAAAGTTATTCATGTGCAGGAGCTATCTGGCTTGAAAGAGAGAGCTTTTGTGGAGAACCTCTTTGTGGGAAAAATGAATGAGCTGAAGATTCTCTTACAGAAGGCTATTTGAATTAGATGCATCTTAAACAGTGTATGTTGAACTAAACCCCTCTGAATTTTATGGAAATGGGCCCAAAGTGTGAAACTGGGCTCATGATCCAGGCTTCCTACTAATAGAGGAGGCTAAATTTGGGGGTTGCATAGGTCTCCTCTCCAATTCCATTAACAGTGAACCCTAGACGGCTTTTTTGACAACTGAACTGAAACCTCTTGGCGTAACTACCTTTCTTGTGAGAAAAATAATACCTTCCTCAGTAGTAATTCTTCAGCTCCATCATCTTCTGACACAGTTTCTATTTTTCCAACACTGTACAACTAAAAATGCATTTGTATTATTTATGGTAATTAATGAGAAATACATGAAGAAAAAACCCCTTCAAGATCAATTCCCTCCATCACATCTTGATAAGTAGAAACATATTGCAACCAAGAGATACCACAGTTACTTAGTTATGCTCTTGCAATTTCACGACTATGTGTTTAAAATGGGGAGAGGTTAATATAAAAAAAAGCAAAACAACTTGGACAAGTGCTTCTCTCCAGGGGCACAAATTTTTAGTAAATCACACCGAATTATGAAACATACATATCATGGTGATTTGTAAAGAAGAGCTAACTTGTCACTGAGCCACTGTGCTCCAATGACTAAGGTGCAGGCTTAGTTCATCTCTTTCAGTTTTCCATTGTGGCCCTGGATAAGTCATCACATTTTTCAGTATAATCTTGTTCTTGGAAGAAACATATCTTTTGGGATTGAAATTTTCCAAAAATCTAGTCTGTATGGGAAATTTTAGAACAGATGTTTCAGAGCTGGCAAAATTACAAGTAAAGAAAACAGGCTCTTATTTTGGGAATCATGAGTCAGTTTTAATGATGGATGACCTCTCTCTATTTGAGCATAAAAAGGTTGTATACAGAAAAATTTTTAACAATAATTGTGTTTGCCTAATTTTTTACATCTTATATACTTACCCTTACTCTGCTGTCTTTGCTTCTCTGCATTCAGCTCTGACTTTCAAGATCTCTAACACTTTCAGAAAACATGAAAATGTTATCTTCAAATCTGGTGTGACTCAAGTACAATTATATTTGTGTCATTTTCTTCTTATTTAAGTTTCCTAAGGACCTTTTCCAGACAAGAGGTGAAGAATTTTATCGAGAACTATCTCCATATCTAGTTACATTTCAACTCAATTTCTTCACAATTCTTGTCATGATAAACTTAAATACAATATTATAAAATATAGCTGTGTTTCTGGGTTATTATATATATAACCTTTCTCTACCTTTTCTTTGCACAACTTTTGACACTACTTGAATTTCCATCAAGTTAGAAATCTGTTCATAATTCCAGGAAGGTATACACACTCTCTTGTTTTTTCCGACATTCTTTCTCAGGGTTTATTCATAGTTTGCAAGTGATTGGTGGCTGAGACATTATTTATAAATCCAGACTAATCATGAGCACAATTAGTGTGTCAGTAAATAATTTTTAATGTGCATAAAATGCTGGTTATAAACCCCAACCATCTGGCATTGCTGTGTTCTGGTTGTTGGTAAGACAGTAAGATAATACATTCAACCCATTTTGCCTTGAGAACAACTGTAATAATCCAACAGAAACCCAGGATTTTTTGTTTGCCAGAGAAGCAGAATTTCAATGTTGGTTAGTATTTTTAATTTATTATTATTATTCAGTATAAAAATAGCTGCAGCTCAGAAGACCTCAGTATCAAGATTTCAGACACGCTCTATAGTATCAGTATTTTAATAAGGCACAATGTACTCTCAAATGATAGCAAAGTTAAGAA
>VWZG01009421.1:8730-24789 GCA_013396735.1 Grallaria varia | reverse complement strand
AAAAAAAAAAGAAAGTGTATACCTTCAAAATTTCAATTAAAATGTTCCAGTTGGCATTTGCTTGAAAAATATCTGAATATGGAATAACAGTTATTAAACTTTACTTTTAATTGTTTAGGTTTACAACTTGCAAGTTAGAAGGGTCTCTTGAAGAACAGATATGAATTTGAAAATATATTAACATCTATAGCTGTAGATATATACAGACCTATTCCCTTCATTTGGATTGATCACACTGCATTTTAATACTCAAAATTAATTACCTATCATTTTTTTCTCTGACGCTAAGAGAAAACTGAAGCATTACAGCATTATTGAAACTTTCTGAGGAGTTTGAAAATGCTTAGGATTGTTTGAAAAGGTTTACTGCACATACATAGCCCTTATATTGTACTCCAAGTTTACAGAACATGGAGCATTATTAATTAGTACGTTTGATCATTGATACAAAGATATAAATTATTAAAGTAAACTTTGATAAAACAGATGAAAATTCCACAGACATGCTTGTAGTCTGTTCTCTTTCAGTAGCTCTTTTTAAAAAGTCCTGCATTATGAATTCACCTATTATACATAATAATATATCAAGACTTAATTGTGCAATGAAGTAATAATGAATCATAGCCTTCTATACTATTGATAACAAAATAATACTCTGTCAACTTGTTTAAACACTGACAAATTATTCACAGCCAGTACTAAAAATTCTTGCTCTTTCTAATCCAAATTGTGTCTTTTAAGATTCTGAAAGGGAAAAACACAAGCATACTTTTTTCTACTTTTGCACATTTTATAATAAATTAGTATTGTTTTTATGTTGTAAGTGATTTCCTTGCAACAAACTTGTGTGATCTTTCAGAAAGTACAAGTTACTTCTGCCAAAAACAACGTAGAAGCATAAAGTCATGTTCGTCAAAAGTGAAACTCAGATTCTATGCGTGTAATTTTTGCACTTCTAAAATGAATGCTTTGAAATTTCACTCTGTCAAAATACAGCCAGAATTTTAGCAGTGCTTCATCAACTTTATATAGAAAGAGAAATAAGATATGATCATAGCTTCAACAAACATGACACTCAGTCCAGCAATAACAACATTCACGACAAATTGTTCACAGCCAAAGAAAAACATACTTCATTCCAAACTTTGAAAATAACCTGTGAGCCCAAGTCTGACAATGAATACTTTATCTCCATGGAAAGATATTATGTCAGAGGTATATATGTTAAATATGGATTAATAAAATGCTAGCACTTTTGTATTTTTAAAATTGTACAAATTTACTCTTATGAAAGTTGTATTAAGTATTTAATTAATCCCCTGGATTGCCCAGAAATTTCCAGCCATATTTTGCATATATGAGCTAATGGACTAGCTTGAGACAACAAACCAGAATGAAAATTGGTAACCAACTGGACCTTCAAAATTAAACATCTCATTGCTTATTACAGGTGGGAATGTGGAATAGGTCTAGAAATTTCCTCTTGATATATCTATACCAGTTGATATTTCTTAATGTGTTGATCGACATCTCAGGCAGTGCATCCCAAAGTGTCAGAAGTGATCAGTTTATGCATATATAAGACATTTGTAAAAGGTTAATTAAAGCTGCTCCTGCAGCAATGGTCACATAAGAGTCTTTTGCATGTACTTTGGGTATTTAAGAGATGTTTCACATGTAGTTATGGTACACCAATAACAATAAATTACACATGTAGTTGGAGAGCTGGATTACAAAAACTAAACAAAAATAGTGATGCAAGGAAAAAAAAAAAGACTCAGAAGGCTCAGACTCTTCTGATTCAGCTCAAGATGACACTAGAAGGACCCTTGTAATAGATTCCCTTCTCCACCAAGTGGATACTGACTATCATTTCAGTAAGATTTAAACACCTATGCATGTGCTAGCCTATAGCAAGATCCCAATATTTCCCCCCACTTTTAACAAATATTTTCTCTTAGTGTTTTCAGAGATATTGATGATCTTAGAAGTGGTAATTCCCACCTTTTGGTGTGGACTGTGATAACTTGCCTGACATGCTTTGGTACTGGATCTACACTGTAGAATGATGGCTGGTTATGGTGATTTGAAAGAACCAAATGTGTTCTCATAGAACTTTTGGTTATTTTTCAGAGGTTGGAAGGAACATGCAGAGGTCATACAACCCTCTCTGGTCATGACTGTTGTTTTCTTACATTCAGAATAATAAAGGAGGAACATTTGCCATGTAACCTCACATCGTTCTCTTTTGTAAGGCTCTGCTGAACAATGAAGATAAGGAAGGCAGAGAGTTCATATATACTTCTGACTGCCAGTAAGATAGATTTGTTATAGAACGCTCCTGAGAGACCAATTAATATCACTAGAGTTGTCAAAATAATATGTGTACCATGAAAAATACAGGCAGCCCATCAATGCACTGTGAAGGTAAGGTCACTGAACACAAGAACACTAGGGGACAAATTTAGTCAGAATAGAGTAAAAACTGAGCACTAATTAAGTGAGCTGTGAAACACTCACAACGGCAAAATACTGCCTAGTCTAGAACTGCATTTTCTAAAAGATTTGTTTTTGTTAAAGAAGTACCACAGATAAACACTGAAAAGTCAAGATTAAATATTATCTTGACAAAGCTTGATGCTTCCTATCCATGCGAGTGGTCATAATTCAGAAGTTAAGATGATAATTTTTAACTTAGACAATTCAGGTAAGACTTTGGTTTATACCATAAAAGAAGATATTGTCAAATTGTGGTAGTTTTAAATTTTAGGCTTTGGCTAGGTTTGTTGTTTTTTAGGCCTTCCTGGGAAACGAGTCAGATGACATACATTGATAAATCAGAGGTATTCTCCACTATCTCACATCACATGGGATAGAAGAGTGAGGGAGGAAGTTCTGGGTCACACGGTCTTCGGGCACTTCCTTTGGTCAGCCTCTTCAGTGCAGTCTCTTCTCCTGCGGTCTCTCGTCGGGCAGGCGGTGGGGAGAGGGGCTGCAGCTCGGGGCTGGTCACTTCACTATTTGGGTAATGCAGTGCCTGATCTGTTTTTCTTGGGTATATACATACAGTACCTATGTAGTACCATTTGAGTTACCCCTCTTTCCCTGTATTTGCCTGGTATTCATCTAGTGTGCATATAGTACTAAGTTCCCTTTTCCTCCTCTGTAAATAAATATATATATATATATACATCTGTTCCCCTCACAGTCTGAAGCTTTTGAGTTTTCTCTCCTTCCCCTCGGCTTTTTCGCCATTTTTCTCCCCTTTTGGGGTGGTGGGGGCTTTGGCGGGGGGAGGCCTGTGCTGGTCCTGGGAAGCTCTGCATGGTGTTGCTTTGTTTTGGTTTTGCCCAGGGTCAAACTTCCACACAAATGTAGACCTTTCCAGCGTTTAATTGTGATCCCTGGGGTTCTCTGTTTTTCAGGCAATGTTGTTGAACGATGAATTGTATTTATCAGTGTCCTAGGAGTATAAAGTAGGTAAGTGAGATTTTAGGTTGGGGGAGGATAGAAGAAAATCTCACAGGAAGAATTGTATGTATCACATAATTTAGAACAGTGGGATGATAGATGTACTAATACAAAATGCAAAATCATATGTGACCTATGATTTTGTCTTTGTCATTATCTGAGTTATTGCTGAAGAAAAAGCATTGAAGCAGTGTCTACACCATGTTTAAGAGCTTGAAACAGGAGATGGTAAAGTTAACTGTGTTCTCTAACATACCTTCACAAACCCATAATAACATTTGTCGAATATCTAAAAGTTGAAGAGTGTGCTGTATTAGGACAGATGAACTTAAGCTGCATACAGACTCCAAACGACCATGTGCCAGGGTAAGTTGTTTCGACCAGGAACTCCTAGACCATCTAACTGAAAATGGCACATATATATATCCAATCATATATTAAAAGGTTGAGCACAAGCTCATACTTTGATGTGTGCTTACCAATCACACCTGGGAAAAAACAACAGAAAGGGTAAATAAGTGTGCTCACACAGAGTATCTCTCATGCCAAACATAAATTCAACAATAAAACTGACCAAGGTAGCTCACATCTGGGAATGAAAAAACCTTTTCAAACCATTTGTATGGTTTAAGATTTTGACATGTTTGATTTAAGTTTCTATTTATTACACTGTAGCTGTCATTCTTTTGTCACTCAATTTATACTAGAAGTTTTTAACACATTGAAATGTTGTGAGAACAAAGACATTAAGTACTGGGTTTTATTTTATTTTATTTTGGCAGCATTGTGTATATAAATGCCTGACTAAAAGGAAGTCTTCCTGAGTCAATATGATTTTTTTTGCTAGCATGTAGGATATTAAATTTCAGTAATACAGCACCTAAACACTTAAAATCAAAATGATGCATCACATCAGTAGGGTCTTCACATGAATGTTTGTATGAAAGATACAGTTTTGCTGCACCCTATGCCTTTTTGAGAAGCAAAGTCCATTGAAGCAAAATCAAGACAGGATTTTAAGAGTAGAATATGGAGAGGCAAAGGCTGTCATGAGAGTAAATATCCTCTCCTCAATTAACTGGTAGCTGATATGATTATACTAGCACTTAAAGTTGTCAGGGATGTTTATTAACCTTTACAACAAAGAACAAGCAATCCCCAAAACATATAAGTATACTTGTGTACACAAACAGGTTACATCGTATCTCTGTCTGGACAAATCAACTTGTTTTCAAGTTTTTTCTGTATATCAACCTTAATAATACTGTTTTGAGGAGTTTTGTTTTGAGAACATATAGTGAACTAAATGGTGGAAGTGGCTGTATCTCTGTAAAAATAAGATAACTGTGTGTCACTGACCTATGATTTTGGGTAATTTATTTTTCACTGCAATAGAAAGAAAAAAGTTGCTAGATGGCTGTAGAAATAAAATGTAGTTGGGGAAAAGAACATAGCTTTTTTTTAAAGAGAAGTCCTTCCTCAAAACTCTCAAGCTTTCTAGAATGCATACTAAATATGTGAGTAAGGATAATCTGGTTAACAAAGTCTTCCTCACAATGAGCAGAAACTTCTTCACTGAGATCAGGTTGTTCAGAGCTCTGCCCAACCTAGCCTTGCATTTTTCCAGGGATGGGGCATCCACCACCCCTCGGGCAACCAGTTCCAGTGTGACACCATCCTCATTGTAGAAAATTTCTTCCTTGTATCTAGTCTAAACCCACCCTCTTTGGGTTTAAAACCATTACCTCTTGTCCTATCACTGTAGACCCTGTTAAAGAGTTAGCATCTGAAAAGGTGATAAACAGTAGATATATATATAAAATAATGATGTCACTGAATAGAAAAGCAAGACAGAATGCAAAAACCCTCATCTATCATTGTCAGATATTAGATATTTTCATTTTTATAATCCTTAGTTAATTTTTAGTTGTCACGAATTTTTACTAATGTTAAGAAATTTTATAAGAGGATTATGATAAAGTTCTTTGGAATCAGGGGAAGATTTTCTATTGCCTTCAGTGACATTTAGAATAGACTTCACTTGTTGATAAAAATATTGGTTCATTTTTTTAAATTAAAGTTTACTTTAATAAGATTGGTGCTTTTATTTTTCTGCTTAGGTTTTTTACTCTGATTTGAAACTCTTGTTTTTGTGAGACTTCTATATTCTTTATTCATCTGACACTGAGAATATTAATTACCAGTGTTTTAGACACAAAAACATTTTGATTCACAGGTCCAATCAGAAAGTGATGTTTGAGCTGTTAATAAACTAAAATGCTGGCCTGATTTCATAGATTAACAACTTCCACTAGTGTTCCCTTTTTATGTGGTTTCTGAGTGTAGATTCACTGTTCATTTTGGTTTTATTTTTTCCTCCACAAAATAGAAAAAGAAGTGATAACAAATTAGTGAAGGAAAAATTACAGAAATTATGACAGTATTTATTCAAACTCCTCTTCATCTGAAAATGAAACACAAAATTTAAAGGATTTTCTTGTTAAAGACAAAAGAGCAAATAATTAAAACCAAGCAAAATTTCCCATTGAAAGAACATTCTGGCACTTCTATTTCTTACAACTGCTAGAAATAATGACAGGAGATTAGTATGTGAGGAAAGTGAACCTGAATTCGAGGTTAGACTGAGATGAACCCAGGTAGAAGACTACATAAAACAGGTAGAAGACTACATAAAATGTAGATTATTTGTCTCAATTTTCAGAAGAGAACAAAAGTCTGACTAATCTTGGTTATCAGTAGAAGTAGGAAGACTTGGTAAGGTTCTGTACAAGTAGAATCTCTTTAGAATTGTATTTTATCAAAATAAGTGAAGGAATCAGTAAATACTGCTTAGTTTTAATGAACTTGCTCTGGAAGTAATTTAGTCTTGTTTCTTAAAAAAACCTTTCACAATATGATACCTAGTGGGCTGTGATTTAAGCTCTCCCCTGAGAAGATCCAAATAGAAGACTGTCACCTTTGGGATGCGAGTCCATAAAGCCTCAATAGAGAGCAATGATATGTCTGTCTAGATTGTCATGAGACCTGTTCCTCTGTCTGGACAGTCATGACAGCTGTTCTGTCTCCATTTTTCATGGCTGCTTTCTATTTTATTGTCTTCTCAGCTATTTCTAATTATTTTGTTTGATTTTCTTGTAATCTTTTTACCCATGATCCTTCATTCCCCTTTTTATTTTTTCATTGCTGTTTTATGTATCTGTCACGATTATTTCTAGAAACACTACTTTGCAATGCTGATTTATCTCAGCAGATGAAAGTCATGTTAACTTTTCAGATTCAGTAACATTTAAACAGTGGAATAAATTTCTCCAGGAACACTCTGTTTTGTTCTTAATTCAAATTCAAGCTACGATCTATCTTTCTGAAAATTAGATGTGTGCAGTCATCCTGTCTACAAACAATTTGTGTATATAACTGAATACCTTTGAAATTCTATGAAAAACTGCACACCTCTATTCCTAAAAATACAACCAGGTGGGATATTTTATGTTAGGTTGTATGTCAAAAGCTCATCCACAAAAGAACACAGAGATACAATGAGAGAGGAGGGAGAAGGTAGTTCTGTCTATTTGCAGGCCCACCGCGTGGGCTATCAGCTCATTTACGGACCAACTCCACAAACCCAGAAAAGCACAGTAGCAACAAGGAAGGTGGAAAACACAAACTCAGGACTCAGAGGAAGGGATACTCTACTCAAACCTCTTCCAAAGATGTTTCAGAAGAGTCTCAACCCCATCACCCTGTTGTAAAACATATGAACATGAATTAGTGTTGTAGCACCTTTTGGCTTGAGGAGGACTGCTGCCTAGGAATACGGGAGATATTATGGTGTAAAGGGTAATATCATTGGTGGACTGCATGCGATTTATTATGGAGAGGAACCAAAACCAGCAAAAGGAAGGGATTTGAGTGATTTCTGAAGGAACAAGAGCAGGAAAGATAGATGTATAAGGTGCTAAAAATGGCTGGTCATTTGTAAAGGGTTTGCCTGTCATTATTCTCTTTCTGTGCTCTGCGCACATTCAGCACAGTCTTTCTTTTTATAAATTCCTTATGTAGAACCCCAGAATGGTTGAGGTTGCTAGGGACCTTTGGAGGTCACCTAGTCCAACATCCCAATCAAGCAAGGCCACCTAGAGCCAGTTGCCAAGGACCATATACAGACAGCTTTTGAATATCTTGAAGGATGGAGACTCCACCTATATGGGCAACTTGTGCCAGAGTTCAGTCACCTTCACAGTGTAAAAGGTCCCTGATGCCCAGAGGGACCCTCCTGTGTTTCATTTTGCTCCCATTGCCTCTGGCACTGCCACTGGGCACCACTGAAAGGAGCTGGCTCTCTCCTCTTTTACAGTCCCCCTTTTGGGTATTTATATATTACTGAGATTCAAACCACTTCACCATCTGCTCAGCCAGCCCAGATTTCAAGAGCTTCTCTGTGAGAAGCAGCTCTCTTATGAGAGACAGTGTCAAATGTCTCACTGAAATTCAGATAGACAATATCTACTGGGGTACCTTATCTCTCAGGCCAGCTATTTCACTGTGGAAGTTTATCAAATTGGTCAAGGGATGATTACCCTTTGGTGATGCCGTACTGATTACTCTTGGTGATTTTCTTGTTTATGTGCCTGGATTAGTTGCTTCATCACTGTCTCAGGGACTACTACATCAAGGAGTATATAAGTCTAGGAAAAACATAATTTAGATAGAAATAACTTTATAAATATGTGAAATAAATTTGTACTCTTGTCGCCTTACGCTTGTGCCTGTGCTTCCATTCTAGGTACACTATCAAGCATTTGGATTTGGTAAATTTCATCCCATTAATCATAGCCTGATGCTCCAATCTATCTAGATCCTTCCACACGGTAACCTATCCCTCTAAAAACCTCCCAGTTTGGTATCATAAGCATTCAACTTCTGTATCCAGATTGTTGATCAATATTTTGAATAGCACTGGCCCTAGAACTGAGCCCTGAGGAACACTGCTGGTGACCAGTTGCCAGCCAGGTGTAGGCCCATTTACCATAACGCTTAGAGTTCTGCCGGTCAGTCACTTCTTCACCCAGCACACTGTGAACCTGCACATCCTAAAGCAGGACAAGTTGCCCAGAAGTATGCTGTGAGTGATAATATCAAATATTTAAATTGTCTTCTGGATAGTTTCTAGCAAGCCAAAGTTTACAGATCACTCCATTTCCCCAGGCCCACAAGAGGACAGTGTTCAAAAAAGGATTATGAAAGAATGAATGGATGGCTAATTTTCTATTGTAATTATGTGTATGAAGAGTTTTAAAATACATGAACTTTATTTCAGAACACTGTCTATTTCCATGAAGCTTTAGATAATTTCCTCGTCATTTTAAATGTGATTCATGTGATAAAAGGTCAAAAGACAGTTGCTTGTTTCAAATCCCTTAAAAAATCAGGTCTTCACCATTTTAAAATAAGAGTTATTGTATCTCCCAAATTTGTATTCCCCAGATTTACAGGTGTGGAAGGCATAGGTTCCACCAGTAGTATTGATTGAATTGAATAATACAGAGAGTGAATAATTTTTTAATTGAATAAAGCATTCAGTTATTCCAGTCTCAAACTAGACAAAAAGAAAATAAAATATGGGCTGTGTGTTTCCACTTTAAATTTTATGAATACCTCATCGTGAAAAAAAAATAAAATTCTTCTACCGTAATGGACTCTGTTCAGCTTATTAGACTATGAGTCAATAGATTTGACAATCCAGTGATTTTACACCTGTGGTGTGAAGATTCAAGAACAGCTTTATATGCGATACACTAAAGCTCACGGAACAAAATCTTCACTGAAAAATTCTTCTGAGCCAAGAAATCCTGCAAATGACACAACTTAAGCCTTAAAATAAATTTGGCTTCTATCTGACTCACAAAAGAAGATGAAGGATACGGTCCTTTTCAAAACTTAGTGCACTTTCGAACATTTTAAAAAGAAGTTGAGCTATTTTCTCATTTAATTAATGAAAATGGTTATTTGGTAGTTTCTTGAAAATCACAGCGTAGTTGAACGATACGTCTAAAGAGTTCATAGAGATGTGAATGTTTCTAAAATGAAGAAAGTGTTCTTTTGCTCATTGCAACTTAGAGGCAGTCATTAAAAATTCTAACCTTGTTACAAAAAGTGAGAGACAAATGATCCTTTTAGGGCCTGATTAGATACAGCACTTCATGTAAGTCTTGCAAAATTCTTAATTTTCACAGGCTCTTCACGTAATTTAACTGTCAGAAAAAGATTGAAATTCCTTTGCCATATTTCTACATTTCTAGTTGTTTATCTTATTAATCAGAAGACCATCTCATTAAAATGATCATTCAAAAATTGTAAATTTTCATTTCATTTTGTGTTTTCAGCTGCATTCTTATACATTTCTTTAACTTTTTATCACTGAAAAGAAATTATAGGGTTAGGGTTGTGCGTGTTCATGTGCATAATATTCTGTAATATCATTATTCTCCTGTTGCATATGAATGAATTGGAATAGTCCACTCTTTCTCATGGCTAGAGTGTCATGCTGGACCGGAACTTAATGGAAGAATAGCTAATATTATTTATTGCTTATATAAAGACCCTTCCATGCCTCTGATGGCCCTCATAGCCTAAAACAAACAAACAAAAAAACCAAAACCAAAACAAACCAACAACCAACCAACAAAAAAAGTTCTTGTTTCATGGATGTCACCATCTAAAATCCTAGTGGATACCATGCTGAAAAAAAATGGTAAGAAGGAAATGAACTGTTTTGATGCTTCAAGTGGAACATTAAATAAAAAAATCCTGTAGTCAATCAGGAATAGAATTTAAATTTGTTATAACATAGTTGAACATTAATGGCTTAATCTGTATTCTATTTCTCCTGTCTTCAACATAAATGTGGTGGAAGATGTAGAGGTAACATGTCACTCCAGCAACCAGAAATGCAAGACAGGTAGAGCTCCCCTCTTCTCTTCCAGACGAAGGAAACATATTGTATTATCAAATCCAGAATATGAAGTATTTGAAAACTTACAAAACATGCCCTTTGTCATACCAGTATTCCCTGTGATACTATTGTAATTGTTTCTTTAGGTTCTGGAAGAGGGGTAGGAACTAATGTGTATCAGATAAAACATGCTGTTCAATCTACTCTTTTACAAAGATCTGCTCACAGGACAGATTGCGTTTTACCCTTTTTTTTTCTGGGACGCAGTCAGGATGTGTGGCTTCTGCTGCTCACACAGGGCCACATCACAGGTCCCGTGTTCAGCCGCACTGCTCTGGTCCATAGAAATATGGTAAGGTGGAGGAATTGGATAAAAACTCACGCATGTGATGCCGTAGGTCTCGGTTCTCTCCAGGCCAGCAGTTTCAGTCTCGGGAGGCAGGTAAGCAGTACATGGTGGGGGAGAAAGAAAGGTGAGGGGAGTTAGGGAGAGAGTCTTGGCTATGGTAACCATCCTCTATTTCTCTTTCCTCTTCTTCGATTTTCCAAAATTCATCTTCAACATTTATAATGTTCCAGGGAGGTTGTAAGTGGTTTCTTGGCATGTAACCCTATTCAGATGTTCGAAGACATATGATAACCNTTTCTTGGCATGTAACCCTATTCAGATATTCGAAGACATATGATAACCATAAACAATGGCAGGATTTTTGGCAGGAAAAGTGCAGAAGAAAGTTCTGGTGAGAACCTTTTGGCAAAAGCTGACAAGATTTTTTGAGAAACTCTCTGGCAGCAGGCAGGATGTTTGTTTGTGAGTTCCTGGTAAAAGTGCTGATAGAAAGTTTTGTGATAGGATGTTTTTTGACAGATGGAAAACAATGGAGGAACATTATTCTTGGTATTTCTATATTATCTGTGTCTTACAGTGTTGATGCACAGAACAGGTTGCCCAGAGAAGCTGTGGATGCCCATCCGTGGAAGTGTTTGAGTCCGGTTGGATGGGGCTTTGAGCAACTTAGTCTAGTAGAAGGTGTCCTTGCCCATGGCAGGGCAGCTGGAGGTAGATGATCTCTGAAAGATTCCTTCCAACTCAGATTATTCTATGATTCTTTAAACTACTTTACAATCCAAATCATTCTATGATTTGGTAATTCTTGTGACCTTTTAGATTTGGTACTAAACCTCTGGTACAGGAGGAGATTTTATGATGCTCAAGATGAAATTTTGGGTTCAGCTATAGTAATTTGCTACATGTAAAGAAATTTTTGAAACAATGAGTCTTTAGCTGACTGCAGCCAGCTTTCTAAATAGAAACAGAAGCTAGAGTAAAATAAGGGTTAATTATGAGAATTTTTAAATTACACATATACTTTTGGTATTTTCCATTATTTCCTTGCTTGTTTTTGCTTGGTATGGTTTGGGATTTTTTTAATATTTTAGATGTGAATCCTGTAAATATTCTGATATCTTAAGCCTTCCAAACAAATATTTTTTTTGAATTAATATTTCCTTTCTAAAATAATTTTCCCATTGGTTATATATATGGGAGTAAACTTATGCCCTGAATTCCATTATCGAATTTATTATGTTATTAATATTTTAAAATTAATTTCTTCTATCTTGGTTCTTAAAGTTATCAAAACATATTATTGTGGAGTCTTAAAATCCACCAATAATTATCAAAATATCTGATCAGACTTCTAAGAAAAATCTTATAATAACATGCAGAAACTCATGAGCATCCAAAAATTTACACTCAGGCTGACTTTAAGCATTAATTTCCAAATATATCCTTTTTTAAGCTTACCGACCAGCTCCCTTCTTCTCCACTCCACCTGCTCTTGATCAATCCCTATCTAACTGTGGAGGAAATAAATTAACAATTGTTCTGACTGAATAGTGAGTACTTCAAGACACAAAATTTATAATAAAATTAAGGTAAAAATAATGCAGGAAGTGAGCTTTGGTCATTCCAAAGGGGAAGAAAATCAGAGAAAGGAGAATTACAAAATTGAAGTTGGACATTAAATATCTACTTAAAATGTACATTATGTATCTAATCTTTCTTTGAAAATGACCCTTCATAAGTATTTCCAATTTTTTGGATTATGAAGACTTTTTAACCTAAGACTTCTTTTCAAGGATGTTCAGTTTTCATTTAGTATTTCTCCATATTATATGGCATTTATTTATTCTCCAGCTATAGATCTATGGAGACACACCATCCATAACGCTGCTGCTTCCTTTGAGAACACACGCAGAATCAGTCTCGAGGAGAAAAGACAACGCAGAAAGAACCGTGCCTCACCAACACCGCCTATGGAGACTTTCTGCTGTGCCTTTGGCAACCGGACGTGCCTATCTCGCATCGGCCTCTTTAGCCATCAGCGCGCTTGCAGCAAGTGTGGGTAGAGCCCTTCCCAAATCTTCCTTCACAAAGCCTAGCCATGATGATGAGATCTTTACAACTGTACAGCTCTCCAAAAGGATGATTCAACAGTGAACCTAGAAGTTTTAATGTATCAGTAGTGTTATTTTACTCAATGCGTAAAATTCAGTCTGTTCTTAAATATTTTTCTCTAGATAGGTGACTAAAATTTTTGCTCATGTTTCTATAAAAAAGCTCAAATGATATAATAAATTTTGAAAGTCTACATAAACATAACTAAAAGTTGCAAGATCTTAAATTTCTATCAAATGAGCAGTAAAGAAGTAAAAAATCTGTAATATCTCTGCATAGTTCTGAAAATTGATACATTGATACAAATTTTGTTATAGAGTTTATATCAGAATATAATTTATCTGATATAAATTATCAGATAAATATAATCTGATATTATAAATATAAATAAAATCTGATAACAGTAAGCAGATTTACTGACCCAGTAGCCCCAACTCATTTAACTGAACTACTTTATGACAGTAATTTGAAAAAGAATCTCATCTTTACTCAGAGTCATCTCTCAAATATGCCACTCTACTGAATTTATCAAAATAAATGTCTTCATTTTTTCATATGTAATTTTCAAAGCTTTTGCTTCCTCATATAAGGATATAAAGGTCGCAGTTTATTTCTCAGATGCTAATTTTTCATGTGCTTAACAACCATGTCTATTTGCCAAGCAGGACATTAGTAATCCAACAGCTAGACATCCTATATGCAGACCAGTAATTAAAACCTCTCATAGATATCAATTTTGCCTGATAATCACAAGTGGGATGATGTAGAATAGAGTTCCTTTGAAAAGTAATATAGTATCTTTTTTTAAACTTTCATTTCTTCTATTTCTTTCTTTTTTCCTTCTGTTAGTAAAAAGAAGTTACCTTACAGTCTTAAACAATGTTCTTTCTTCTCTAGGTGATCTAGACTATAGTGTATAAATATGTGTACCTTTGTTTTCTCTGTTGATAAAATTGGATACAAAATTTTCTACATTCAGGACAAAAATTTTCCTTTAATAGCAAAATTTTAGCTGGAAATACAGTAAATTTTATCTTTGCACTATTATTTTTGAAATAATATATGCTAGGAACATTTATAAAATACATTAGAGAAGTAAGCTCAATCTTACATTTTCATGACTTAATTTTCAATACCCTAGTAAAGTTTTTCTATTCCTCACTGCTTCACATTGCCAGATAATCTATCTAATGATCTTTAGGAAAAGTATCTACCTTATCTCAGTTGTCTCAGTGTAATTATTTGCATCTTCCACTGAAAAGAGTTCAGTGTTTTTTTGGGAGACTAGTAAGAAGCTTATTACTTTGAGAAACTGTGCAATGTGCTAAAAACGTTAGATGTTTTTTACCCTTGTCTTTGAGCTGCCTTAAGAATATTGGTGTAATTAACAGAAATGTAATTCACAAAAAGTCCCAGAAAGTATATTTTCCCTCAGGTCCCATGCAGAAAAAAAAAAAATCTGGCTAGTTTCACCTTGATCTAAACGCTTATCATTCAAATACAAAGAACCATGAGTTTTTTAATAACATATAATTTATATTAGTGCATGTTTTCTAACTAATGTTTGGACTTACATGCATGTTATTAGAAGTATTGGTCACTAAACAACAATCTCTGGCTTGACCTTTGCTTTCTCAAAGCAGTTCACTTGCAAAAGTCCTAGTATTAGCCCCATGTAGGAGGATGTTTACTTTTGTTCATGTCTGTTTAGAATTTAAGCCCTGAGGTGACACCATGCTGTTTTAATGAATATTAATGTTTATTTATTTCTTGCCTTTAAAAATTAAAAGCAATATCAAATACTTTAACTTAGTGTTTTGTAAAAATACATCCTGTCCATGAATGCCTGCTTGTTCTTTTAAAATAGAAAATATATAAAATAGAGTTGTGTATAGAGCTGTGAAGTTACTTAGAGGATTATGAACAAGATTTGTGCAGTCTTTTAAACTTAGTCAAATTATTAATTTTCTCACTCAGTTTTTCGCAATAAGAGATTGTTTATTAAAGCTATAAGACAAAGCAGTAATACTCATCAACACAGTTGTCAAGACCAGACTATGCTATTTTTTCCTGACAGACTTGGATACCATGGCAACACCTGGTTAGGAAAAGCTGAAGAGATATTTGAAGGTTTGCAATTGTTAAAGTCATTGGTCTGAAACAGACATGTATTAATTGCAAGTGAATATGACAGCCCATACCATATTTCTGAAAGGGAAAAAAACATCAGCTTCATTCCAGACTAAGGAACTGAACAAGGGATAAATCATATAATGTGATGTCTGACTTCAAATCTGGTGTCATGCTTGTGTACTTGTCATTTGCAAGGTCTGAGGAATAGGTGGAATTTTATTACTGTAGAAATATTTCCCAACAGAATTTTTAAGATGTGAAAGAAAAAACCTGACATTACCTGACAGCTCCAAAAGGGCAGAAATTAGAGATTTGTTAGTATTTTTAAAAACAGTTGAGAGTTCCAATCAGATGCAATCACAGTGATTCCATATAAAAAAACTGAGGCATCATGGAAGTTTCCTTGGATACTGCTGGCAAATTATCTTCCATCAAAAATCAGAATTTAATCTTAGTATGTACTTTTAGGGGAGTTATGACAGAAAGCTATTTTTGGTTTTTCTATGCATATACAATCAGAAAAGCTGTTAAATATGCTCAAATGGACAACAAACATTTTAATATAGATCTTAAATTCTGTACCTATCATATATGAAGGCTGCAAATTATAGTCTTCAGACATGTATGAATGCTTCCTGTTGCCTTTATGTCAGTATTTCAAAGTGAGAATGTTTTCATGCATTATTGAAATGACAGCACGCAGGAAGCAGGTATCATTGACAACAGTTTGACTGCTTTTTCAAGTCAAAGAAAAATGCTTTTGGTTCTCAGAGCAAGCTGTTTATGATATGCTATGCCTTCTGTTTTATGATAAATGCCAATTTTACATCTGTTTACATAATAAACAGATAATTAACTAAATTAGATAAAGTTAAATCTTGGTGAAGAGGACTTCTGAAGAATAACTACACTTCTGAATTCTATCTTAAGAGGAAATGTGCTGACTTGTTGAATTAGGCACCCCACCCCTGGCGGGTTGGAGAGGAGAATCTGGAAAAGAAAAGAAAAAAAAAAAAAAAAA
>VWZG01009418.1:65204-95939 GCA_013396735.1 Grallaria varia | reverse complement strand
ATTCTAAAAGAAGAGTGAAGTTCCTCGGATTTTGTGGAATTGAAATACATCAAATAGTAACAGTAATTGGTTTAGAACCATGTTAATTTTCAAACCAAGCTGTGAACACTACGTTAAGAAATACATATTTTTAATGGCAAAGTCTAGTAATTTTCAACTAATCAGAGACAGATACTGCATTTCTTTGATACTAAAATATCAGTATCTCTTTTTCTCAACCTACTCATTTGTCAGGTTTTTAAAATCATCACATTTGCACTCAGGCCAGTAAACTAAAACATTAAATATGTAAGCTTAACTAGCCACATGAGAAAACATGGCTTAAAAATAGCAATAAATTTCACTTAACTTGTCCTTTCTGTTTACTTCAACTTCTCTTCCTTTTACACAAGCAAGAAATTTCTGACGTGTCCTACATAAGCACAGAAATATCACTTGGAAGAAACCTCTAAAGGTCACTTAGTATATCTCCCTCTTGAAGGATTATTAACTTCATTACCTTTCAAATATTGGAAGCCTTCTTTACTCTTCTCTATTAAAGCTTTTTACTCTTTTCTATCAAAAAAAAATCCTCCCTCTATTTCTACCAACTAACTGTTTTCAAATTCAGTCTATCTATCACTGGGACAGCTGCACAAGAGAAAAAATCTATTTGCATCAGTTATACTGATAGAAGAGCATTTTTGCCAATAATGTATCACAAAGTATACCTTCTCCATCTAGAAGGTATGCAATCTAATAATTGTTTATATTATTTTTCAGTCATTAATCTCTCAGAACGACAAACGATTCCTTTCATGGGAAAAGAAAATGTGTTCCCACTGCTACAGTTGTCATGCAACTGAAAAATCCTACACTGCTCTTCATACCAGCGTCAGCTCCCTGCCCTGCGCTCTACTAAAACAGATGATAAAATGAAAGAACACACTCAGAAGTTTGGAGGCTATTTGTAAAACAGAGGACTTCTCACAATGCAGCTTAATTCCCTCATACTGTTACTTAAGAGAAAACCTTCCCCAAGTCTGAAAGGCTAGAAGGCCAAGTTGTTGAGATTTTTCTTATCCAATAAATAACAAGTGCAATCTTGTATTTAATTTTCCCATGACAGGAGTCTAGAAGATACAATAACATAAGTAATTTGAAGAAAGAGGTGGCAGTAATCATACAAAAGAATATCTAGAAAGTGCTTTTACTCAGTTAATCTCACTGCAAAACATTTTGGAAGTTACCATTCTTTAATTTTCTGAAATACTGAGCTGCTCTGTTCATCAGTACTTGCAAGACTAGCTCCATAACTGAATTTGAACAATCTGATTTTGAAAATACGGTTCTATAGTGGAAGCACCTGAAGATTAGCTACAGTGGGCAACTGTATTTCACATGATGTCCTTAGCAAGCTAAAAATTCAAAAATGCTCCTAAGTAAAATGTAGTTTGTGACAAATTTTTGTTTTTTGGTATTGCAACACTGTCAAGTCAATTCAAAAAGGAGAAGTAATATTAAATTACACAGTAATTAGTAATAAGTATCATAGAAAGAATGGCAATAGTTAGGTTTGACTAAAACCCCATCCATCAGTAGACAACTGGAATTACACTGTGTAGCTC
The DNA here is from genome assembly GCA_013396735.1 of Grallaria varia. Lineage (NCBI taxonomy): Eukaryota > Metazoa > Chordata > Aves > Passeriformes > Formicariidae > Grallaria > Grallaria varia. Next base: position 94,332 of record VWZG01009418.1, on the reverse strand, counting down.
AATCCCACACGTGGTCCACAAAGGTCCATTTGCTCAGTGCCTCTGCAGCACAAGAATCAGGGAAATGCCTGGTCAGTCAGCACACCCGGACCTTTTCCGCAGCCAGGAAAACACACACTTCAAAGCAAGCAGTAGCATCATACACTGCCTCTTGCCTAAACAGTAAGTTACTGCAGAACATACAAGATGAATGTCTTGAAATAACATGTGGGACAAAAGACAGCAAATGTTGGAGGATGATCAGAAGCATCATTAAAATACCAAGGACTTGTCTAAGCTGTGCATGCAAAACCTATGTACCGAGTAGACAGAATTACATACGAGCAGGGCAGGATAATGAGACTACTGTCTCCTTACTAGCAGTTGAAGTAACTGTAATCCTTCCAAACCTGACCTAAATCTGACTTGGTATTACCTGTCAACACCCTCTGCATATAAAAGCAACCCAATCTCCTTTAACTCTTGATAACTTTTTGCCTTTAATGATGGGCATTTGTGAACTAGGAAGGCCTCATTACTCCCTGTGTGAAATAATTAAAGAATTTTATAGGATGTCATCTGTTCTGTTAGTCCATTATATTTCCTGTACAATGAGACAGGAAAACACACTACTGACTCACCTCCGTTTTGTACTATTCATTATTTTACATATTTCATCATGGTCTCTTTTTCAAAGGTGAAAAGCAGGTAGAGTCAAGTTCAATCTTTCATTTTCTTTTCATATGATTAGAGCCATCACTCTTCCTCTACGTCTATACAAAGTCAATAAGCCCATCATGAAAAAAAGGCAAGTTCATGTCAATAAGTGTGCACCACAGGTGATTAGATCAGTTAACATGTCCCTTCGGTTTTAATCACAACCCAAAGGTATCCCTCACGCCAGAGTCACAGCCCTTCTACCCATCCACCTAATGAAAATTCTGTGCTCTGTATAGTTAACCCACTTCTCACAAAAAGAGAAACCCAGGGAAGAAAAGCAGCATCTGGTGCTCAGATGCTCAAGGCCAAAAACAGCTGTCCAGAAATGAAAGGCCAAACTACAATTTAAACAGTGACAGTTTTGTTTTTTCTTTCATACCTGTTTGCACACATCTGTTGAACTGTCCATAGAGATGCATGTTTCTCAGGTTTAGATGTTATTATATAAATGAAAGCCAGACCCTGCCGGTCCCACAAAAACCAAAACAAAACACCAAAACAAAACAAAACAAAACAAACAAAAAAACACCACAAATGAAAAGAGTGTTTGTCAAAAGCACACACCTACATAACCAAAGCAGTGAACGTGTAATGTGACAGGAGCTGAACAACTTTGAAAATTACTTGATTTCAAATAAATTTTAATTATACCTTGTAGCTGTGTATGTATCTGGACATGTATCAGAATTACTGAAAGGTTTTCAGACATTTAAGACATTTCATTCATTAAAGCTAGGTCTATACAGAACAGTTTCCAGATCTATCCATCCGTACTATCCTTAAGTTCCTAGAATGTTTCAAATCAAAAGCATAACTAGCTAAGGCAATTTATGATTGTGAAAGCATTCAGTTAGCAACTTTTTTCTATAAGAAAATAATGAAGAAAGTAAGAAAAAAGTTTATATTATTTAAGTACTACTTTTAATAATCCTAAATTTTCAAGTTTGAAATATTATGTGCCCAGGGAGCTTATGTTCATAGGTCTTTCCTGCTTGTCAAGCAAGCCCACACTGTCAGTCTGCAAGTATGACTCACATATTTATTTTTCCAGTTCTACAGAATGAAAATTAGACCCATTGCCTGTCTGTTTCAGAATCCTATCAAAAGCTAAAAATGGGTGCAAGAGTTTCCAAATGCTGGTAAGTCACCTTGACCTGTTTGCAAGTTTTTTCCCCACAGGTGCTACAGAAGTCAAAGGTGAAACCACAATTCATTCTAAGCAGTCACTGAAAGCACAGTGCCACACAGACACTACAGCTATTCCAACTCATATACTGACTGAGGGTCCGTAAAAACAGGGAACCACAGCAGAAAATTCAGGAAAGCTGCAACAAGGAAGAATTGTCTATCCATCTATCATGAAAAACAAACAAAACAAAACAAAACAAAAAATCCAAACAAAAAAACCACAACCAGATGGAAGCAGCAGGATATAGGCTCAGTTTACATGTCATGACATATTCTAGTCAAGGTTCTGGAAAAACTGTTCTATAGTCCGTGTCCAGTGAAAAATAGCTTTCAGTCGTTCCACTGTTGCCCCAGTAACATTTTCTAGGAAAGAAACTGTATCATTCTTAATACCCTAAGGACACAGCATGGACAATTCGTATCTCCCCATCTTTATTGTACTGCTAACAATGAGCAGTCAACAGGCAATGTTTGTAGCTTTTTATTACCCAAGAGGCCCAAGAACAGAAGGCCTTCAGAACACCACACCCACAATTACAATATATGCCAGAACACAAGAAAATCTTTGTGATTTAACGCTTGCCGTTTGAAGGCAATTTACAGCCCTGTGCTACCAGCTAGTGAAAGATGACAATATTGCACCCTGAGACAATGAGATGTAGACAACAAAAAAAGGAGAGCTAAGTTCTCTACTACACAGAACAGGATGACCCTGCCATTCTCACTCATGTATTTCGCATCCTGCCTGTGCTGGGCACCTAAGTACTAGCTCTCACCATGTGCACTGTTCATTCATACCTTATAGCTCTTGCTCCTAGGTCGGTCAGACACTAACAACCTGCCTAACGCAGAACATTTGAAAGAACGAAGGAGCACAGCAACTCTCCCAGCTAGTTGGCTCATCCCGCGTTGCAGACACTTCATACCCACACCCTGTGTTCTTGGACAGTGTGTTCAACTCATTTTCCTTTTCTGCCAGAGAGTACAGCTCGGGGCTCTGCCAAAATGCCCTTCAGCTTTTCATAACAGACAGTTTCCCTCTTTGGAATAGCTGAGGTTTGCCCAGAGCTTACTCACACATCCACTGCTAAACCACCACTGGGCACACTGAAGTACCTACTGCATCAAGGGTCTGCTTCCAATGACCAGGTGTCAGTACTTTGAAGTGCTCCACAAAGCATCAAGTTAACATTATTTGACCAACATAATGATCTGCTCCACAGAAGATAAGCTACAACTTCTGGCATTCAAATTTTAATAAAATATAAATCATAGAATCATAGAATGGTTTGGGTTGCAAGGGACCTTCAAGATCATCCAGCTCCAACCCACCCTTCCATGGGCAGGAAACCTTGCACTAGACTAGATTACTCAGAGTCCCATCCAGCCTCGTCTTGAACACCTCTGAGGAGGAGTACACAACCTCTCTGAGCAAGCTGTTTAGTGTCTCACAGTAAATAATGTCTTCCTAATACCTAATCTAAACCTACCCTTCTTCTACATCTTAAGGCCGTTCCCCCTCTTCCTATCACTACATACCTTTGTGAAAAGTCATTCTCCAGCTGTCTTGTAAGCCCTGTTTAGGTACTGGAAGGTGCTCTAAGGTGTCTCTGGAGCTTTTTCTTTTCCAGGATGAAAAGCCCCAACTCTCAGCCTGTCCTCATAGGAGAGATGCTCCAGCCCTCTGACAGTCTTCATGGTCCTCTTTGCTCCAACATGTCCATGTCCCTCCTTCTTAGGTTGGGAGCCCCAGAGATGGATGCAACACTCCATACAGGGTCTCATGAGGACAGAGTAAAGGTGGAGAATCACCTCCCTCAATCTGCTAACCATACTTCTGTTGATGCAGCACAGGGTACATTTGGCTTTCCGGACTGCAGGCGTGCACAAACAGCCCCAAGCCTCTTTCCCCTGGGCTCGTCTCGATCCACTCTCCACCCAGCCTATACTTGCGCATGGAATTGGCCCAACCCAGGTTAGGACCTGGTACTTGGCCTTGTTCAACCTTGCAGGTGTTCTCTTTGCTGAGCCTATGGCTCAACTTTTTTCCTAAGACAGTAAAATTTCACACGCTGCTGCCCTCAGAAGTCTTACAAACTCCAACTTTCTAAGTGCAGGTGGGATGAGGAGGGACAGAATCCCACAAATATTGTTCATGTTGTGACAAGTATGACAAAGTTCACAACACAAGGAACTATGCATCATAAGAAAGGTTTTCTGTATTACAACAGTGTGTTTTTCAAGGCCTACCGATCTCTTGAACCACAAAATATTTCTGTTACTTATATGGTAATAGTGGGATGTCAGTGCAAATACAATTCTATTCAGGGTACTGAGAGTAAGAGCTTGAGGTGGTAACACACTGTTCCTATTGTGAGCACTGCTGTGAAGAGAAATCCTTAATGAATAGAAAACAGAAAGCAGATACAGAAATTTCAGAATTACCACTGAACTGCTTTACATTCAAGCATAATGAAACCTTAACTAAGTTCCAGAGAAGTAGAGGCTTCTGTTCAAATAAAACCTACAAAGTACAATAGAATCAGAAAGAATTACAATTGTGTACACAGTAAATTATAAAGGTTGAAAAAGTTACAACAAAAAGTTTAAATCAAGTGCTTAATAAAATGACACAATGAATATTGTAGGAGCCTCTGTGCTCCCAAATTTTATGAGAAGGTGGAGCAAGACATCTGCCTATACCACAGAATATATACATATACCTAAAATAATTCACTGCATCTGTGCCAACCAACTACCTGAAGGATGCAAAGCTAATATTAACAAACCACATTTCAAATCTCTTGTCTAGTCCTGGCTACAAGCTACAAGGAAAAAAAAAAAAAAAAGCTCAACCATAAACACACCCCATATCCCCCAACAGCACTTACAATATTATTGTTCAGTAATAGCTACAGTGCTACTTGAACACTTCTAATTTGCTGAACTGGCCAAACATGTAAGCTTTAAAGGTAAAGCTCAGATGCTTGGCCAGTTAACACTCAGAAGCTTTAACTCCAAGAGAAAGAGCACAGGCAAGTGCAGAGTAACTTTGCTGACAGCCCACGTGTCAATTGGTAACTTGAGAAAGATCTAATAGCCCATGTGCTGAAGAGACGCTGAAGTCCAATAACTTAAAAAAAATTGTTACTGTCTTTAGATCAGATGCAGTAATAGCCTACACACTGACAGACTAAAACTGAAGTTTGTCCTTCTCTCCAGTCAGAACTTTTTACCTCATTTTCTACCACAGTTTTCTGTTATAAGAGGCCAGTTTTCTGAAATACAGTAAATAAACTGCCACTTGCTAAGTAACAAAAAAGAGGGAAAATGTACCTGTTTTCATGCATGAAGTCAAAAGCTCTGAAAACAAAAGTCATTCTTGCCAAGTTACTTGCACACAAAAACGGCAAGTCTAAGAAAGGGCAAAAAACTGAAGCTCACACTGTTCTAGGGCAAATGGTCATTAATAAAGAATGAGTCATGACTCCAGAACTCAACTGCATTAACTTAAGTTTTCCTGAACCAAGTTAACCATCCATATGGAGAGAAACGTTGATAAGAATCTTCTGATATATGAAATAGTAAGAAAAAAAATAACAGGACAAAAGTCCAGGTAACATAGTACATGAGGTAACCAAATTTATAATCCATATCCCATTAATGAATGGAGTAGAAACAAGAGACTATCTTAAACAGCTGAGTTTGGAATCCAATGACATTAATGATGTCTGGGAAATAAAAATAAAAAAAAAGGCAATAAAGAAGAGAAAGGCAAAGAGGGTAAAAAAATAGAAAGAACAACCTTATATAGTTTGCTAAAACAAGGCTCTCTCGGCTTCTTAATACACTTTCATGGGCATTCCATGGGCAATATTACTTTCTGTAATATTTTGCAGAAAAAACCCATACACTAAAATACATTATTTCCATGTGATAAGATCTGCCACATGAGACTAAAGCACCCTACAGACTAATATCTATTACTCTTTCAGAAAGTTACCATCTGAAACACTCATTACAACCCTGCACAGCCAGAATGAACAGTGTAATTAATTTAGGACACCCACAGCATGGAAACACATTGAAATACAAAATGCCTGAAGTGAGAGTGCTGGGTCTGCACCAACTTACACTATGTTTATTCCACCTGGAGCAAAGTTTCACTAGTTTGTGACCCTTCTAAAATCCTGCTGCTATCCAAAGAAACAATTTGTGGTCCAATGTGCTCCCAACAGAAAGGGAACCCAGACAAACATAAAAACAAACAGTTTTATGTATTATTTCAGCTCACTAAATCAAGCCACTAAGACATCAAATTAGTACAGTATCCAAGAAAGCAGAAGTGCAACACACAGGGGGGGAAATATAGAGAAGGATGGAACTGCTGCCAAGAGCAGTGAAACTTCAAACCAGCCCAGACACTTCATCAAGTTTGAGAAAATACAACTGTCATTTTTGCACTGTATTAAGAGAGACATGACAAAGAATGTTACTGAATTAGAAATTGTGTTAACAAGCTGCCTGAGTATTGTGGACCTGGAGTAACTGGAACAGAGTTTTGCAATGTCTTGGAGATTTAATCTCAGACAAACAAGCTTCTTTTAAAGGGACAACGAATACAAAGCAAATTCACAAGCAACTAACCCCCAGTAGTTTTAGTCTCTCACATAAGCTATGATAATATAGCTGCTTTCAGGAGAAAGATTGTGAAGAAGATCCTGACAAACACCTAAGTCTGGAGGGAGAAAAAGGAAACCAGCAAAAACGGAAATGTTTTCTGTTATTAAATAAACTTCTGGATTGAGCTCAAAATGGATAAAAGCACAAAAATAATTACTCTGTATATATAAAAACTGGATGTACATAACTAGAAACAGCTGGGAGGACAGTAAGGCTACCTTTATATTTACAGCACCTAACAGCAGTAATGAACATAAAAATAAAACTGTAACAACTCCAGCTCCATAAACTGCCTGCTCCATGAGTTCTGGTTGAAACCGATAAGGTAAACTAGCACAAAGCAAGATCTCTACTGAATTCTCGTGCTATGTAAGTGCACTACTCAGCACCCTCGGAGCAGCGCAAACACGGCTAATCACAAATGTTCTTATGCCGAGATCAGCATGAGCCGAAATAATCATCTTCTGTCCTATGCTGGCAAAGTGATACATCAGCCTACCACTCACTCACCATGGCTACACAGACAGACAGGACACCGAGATTTTAAATCCTAATTAAAGGACCCACGTGCTCGGGAGAGCCAGGCATCGCAAAGCAACGCTCTCAGAATACAGTCATGAAATAAAAATATCCCACAACAAAACAATACGGACACAACTCGGATCTGCCGGCGGGGGAGGAGGGAGGCAGGGAGGGTTGCCAGCACCTTCCCCCTCCTGCGGCCTGAATCCTTACCGAGCTCTACGCCTTCACTCGGGAACACTCAGCAAGGGTCCGCGGCACGCAAAAGCCTTTCAATTACCAACCCATCCGCCAGACAGGGGTTTGTACGCGCCCCCGGCGGAGAGCGGGCCCGCCGGGCCGGGCTGCCGCGGGACTCGGCCCGGGCGGCGGGTGCGGGGAGAGCCCCAGTCCCGCCAGCCGGCCGCGGCCCCTCGGTCACAAAGAGCCCGCGGCCGCTGCCAGCGCCCTGCCCGCCCGAGGCCGGGACGGGGACCGGGACGGCCCTGCCCAGCGGGGCGGCCCCAGGAGGAGACCCCGCACGGCCATGGGGAAAAGCCCCCACCCGGCCGTGCCCAACCCGGGACTCGCGCCAGCCGGGGCGGCCCAGGGCCGGACGCGGCGCGGAGGGGAGAAGCGGGAAGAGCCCAGTGCCCGCCCCCGTTACCTTGCCGCTCGGCGGCGCCGCCGCCATGTTGCCCACGAGTGTTTATGGTGACGTCGCACTCCTCACGCGCTTCCCCGCCGCGCCACAACAGCACGTCACCCACCGCGCCACAACAGTACGTCACCCGCCGCGCCTCGCGCACGCGCACTGCGAAGGGGTGGGGCAACGCGCGGCAGGGCCGGGGCGGGGACGGAGAGCGGGATTGCGGAGAGTGTGGGGCTGCCCCGTGCTAGGGGCGGAATCTGGCACTTGTTGTTGAAGTTCATATGGCTGGTGATTGCCCAGCCCTCTGATTTGTCCAGGTCTCTCTGCAGGGCCTCCCTGCCTTCCAGGGAGTCAACAGCTCCTCCCAGTTCTGTGTCATTTGCAAACTTGTTTAGTATCCTTTCCAGTCCTGCGTCCAAGTCATTTATGAAGATGTTGAAGAGCACAGGGCCTAGGTTGGAGCCCTGTGGAACACCACTAGTGACAGGTCTCCAGTCTGATGTCACCCCATTCACTGTTACCCTCTGTGCTTGACCCGTGAGCCAATTGCTGCCCCACCACATGATGTGTTTATCCAGCTGTGCTGGACATTTTGTCCAGAAGGATCCTGTGAGAGACAGTATGGAAAGCTTTCCTGAAATCCAAAGGGATGCCATCTGCTGGCTTCCCTTGATCCACTGGGTGGGTTACCTTGTCATAGCAGGAAATCACATTTGATAAACAGGACTTTCCTCTCATGAAGCCGTGCTGGCTGGGACCAACGACTGTGTTGTCTTCCAGGTGTTTTTCAATACTTCCCAGAATAAATCTTCTCCATAACTTTACAAAGTGACACTCACAGGCCTGTAGTTCCCAGCATCCTCTTTCTTGCCGTTCTTGAAGATCAGGACAAAGTTCACCAGCTTCCAGTCATCAGGGACCTCTCTGGATTCCCAAGACCATTCAAAAATCATTGAGAGAGGTTTTGTGATGACATCAGCCAGCTCTTTACGGTCAAATCCCAACAGCCCCCAGTGTTTGACCACTTTTGGAATGCAAAAGATTTTTCTTATGCTTAAATAAATTTTTTTTGTATTTCAGTTTGTGTCCGTTTTGTCACATTCCTTTGCTGAATACTGCTGAGCAGACCAGCTCCGTTTTTTTTACTCTCACACATAACATATTTTTAGACATTGACAAGATCCTCTGAGCCTTCTAGAGACTGAACAGTCCTTACTCTGTCAGCCTCTCTTTGCATGACAGATGGTCCAGTCTGCTAATTATCTTTGATAGACCTCCACAGGCCTCACCCTAGGAGGGTTGTGTTTCTGTTGCACTGGGGAACCCAGCACTAGACCCAGCATTCCAGAAGTCTCTCAACAGGGCTGGGGGAAGCATCATCACCCTCAGCCTGCTGGCAGTGCTCTTTCCGATGCAAATCAGGATGGTTTTCTTTTCTGGCTCATCTCTACCTTGTTGTGCACAGTGACACAGATACCTTTGTGCAAAGCTACTTCCCACCCTGTAATGGTGCATTACATTATTTACATTTATATTTACATTATATTATTTACAAACCTGAATGATACAGCATACCAAGTTCCATAGGCTGATACAGTGTTGGCAGATTCCTCTGCCTTCTCCATAAGCCCATTAATAAAACAATGGGACAGTCTGGCTCTGTCCTAAAGTCCAACACACTACACAGATGGGAATCTAAGGAGGAGGGTATATTTAGCCTAGGGGCTCACTCTTCATTGGATTTTAATTAACCATCTGCTCTAATAAGGAATCTTCTGTCACATAAAGGTAGTCACAGCACACCAGCCAGCACTGAGTGTGCAGCCAGAGTGTTCCTGGCTTTCCTGTTGCTTCTGCTGCTGTCACAGCTGCAAGCACAGCTATTACTGCTGTGCCAAAAGCTGCAGCGACTGGTACTGCTGTTGTTCACACAGCTATTTCAGCAGAGTTCCTAGATACTTTCCTGCATTCAGAAGCATCAGCTGCCCACATGCTCAACCACATGAAAACCTGGCCCACACAAGACTAGTGCAGATTCTGTCAAGTCCTTCCGTCACAGGCTTAATTTGTGCAAACAAAAACCCCAAAGCAGAAGAACAGAGACAAATAGTGCCCAAAATCTTTCCCTTTGACCTTTTTTTTCTCTTCATGGGAAATGGATATATTCCAAGCCTTGCTTTGACAGACGCAACTCACAATTTTTCTAGGCTACTCTAGTTTGTCATAGATCACAAGCAAATAGTAAATGGGGTACTATCCTGGACTCAGGGTGCAGCAAGACACCTAGGAGACAGCTGCAGACCAGGCTTTTTGAGTGCCTCATATTTTAAGAGGTGCCAGTCCTCAGAATTAATTGTATTGTAGACAATAAAGGAAACATCCCAGGAATTAGCTATCAAATGCTTTTATTTTCCACACACAAGGGGAAAAAGTTAAAAAAAAGAATCCTCCCATCATACTCCACAGTGAAGAGAGGAGGGAGATCAGGCCCTGGCTACATCCACGCAAGTCAACCTGGGGGACTGACCTACAGTCAGCCTTTCTGTTTTATCATTAGCTCACTCTTTTACATAATTATGGCCCACACCATTTACGGTTTCTCAGATTAATACCTAGAGACAGTAAAACAACAGCACAGCCACTCCAACCGGGCAGCATATAAGTATGATGTAAAGGGCAGAAGAGGACTTAACCACCTGGATTAAAGCTGTACTACTGTGCCATCTGCTCTCAAAATCAGAGCTCCTTGTGTACCCTGGCCCAATTTATTTGCCTGTAAAAAAGGTAGCCCCTGGGATCTTTTCTACTCACCAGTTACGATCTTCTCTACTCACCAATTGTTTCTACTTCAAAGCAGAAGCTGAGAGATGAAGATATGAGAGCCTTTCTAACCTGTTCTTGAAAGAAAACATAAAAAACCCCTAACCTGCACAAGCAGACCTTGCAGATCTAGTAATGTTCCATGCTCGGCTGCCTTCTGCACAAGGCTAGACAAGAATGGGGACAAACAAATGAAGTATACATGGACCAAAATTAAAAGGAAGGAAATGCCATTTTCCAGCAACCCTTTTTTGTATTTAAAGTGTGAAGACATGGAGATGCAACAAGACATGAAGGCAGTATTCTGGCTTATGAGCTTTCTTGAAGTATTTGCACTACATCACATTTTGTAAATCCATAACCACAGCTCTGAGTTTCCATTTGTGAACTTGATTTTTTTTCACCTGTGTATCAATAGAATTTCAGAATATGAATCCATGCAAAACATAGTGGAGTTGTCACATAAGCAAACATGGTTAGTAAAGTTGATCACCAGTTTACAATAACTTTGTTCTCTCAGTGGGACAAGAAACTTTTTTTTTTTAATATAAAATCAGCACAGCATATGTCAACATTTGGATTTGTCATGCAAGGAGAGATTGGTGATTGCATCAGCCTCTACAGAGGATAGTTGGAAGCTATCCGAGAGTGATGACTAAATAGAAACTGATTTGTTGCTTGCTGATTGGCACATGACTATTACCAGAACTAGGAGTGCAGAGGAAAGACAAATAGCCCATTGCATCTATATATGCATTACAACACCAACACTTTCCTGGAAAGAATAGGAAACTAATGGAACAATTGTTGGGGTGGGGGCGGGGTGGGGAGAGGAGAGCAGGCAATGTTTACTTCCTGAAGTTAGTTTATCATCATAACCCACTTCAGGGTCCACTCCATTTCCCATACAGGCTGCAATCCCTAAGCCCCTGAAAAAGAATTGATGTCGCATGGTCTTAAGCACTGCAGTATTCACATACTAAAAGGATGGTCAAGATTCCTTGAAGGAGCCTCAATTGGAGTAATTTTGAGATTCAAACCAACTTCCTTATGGGCACATCTTAGAGCTGAGGATTGCTTTGCAACTACTCTATGTCAGAAAACAGTGGGAGAGTAGACAGGCAATCAGAGGTGCTTTGGATATTCTGTTGCCTCTTGCTATTTGAAATATTCACCATAGGACTAGGCAAGGTGTTAACAAGCAGTACACTTGCTCTTCATGACTTAATATAGCCCTTTAATGAGAGCTGACAGACTTTGGAAAAACTAAATCTGTGAAATAACTACATTTACTCTAAACAGCTCTAGATTTTAGTTTCTTGGGNACCATAGGACTAGGCAAGGTGTTAACAAGCAGTACACTTGCTCTTCATGACTTAATATAGCCCTTTAATGAGAGCTGACAGACTTTGGAAAAACTAAATCTGTGAAATAACTACATTTACTCTAAACAGCTCTAGATTTTAGTTTCTTGGGGGAAAAAACCCCCACCTCATCAACTAGAAAATATGCCTTTTGACAGAAAAAATTAGAGAGATTATGAAGTCTCCCTCACTGGAAGTATTAAAGAACTGTCTGGATACAGTCATGTGCAATGTGCTCTGGAATTACCCTGCTTGAGGAGGAAGGTTGGACTAGATGACCCACTGTGGCCCCTTCCAACCTTACCCATTCTGTGGCACGAAGATAATAGGATATAATTACTGAATTTTAAAAAGTGCAAGTGAAAGAGCTAAAACAGCCAAAGCAGAAACTCCTCTTCTCTTGCTCTGCTTTTCCTTGTTGCTTGCCAATTTCACTCAGAATATCCATCCAGTTCAAATCCACAGCATCACCTGAACAACAGTTTTCACCAGGGAAGCATGAACAAGCATTCATTGTGGAAGCAGGACAGTAGTGGACTACAAACGCATAGTGGGTGGAAAATTTCCCTTAGCCTTTGTTCCATAGTTGACTTGGTTTTGCCGCATACAGGCAGCGTCCCTGGGGCTATGGCTAAATTGACAAATGTGGTTCAACAGCAACTGTTTCTTCCTCATGAACTCTTCTGAGCGGCTAAAGACCAGTTTTGAGAATCAAGGCTGCACTTTACTGGGGCTATGCTTACACTACACTCTCTGGGGTAAATGCTAGCATATTTTAGAGCAACCTCACTGAGCCTGGTTTGCCACTTTAAAGCCACCTTTCATCACATCATGCTCAGGTGGGTTCAGAAATATATTTGTAACATAAAAAAAACCTGTGGTCTCAGATTTTACCAAATATCTTTGCAAGCCAGGCCACTGCCCTAAGCTCCAGTAACTTTCAGGGTGACTTTACTGCAAACTGTCATCGAGTTTCGAATTTCATAATAAATTGTAAGATATAACAAGTTTAAGATGTGACAGTGTTTTCTTTCTGTATTGATTTTCAGTACACCTCTTTTTCTCCTTTCTCTTGATCCATTTCCATGAATTGTCACTTTTAATATTAGGCATGGATAGACTAGCAGTCATGATAAAGAAGCTCTTGGATTTGTAGTTGATCGATCATTTGGAATTAATTTATCAGAGTACTATCTTCCTGTCAATGCACTGGTATGTAGAATACTCCAAGATTTATTTAAGATTTGTGAAGCCTCAGCCAGATACAATTTTTAAATATGTTTTGTCAAAATTTTTTATCCGCAAATGCCAAATAGGATATTCCTACAACATTTGACAATGTCAAGTTACCTGACATTAAAAATGCTGTGTCCTTTCCAGTGTTGGCTTTCCCCCGCTAACGTTTTTTTTCTACTTGAACGTGTGGTAAGCTCAATGAGCTTATCTGATGAGAAAAATCCAGTGAGATAATCATTATAATACCTGCTGTCAGTGCTATTTGATCATGCACTTAAAAGATTTAGGTGCTTTCCTCTTCTCTTATTACTAAGACAAGCCTGATTAGGCAGTTCTAAGTTTCCTGTTCTGAAAAAGAAATTATTTGTTCTCTTTCACTGCAAGTCCCAAATTTGTTGACTTTTCAAAATAAGAGTAATGGTCAACCTGAAGAAGAGCTTGCGCTTGCAAATTAACAATTGAAACAGTTCAAAAACATCTGTTACATGAATTTGCATCTGTCACAGAATAGCAACTACTTGGCAACACATAAGAAGTAGTCCTTGCTCTCTCCAATCCTCTGGCAGCAGGGACTCAACACTAAACTTCCAATATTCTCTTCCCTGGTTTTGAGACAGGATATGACCAACTGCTAGGGAAGATTGTTGTAATACTGCTACTCATCATCATTCCTTGTCATGCCCTCAAATCGTGTATCCCCTGTGTAACCTACAATGAAAAATTAAAACCCCTTGAAGAGATCAGTGAGACTAGAAAAAAAATTACTTGTTAAGATGTAAGAAATCTCTTGGGAGCTGTACTGAGTATTACTGCTATAGTACCTATCCACTGTCTAGAAGATCTAGAGAAACAAGCAGAGAACGTGTGTTTCCTTTCTTGTACATAGAGATCTCCAGTATCCAAAGTTTCCTGTAGTAGAAATTCACAATAAATAGTAATATGAATCAATGAAGCCAACAGGCAGGAAGAGAGAGAATACCTGATGCAGTTAAGAGGTAGTTTGGGAGCCTTGTTGAGCATGTGCAGCAAATAGTGCCAACAGTCCTGGTCATCAGCTGCAACTCCTTGACACAGCTGTAGTTAGAGGTTTCCTTAATAGCATGGGTATACTTCCTGATTTCTCAGGACAAAGAAATCCCAGGATTTGATGCAAACTAAGAATAACAAAGTCAGTGAACTATAAATAGTGCACAAACTAGCATATTGTAATGAAGTTTTAAGTAGGTTAGTGTTGTGTCTAAAAGTCTGTTTCAAAGTTAGTTGCATTCTCTTTAATGAGGCAAAAATGGTATCTCACAGAAAGAAGAACACTTCCTAGCTTTTTCCAAGTCCTGAATTAGGCACTACCATTGCCGAGAAGACTTTCTAGCAACTCAAAGAAATGGTTAACTTGGCACCTCACTCAGCAGCCTACTACCAGCACCCTCAGTTTTTCCTCCATGCCTCTTTCTTCCTACTTCTCCTTTTCCTTCCACTAAAAGCAGGAAAATAACATGAGGTGGCTGGTTCTAACTCATTGCCATACTCTACTATTCATACCACTTAACTGTATTCAGCTTGTGGATATTCCTGACCAGCATTTGTCCTCAAGCAGGACTCCCACTCCTCTTACCTTTTTTCAAGTGATTGGGGTTATTCTGGGTTTTTTTCTGGCTTTGGTTGTTTGTTTTTCTTGACTTTGTGTGTTTGGGTTTTATTTATTTATTTTTGGTGGGTTTTTTTTCTGACAGAATCTAACATTTTCAGACAACTCCATTTGAGACCTAACCGCCTTCCATGACCTCACTTTTTTTGCAAAGCTTTTCTCATCTGGTTAGTAATTAAATATTTACTTTAGATTACTTTAAGTTCTTCAAGAGCTGTAGGCAGAGATAAAAGCTAAATATCTGAAGAAGAAAAGCGGTAGGATAAAAAAAGAGTAAGGGATACTTTTCAGTGCGCTAGGAAGCAAGAATACCTGTCCACAATGTGTGAACACTGAAGACAAGCATGTAACAAAGGTAAAACTCAAGTTACTTAACTGTTTAAAGAGATCATCCAATACAGGTCCATCCAAACATGACGTATCCCCAAAAGATGAAGTCATCATCCCCAATTTTTACAGCTGATTACACTCCTCTCCAGGTACTACACATCTGAATTTATTAGCGTCCTCAACTGAACCAGTCTATTGGGTCTTTTTTAACTTCTGAATTATAATATAAGTGCAGTTTACAGTGTCCATAAATAACTGCTAGCAGAGATACATACTGCTCCATTGAAGTGGTTGGACTTCAGTTTGTTAGATATTACTTTAGTGAGTGATAAAGTTTCATAGGTAGCTCATGTATTCATAATAGCAGCATCAAGACTGTGAACAAGTCCTTAAAAGTTGTTCTAGAAATTTATTTGTAGCAAGTCAGAAATCTTATTTTAGTATGTGAGTAATCTTTGTCAAGATTTAATCTGAGGAAGTGTGCTCAGTGTTGACTTACATGTGGTGTAACTGGTGTCTGGCTGGTTCTATCTGTCCCACCACAGAAGTAGTTTCTAAAGACAAAAGGCCTTGTTCTCTTTCACGCTTCTCAGAAGAATGAAAAATAGCTTACATGCTTTCAGCCACAGAAATAAGCAACTCCCCCAAATTTACAAACCAGGCACTCTGGATCAAATGCAAGACTCTTGACAAGCAAGTCACATAGTAGCAACACCAGGTTGAGTAAGATCCTGCTCAAATACAGAAACAGACACCAAGTTATTTGTGCTTTCCTAGATAGCAAATGCAAAGAACATTCTTGGTATCTTTGATAAAGATGCTTTTTCCTGGAGCTGTTGTATTTTGTCTGCTAAAAATGAATTGCTGAAGTCTTATGTTAATCAGTATAAACAATTCATAATGTTTTCACTTCTGTCCTGGAAGCCATCTTCCCTGACTTCAAGCAGCTATACTTTTGTAAGGTTATAAAACTGCACTTCGTCGAGTGAGTTCCATAAATAAAGTCCAACCAAACCACAGTTTATACAGGAAGGTTTCCAGTGGGTATTTTTTTATATTGCAGCTTAAGTAAGAAAAGGAACTTGCAAATTTATTTTTTAAAGTATTTTGCTAGTAGCAACAAGAACATTTTTAGCATTACAAAATTGTAGGCTTCCTTACTCCCACCTAAGTTTTCAGCAGTAGTAGTTTCAATTCTGTAAGAGACTTAAGAGTTAGTATCAATACATCTTTGTTAGTTTTGTAATTGACACAAGTCACATGGAATGCCCCTGCCACAGAATACACTAAAAAATATCTTCAGCAGCAGGCAGAAAGATACATTCCAGATACTGCTTTAACTAAGTCTAGTTGAGTTTGGGTTGCTTGTTTGTTTTGTTTGGTTGGTTGGTTTGTTTTGGGGTTTTTTTGCAGAGATGGAAAAAATAAAATTTGAAACAAAAAATCTGGAACTCCTATTACAAGGAGATTCCAGTCTTGAACATCATTTTGCCAATTTCACTCCTCATATCATTATTTTATTACTTACAAGACTGACTGTCAGAAACTGATTGTAGATCAAACTGACCTGGTTTTCAACTTTGTCAAAGTTCACTGTTGTTAGATATGAGAATGTTAAGTGTTGCTACATATACACACATGTAATCACAAATTTTAGATTTACACCAAAGCGCTGTACAGTCAAGAAACTCAATCTTCACTAGCACAAATAGATCACCTTTCTCCATCATGCACACAATCATGTCAGAAAAGCACAACAATGGTAGTCTAAGAGAAAGTATCTACACCACAGTTAAGGCAGAAAGTGAAAAAAGCACCAGGATCAGTCTGTATCAAAGCAATCTATTATTTCAGAGAAAATAAAAATCAGATTCAAGACAGCGCACTTCTTACACATCCAACTAATTCGTTACTACTGCACTTTTCGTGTATCAGAACATATCCACACCATTCAATGCATTCATATGCCATACTAATTCTACCTTTCAGAAAAAGGAAGGCCAAGGATATTCTACTTTGTCATAGACATCACCTTTACTGTTTTTCCAAGCATGACAACTTAAGTAAAAAAAGTCAGAGCACAAAACAGTTTGAAGTTTCAGCTACCACCATTTGTGTTCCTTTGTGATAGAAGGTCATATTTTTTCTGAAAAACCTCCTCCCAAAACTTATGTGGGCTTCAAAACGCTTTACAGGAGAAAGAGCAAGTCAGGAATAAATTCAATTCTGCCTAGAATCCCCAAAGTTACAGCTATATCTGGCAAGTTTCACATCTTCCATTTAATCACTCCAAATCAGAAGCAGTTCTAGCTAATGTTAATTTGTTTACTCAAGCCTTGCAATACAGGGGAAAAAATGATGTTCATGAATAGTTTGTAATGCTGTCTTCGGACACAAACGTATTAAAGCAGCTAAAGGTTTCCCATGCATCTGGTTTAGTGGCCACCAGACAGATGAGGGCTAAAGTTCCTTTGACTTTTCGGGGATATTCTGAGTGGACAAAGTAACTGCAGAGGCAAGATATATGCATGCACCAACTGTTTCAGCTGGGAGTCAAACACCTCAATGTTAAACAACAGCCCACAGATGCATTCTCTTCCCAATAAGGGGATACTCTAAATACTGCGGCTTGCCAGAAATGGATTAAAAAATTGCTGTAGCTATGGATGTACCCAAAACAAAGCTGTTTTCAGGTAGGGGGACTAGAATGAGCAATTCAACAGTACACATGAAAAGCTTGCATCTTTCACTGACTTTGTCACTTCACAATTACTGACAAGACTGATGTACATATTTCTGCACCTGCAATTGTAAAAGCAGATAAAATATTTAATATGTAATTACAATGTATTTTACCAGCTTGGCATACAGGATGAACAGAATATATCAAAGTAGTTGAGTTATAGGCTTGTGGAGGCCCTGCAAAAATATTACTTCAGATATCTGCTAATTTAAAAAAAAAAAAAATCAATTTGCATTTTAGAAGTGATACAATTCCATCTACCACAAAATACAAAGAGCTGCAAAAATGTATACCATTCCAACAACAATGTATATAAGTTATTAAATAATGATCTGATTTAAAAGAATATAAATGAAGCCTTTAAGTAGGTCTTTTCTACATGCATATTATTCCTCATTAAAGAAAAATATGTAAAAAGGCCATTGGTAATTGCTTTGTTAACCACTGTAGAAAATGCCAATTCTCTGGTCACAGATGCCACTAGTTTAGCACTTAAGGTCTCTGCAGTGTTACATGTGATTATTTTTAAATACTGTTAATTCTATTACTCCATTGGTAAAGGATGCGTGACTTGGAATATGGCAGTCTTCATATTGAGAGGGCAGTGATGCACAGTTTTATAATTATCCAGAAGAACAGCACCCTCCAGTGCTCTGTACTTGTGGTTCATCATCAATGATCTGTACACCTCGCCTTGCCATTCCTGACTGACTGGAACCATTGCCTCTTGCTCTTTCATCCACTTGAGCAGTTTCTATCATTCCTGTAAAGAAAGAAAAGTATTAGAGACGTTCCACCACATTTTTACACAAGACTTTGAGATCTTTATCTGAGTTATGTGCACAGAGACAAAGTTGGCAAGACTGGTTCTCCTATTTTTTATGCAGAAGTAAATACTCAGATATCACATGACATAGCTGCAAGAACATACTAAATCCTTCCAAAGCTCCTGCTAACTAATGGAGACCTTATAGATGCTCAGATGTTCTGGAGTTAACTTCAAAAGCTAGGTTTATCCCCCCATATGAAGAATATTCTTCTAAAAAAAAAATCCACAAAATGAAACCACCAACCAACCCAGGAAACTCATAAGCATCCATACATCAAGCTTCCAGAGCTTTTACAGTACATGAGTGGCATGAAGTAGACCCAAATGAAGTCAGTTCTTAGCAGTAGTTTACATTAAAGCTCTTCTATATGGCCTTAAAAGCATTCCTGAATTTGTTTTATGAAGGAGCTCTGTACCAACAAACTAGATAATACCTACTTTTACAAAGGTCAAGAAACAGTTCTTCAATTCCTTTGTTCTGTTTAGCTGAAGTATGATAATGCTTTGCTCCAACAGATTCAGCATACCTGTAGAAATGCAGATATGGAGCTTCACTGTAGTAAAGGACTCAATATTTCTAATCCACTTTACATGATGCAATAAGATGATCACAATAGTTTTATTCTGACTTTAGAGTTAATTTATACATGCTGGTTTTATACTAAAAATGACTGATGCATGCCATGACTGATGCAACACACTAGATGAAAGTAAGAAAACTTCATGCCTAGAAATGCATTTAAACTGCAAATGTTGACTTTAATCTCATACAGCTCTAAAGTTACAGTTTGGTCAATAATGTTACCCTGGGACTCAGACACAAGCAACACTTAACAACTGGCAGGCATAAACCAGCAGTGTCCAGCTGCCTGCCATGTTAACAGCATCATAAGTTTATTCTTCCAGCATAACTCCGCAATGACCATTTTTATTAATAATTGGTGTGACTTACGTTTCTGCTTCTTGCACGGAAACATGCCTCTCTTTTTCCAAGTCTATTTTGTTACCTGTTGGAAACAAGTCAGTTGTTCAAATCTTTGTACTCCAAAATTACTCCAACAGACAATAATCATTGTACCCCACCATTTTCTCACAAGCTGTCCCAGTAAAGACCAGCTTTTACAAAAATCTCAGTCCGGAGCACAAAGATAAGATTTGAGAATCTCCTTTCACACAAGGATTTACAGACAATGAAGTGCTGCTTCTGTAGAGAGATCACAATAGTTAAATATCTCCATTCAGCCTTTTGCTTTCGTTTTTTAACTTATTAGCAGCTTCCCTGTGCTGCAGAGGTAATTTTTATAGAGTGCCCATATATCTAACCTCATGAAAGTGTTTTAATAATTAGATCAGATTTAAATCTAAACCCAGTATTTCTGTTGCATTCCATTTACATTGAAATATCCAAGCTTTAAGGTTCACTTCATCCCACAAGCACTTGATTATGAAAACAGACAAGCATCTAGTCTATGTCACTGAGAACAGTAATGAGAACAGTAAATACCATGAGTTTGAGTACTTGAAAGAAGGATAATACACATTTGAAGTATGTTTCTCTTTGTTAAATTACAGTCTGCAGGTGTCTGTACCATGCACTTCTGACAGGCTATCATTAGCTTATTTTTTTGAATCGAACTCTTATCTTCTCCATGTGATCTACTAAAGCTTCTAGCTCCAATTTAATTTTAAATATTCAATTAACATAAACATGTACAAGTTGTCAAAGCAGTGTTTGAAAGATGCTATTAAGAGATGTTTCCAATTAAGTCATTATAATCACAAATTAAAAAATACTTACCTACTATACATAAACAGATTTCATTTCCCAACATTTTTCTTAACTCCTTAACCCAGTTTTTTACCTGCAAAAAGAACAGAGGTGAGTTTATTTTTACTGGTTATATTACTAGCTTAAGCTATGTGGAACTATTTTGTTTCCTTCATTAACCATTTACTCTAAACTTGAACCAAACGTGTTCAGAGCAACATGGGTGGAAAAATATTCTTTAGATAGCTACACAGGTCTCTTGGTCAACAGGTTTCAGTTCACAGATGAAATTGAGAGCAAATGACTTAGGCAAAATGGTTCAATGACTCCAGAAATATAACTCACCACACTCATGTTAGCCCCACTCCAAAGAACAAGTTCACTGCATGGGCCACTTTAGGTCAGGCATGAGATCTTACCAACAGGCACTTACTGACAGATCACAAATGGTACTTTAAAGGTAGAGGCACCTGAACTGAGTTTTTCAGGTTAGATTATAACAGATGTTTCTTTCCTGAGAGAACAGATGGGACAAGAGTGTCAAGTCAGCTGATGGTAAGGTATCTGTTGTCAATTCTGTTGTCATGCTTTGAAATTGTATGATCACTGCATTAACTAAGGAACTGCCATTTTAAGGGAATTTAATTGGGAAGAGAGGCAATCATTTTGAAAACCTAAAAATAGTTCGGCTACATGATACAGCAGTAGTTATGCAATAAGTTTTGCAAATTAGCCTTTTGTCTTTTTTTACTGCAAATTTAAGTGTTTAGGTATCACAGTTTTACTAAGTAGGGCTCAGCATGAAGAGGCACAAGTTGAAGTAAACTCGCAAGACATCATAATTCTGCCAGTGGGGGCAAGTATTTAACTGCTAGCACAACTGCTTTACTTACCCTACAACAGACTATTTTAAATAGTTAAACTGGGGTGGAACCGTACCCTTACACTATTTCTATTGCTGATAACCCAAGCCTTGCCCATACAACCCGAGTTTCTTACTTCTCTGCACAGAAGTCCCATGGGTTTTACCACAAGCCAATCAGAGACAAACTTGCTCAGAAAAAGAGCATCACTAGTTTTCAGCTGGAATCCTATAGAGTGATAGGACAGATCTGACATAGGGTTGGAAAAAACTCACCTGCTCATATCAACTAATACTGCTATTAGATAATTAGCCATCAAATTTCAGGTTTTGATGAGGATTTGAAGTATCTTATCACAGAGAACATAACATTCCCACTATCTTGTATTGCAATTTCAACATTCTCAGATCTGTAAAAAGTTATGTCACTTGATATCTTTTAGTAATTTGGTTTATACAGTAGAGATCAGGACGGCATACTATCACAACAGCACAGGTTCATGTTTATAGCCTGTCACAGGTAACTCACGCATCTAATTCTCCAGTGTTCTTTGAATAACCCTGCTAGAACATCTGTAGACTGAAAAAATCAGTCTTCAAAAGAATAGTAATAAGGTATATACTTCCATTATATGGTCTGAATTTGCAAATGTAATGTATATTGCTGAAAACAGAAGATTCCCGTTTACACACATCACAGATTATCCTTTAATCAGTTTGTATCTCACACAGATGTATAAAGCTGTCCAGTACCTTTTGAAAAGAGTCTTCATCTGTTATATCATATACTAGAATAGCGCCATTGGAATCCCTGTAGTAGATAGGCCCCAATGCATGAAATCTTTCTTGACCAGCTGTATCCTGCATTTAAAATACACTTGTTAGCATTTAAGAAAAAGCAAACAATACTTCAAGGAACTCGAAGTACTTACTTTTACTTTATTAAAAAGCACCTAACATTTGAGATATAGTAAGCCTAAGTATTTTTTTTCCCAAAAATATTCTAATCAGCTAAGGGAGAAAAAATAGGGAAGTAAACATACCCATATTGCAAGGTTTACTCTTTTCCCACCAATATTCAGCTTCTTTGTAAGAAAAGATGCCTGGAAAGTAAAGCAGATTAGAGTTAAAATTTACACACCAAATGCTTCATTAGACTTCAGGTTAATTAATAAAAACATCTCAATCAATAAAAGACAAATTTCCAGATCAAAATATTCTGTAAGCCAGAAGGCTGAGTCAATACTAAACCAGTTAGTCGTTTCACTACAGTTCACCAACAATCTATTCTAAAGAAATTTGGCTTAAACCAATCATTTACTACATCTTTCTGCTGTTGTTTTGGATGATTTGGGGAGGATGAATTGTGTGGATAGTCTGAATTCACAGCACCGATAAATCTAAGCTGAAGTCAAAGCATTTCACAGGAGTGCATGAAGTTTGGTTAGGAACAAACATAACAGGATCTTTAATCTGCAGGAATTAGGCAAAGTAGTTCACCATTACTGACCTACTAGAATTAAAAAAAATAGTTCGAGTTTATCACTAAAAATCTTGAAACACTAGTATTCCACAAGTTTCTTTGTCTCTATCTTTTCCATTTTTTTGCAGAAGTGAGCCCACAACTCATCCTCATCTGTTTTTGGTGTCTGTGTTTTTGTTTGATGTGAAAAGTCCCAGAATAACCATACAAGATGCTTTAGAAATCCACTACATTAGCTTCTGGAAATGTTTTACAAGACCACAGCATATTGCTATGTTAGTCTAATTTTAGTGACTTGAATAGATCTGGTTTTTTCCAAGCTTGCACGATCCACATTTTCTACCAAGTCTGGCTAAAAAGGGACATAATTTAAGTTTAATGGACTAGAACAAGGTCTGAAGGCATTGATGTATTGGGAACCCACTCCCCCCATTCTGAAGACTAGCAGTAACATGTTAACATCAGACAATTCAGTTGCCAACTTTTGTTTTCTCCCTTAAATTATATTCAGTTTTCCTTTCAGTTTTACCTCCGCTTGCACCAGGTTCAAACAAGTGCCCGGTGGTATTTTAAGACACATTCATCACAGTTTATTTTAGGCTGGATTGTAGCAGCTCAGCAGGAGTTCTCCAAACAAGCACTGATCAGCCACAGAACCAAAAGTCATGTATGTGGAAAGTGTCGTGGGCCAGATGAGCTGCTTGGACCAGCTTGCTGCTTAACTACACAAGCAACCAGCATATACATAGAAGACCACAACAGTTCAATTTACACCAACCTAAACTGCTGTCAAAGTATCTGCCCGGAGTGCTGCCTGTATTATAGTTAAAGTCATTCAACACTCAGCTGCTGAAGCAGCTCCTGCTCTTCAGCTACTTTCCTAATACCAACTCTGGCATCTCTATGTCCTAAGATGAGATAACTAAGAAAAAACCTTTTCATCATTAAGTCGTACCTTCCCCCAAAGCTTCCAATGAAGTCTGATCAACAGAACAGATACAGAGAGAACAGACAAGAAAAACACTCAGATATTTTCCAAGAGCAGATAGCAAAGAACTCATCACTACAACCATTGTGTTCAACATAACTAAACCATTAACATTACCCCTTCAGTCTACAGTAAGGGGACATAAGTCAAAAGTCTAGAAGAAGTTCCAGACAGCATGTTAAATCGATTTGATCCCCTAGCCAACCTGTAAACAAACAGCTAAACAGCAGAGTAGCAAATTTTAAACATCGGAGAAGATTTAATTCTTTAATCAAAAACTCTACAGAAGTTGAAGGCTTTCAGCTAGCTGTCCTGGAGTATTATCTGATCAGTACCAAGTCATCATATCATACACCACAGTTTAAAAGCCAAAAGCTTAGACGTGACTTTGGAAGTTTTAGTTCACCAACAGCTGGGCCCTGTGGAGAGAAAGTATGGTTAGGCAGAATGAATCAAGCTTACCTGACAGGATTTTATTTATCTGCTGTACTACAGTACTCAATATTCTATTGTAAATCTCAAAGGAAAAGCTCTTCTGAACACTGTTTGCTTTTGTCACAACATCAACAATCCAGTTCTGCTTAGATGATACCAGTTTCACACATGGGATTTAGAACCATATTTCTGAACCAAAAGGCAGAAAAATCCTTCACAGAAACAAGATTTATATTTAAAACCACAGAGAACTCAGTAACTGTAAAGTCCATCATAGCTTTAGACACTGATCCAATTAATAGAACATATATATTTTCTATCTGACAGAGCAAATATTAAAGTAGATTTATCTGCATACCTAAGTTTTGCTTCAGTATCACCCATTCTTGAGGTACTACAGCCTTTGTACCTGTAGTACCAGTACTACTGTCTTTTACCACTAAGAGTAGAATATTCCATTTTCTATATACCCCAGTACTAGAAAACCCATACATTCAAGAAAGGCTTTTTAGTATCCCCTGCAAAAATATCCATAACCACAGCAGACTGTGGCAAGGTATTTAGCATTCGGCTATTGTACTTGCTCTTTGTATTAAAACTTGATAAATTCGTACTGATTAAGTTTTAGTCTACCTAAAGTCTTAGCCCCATCGCGAAAAAAGAAGAGACAGTATACCACAGCAGATACCCTGATTACAAGCAGGTTTGTCTGATAACAAGCCTGGAACCTGGTATTTGAAGCAGCCATGGTTAGTAATGAGCAGAAAGCATTGTGAGGATGCTGCAAGAAACTAGCAGTACTATTACAGATTAAATGCCTTCATTCATTCTGAGGTTAGTGAGCAAAAAAAAGGCCACAAAAAAAAACCAAAACAAAAAACAAGCCCATCAAAAACCCACAAAAAAACCCCCCACCATGTGAACAACAGGCCTATGCAGCTTTTAGAAATTTGGGGGCACCCAAGACATAAGGAAGAGTCTTTACCTCTATTTTGAGACAGTTTAGGGAAAAAGTCAGTTGCCAAGGTTCCAAAGTTTGCAAAGTTTCAAAGTCAAAGCCTTTGAAAAAATGTACCAAATTGCGTACTGCAGTTTTAAGTCTGAGTTGTGGCTTGACTTACAATCAGTAACTCCTTTCCATACTATTTTAATTACTATGATAATCCATTTTTGCTAGTACTTTTAAAAGGTCTTGCATATACAAGACCATAGTTAATTCAAAGACAAGTAATTTCAAACAATTCTCTGAAGGAAGCCACTAACTTCGGTATTATGACTCTAGTGACTGGTCTGAAGAATACTTAGACACTTAAAGAATAAAGCTACTGCAATTATAAGAGCTAAAATTTCAATCTTTCTATGTGCCTGTAGAAAATATTTTCTTTCTTTTACTTCTAAGAGCTCAGTTTCACACATCCACCAGACCCTGTAAGGAGCTGACAAAGGGGCTGGAGGAGAACAGAAGGAATATCCAGCTGGAAGAGGACTCTCTGAAAGTCACTGAATAAAAGCAGGTGTATGTCACTTGCCCTTGACTGCTTCAAGTTCAACAGAAGCAGGACAGGCATACAAACACTGCATATAGCACTGAACTTCCTTGCTCTGTTTTCCACCCATCATCATCCATCTTGAAAGCCAACACAGTTCTTCCAGGTTATGCAAGTCCAGCAAAGCAATTAGGCTCTCTATAGCATGATCGGAGTCACATCAACAGCTCTTTTGGGTTGGATATTTTGCAGTCCTCCACATATTTGAAAGATCAGTACTCAGAAGTTGGATTTATTTAGAGTAATGAACTAATATAAAGTATCTACCTGATTAAAACCAAGAGTTTGACAGTAGGTTTATTACTGGAGTAATTCCAGCACAGTTCACTTGATATCAGCTTATAGTTTAGAATTATTATATCAGTGTGACAGCACTGACCTCAATATTTCAAACAACGGGAATCAATTCTAACTGTCCCATCAGGTCTGACAACAGGTTATGGATTGCACTCATTGCTTGCAAAAAACCCTACCTCTCCTGCATCAGATTGTCCACGTTGTTCTACCTAGATGTTTTCTTACGTGAATCAGCAGCTACCTTAATTTCCACCTGCAGGTCATCAATATCTTAAGTACATGACTTGATGATAACACAACTATACCAACGTGTTCCAGAAGCCTCCGAAATCAAACGAAGTTCAGGGTCACTCCAGCTAGCACTTAGAGATGGGGGGTGTGGAGAGAAGAGAAATTGCTCCCTTTTAGTGAAAGTCTTCTGTTGCTAGCACGAAAGAAACTTTCTCACTTGAGTGTATGCAGAATAACTTCACAATAGAATAACTTCACTAAGTTTCCAGTAGATACAATCCCACCACCCATTTTGTTGCAAGCATATTAGAAGAAAGCACTATGCAACGCTTTCCTTTTTCAAGTCAGAGTACTGTGGATGGAGAGCCTCTTGCCTCAGTATCTCATCAACTTTTCGTGATTCATCCCTGACACTACTTTGCTGGAGCAGGAGCAAAGTATTTATCTAATTTTGAGTTCACTGGAACCAAAGGAATTTGGTGCAATACTCTGAATTGTTTCCATGAAACAAAGCAACCTTATCAGACTAAGCTTTTAATCTTAAAAGAAAACACAAACCAAGGATTCTTTGGAAATGTGATACTTTGTTGCTTAATCAGATAATTTAGTTTCTCTTATTTTTAAGGGATATTTTAATATAATAGTGGAAGCACTTACTTCAACTTTGTTCTAGAACTGTAAGATATAGGAAAAGAATAATAAAATTACTTCACAAGCGCACATGATGCATGGTAAGATTCAATAGCAACTGATGTATTTTACAATTGAGATGATGTATAAGTGGCTAAAGAGGCTCAGAACAGAAAAGCAAATAACTTAAGAAACAAAGACACAGGTAGCAACCAGAAACCTAATTACAGTGGAGAAGCAAAATCTCAGCATGATTATGAGCATATGCTTCCACTCCTCTATACACCCCACTCCAGACAGTCAAAACCAAAAGCTCTTGAGCCACAGTATCTACAGATATTTTCCTATCAGCACTCTGGAGCTATTTAAGGCACATTTCATGTCATTTGTGATACAAGTCTCTATTCCAACCCATTTTTTTGCTTATAATTCCCAGTTTTCCACTACAGATTTCAGGAACAAAACCCCAAACAAAAAACACAGTCTACATCACATAATCTACTCAGCCCTATTCTTTTTACATGGCATATGAGAATTCAACTACACATCATTCTGATGGACTTCAAATGACTGTTTGCTCAATGCTACACTTCAGCAGCACCTCTGACACCTACAAGCTATTAGTCATATCTATAGCAACCCCAAAGATCCTCTGTGGTATCAGAGCTACAGTCAGCTTGCCTTGAACACCACATGATGCCTGGTAAACCTACCAAGAGATTAACCCAAAAGCTAGGTTTAAAACATATTCTTTTTAGCTTTTCATAGCACAACTGGAGCAACATTATCTGTTTATGAAACATTCACTGTATTGTTTCTAGTGCATCTATAATGCTTTTTTGGTCACAAGGGAAAGTTTCACTATTAAATACTTCCAAGATACCCAATTTAAGGAGTTTCCCCTAAATGCATGGGAATACCACCAAACTACCCTAAAACTCTTTTTTTTTGGCATCACCTACTATTTCTTCTGTACTTTAAGAACCTCAGAAGTAGCTCAAAACCCACTAGTAGCCCAGCAAGTAGCAGGGCTTGTTTCCTTACTAAAAAAAAAAAAATATTACAAGCAGTATACATTAAAACCCACACTTTCACACACATGCTCACAACTGCTAATTAAGATGCTGTGCAACGAGTGTAACTGCAAATAATAAGGTTAGGCAAGCTGCTATCCATCACCAATAGGTCATGAAAAAACACTGCTCTGAAGCAGACACCCTGTCATACTTCGTAAGCAAAACATCACTTTATAGTTCTTCATAAATTAGCAGACAGTACTACTGATAAGCCAGTCAAAATTCAGGGAGCAATCGTGGCAAGAAAGTAACCCTTAAGAATCTTTCTGTTATTAAATTGTAAGCCTTAATCTCATAAAGCATTTTGTGAGCTTTTCTGGCTAAGCAGGAGCACTTAAGTAACTCTAATGTTAGGATTTGAGAACACGGGGAAGACTATGACTAACAGACATGCAGCACAAATGGAACACTTAGTCATCAGTCCACTAACAGTGATTACAATAACAAAATTACTTTCGCATCAGACTTCACAGGACTCACACGAAGACATTCACGTACATAACTGGAAAACACGGAGCAGTTAACATGCAGAGTAGAAAGGAGCCCTTGAAATACTTAAAGGTCAGATCTGAGGCATGAAAAGGACCAGAAAATTGGCTTCCTGAGAACTCGGCAAGGGACAGCCACCATTAGCGAGCGGCGATGTTTACTCAGGCTTCCGCTAAGCTGGAAACAAGGCACGGGCCGGCAGCCCCGGGAGATGCGCGAAGCGAGGTGAGAACAACACCGGGACGCCTCCCAGTAGCACCTCCCCTTGCCCCGGCCCGGCCATCCCAGAGGCGCTCCCCGCCCACCCCGGCCCGCACCTGCAGCGTGGTGATGTGCTTGTCGTTGAACTTGTTCTCGCAGTAACGCAGCACCAGCGAGGTTTTCCCCACACAGCCCTCCCCGAGCAGCACCACCTTGAAGGAGAAGCTGCGGCCCCCGGCCGCCGCGCCGGTTGCCGCCGCCATCCGCGCCCCGCCGCCGAGCCGCGCCTCACATCAACGGGCCGCGCCGCGGCGCTGCCGCCGCCGCGACGGAGGCCCCCGGGGGAGCAGGAGGAGAGACTGGCGCGGATGGAAAGGCAGCGCCGAGGCAGCGGAGACGAAGGCGGGAGAGGGACACGGCAACCAAACCTG
>VWZG01009418.1:25214-65056 GCA_013396735.1 Grallaria varia | reverse complement strand
GGGGACCTGAAGGGCGGTGCCTATGAAAGCTGGGCGGGGCTTGGGGATATGGGCGGAGTCTGCGCCGGGGCGGGGCTGCAGCGGCTCCTCCTCCTGGGAGCTGGAAACCCGAGCGGGCTCTGCGAGTGTAGAGTCTGTTATTAAAGGTTGTATTAAGGCTTTCCGGTGCAACGCACGTACCTACCAAGCGTTTCCCCGTGGAAAACAAAAGCCCCTAACAAACAGGCTATAAACATCACGGGCACGGGTTTTGTTCCAGCTTCAAAGGCCCCGCTCGTGTGAATTTACACCAGTCTCTAAATGTTTGCAAAACAAAAGTCCACAGTAAATACTTTAAAACAGAGATGTGGGAGCAGGTAAGGAAAGGGTACAAGAAAAACGTTATTCTATTGAGTTCCTTGATTGCAGGGGCCCAGTAGTGTCTCATACACAAGAACTGCAGAACTGCCTTGGAAAACTGGGTATCTTCCTCACAAACCCATCCGAACGACTGCAGTGTAACTTCTCTCTAGAGATCACTCACTGGTAAGAAAAATAATGCTTATGAAAAGGCTTCATAGTGCAATTTCCTTTTCCTTTGTCAGACAGTACTAATGCTCTGTTGTGTCAGAAAGAATAGAGGGAAGAACAGAGGATGCGTCCAGGAGAACAAAGATCAGATTTCCTGCAGCAAGAAGCATTCCATTCACACAAAAAAATTGAATGTTTTTATTTTCTCCAGATGTAAATAAAGTAAACCTTTTTAGTAAATTAAAGAAATGGGACAAAAAAAAAATCAATGCAGACAATCTTCAGGCATATCTTTTCATTAAATAAATTTTCAGTTTTAGTAGCATGTAAGTGCTTTCAGGAAGTTAGTATAAAAATACTGTCTTGCCGGAAAGTGATGCTTACTTCTGTCAGTCATCCCTTCTGTGTACAGGAATAAAACCAACTGGCATGTTGGTTATTCTTTCAGGCTGAATAGAAGAAGAGGCAGAATGGAGTTTGGATTAAGATTGCCACAGACAATGGAAATCAATGTGAGCACAAGCTGCTTCCAGAGCCCAGCAGGTTGAGGCTCTCCTGTATAATTGCTGGCAAATGCATCTGCTGAGGCACAGAGCTGAGTGGAGGGCTGTCTTCAGAAACCTTTCTGTTCTTACATCTCTTTACTTTTTTCAGCAAAACCAGGTTCTATGGACATTTTTTATAAATACATGGGATTAAATTGAAAATACACCTGATTTGTATATTTATGTTCTTCTTTGCATGGAAGTGATCCATATGTCTGTTACATCTTATTTATTAAAAGGGTGCTTTCTGCATGGTGATTTTTCATCAGTCCTAAGTGAATTATACTGAACACTCTAGTAGAAACAGAGGCTATCTTCCAGTGAGAGAGAGCTGAAGCTTTAGAAAGGGCTGCATGAGAGACACCCTGTATGAAGTCCATGTGCTGGATGCAGCTGACAGCATAACTGTGAGCATTGTTTTTCTAACCGAGGGCATGCAAAGCATAAGACACCAAGTGAAGCTCAGTTCTAGCTGACATTCTCCAAGAATCCTCTGCTGTGGTGCAGAGGCAAACGATGCATTTCCCACTGACAGTAGGCTGCTGTGAATAACTACAGTATTCCACCATTTCTGTTCTCCTCTCTCTCATCTGGAACCTGTGATTACTGATTTTGTTGGATGAGAAGTCCTGTAATTTCCAAAACTTTGGCCACCAGTACTAAATGAAATTAAAAGGCTGATCTGGCTGAGAATAGAAAATTCTGTCAGAGCTACCTGAAGTGTCACATTTCACTGTAATCTGATGCACAACTTTGTAAAATCTGCAGGTTTAAATATCTGACAGTTACCAAGTTATTTTAATTGTGTTATTTAAACTTGGGAAGTGTTTATTTTGTTTCAGCAAATTTGAGAAGATAATGGCTCTTTTACCTTTAATTTAGTATGCTTCCCCTTTTTACACAGCTTCCTAAAAATACTTTTACAGACCTTCTGTGTTAACTGTGTTGCTGATTATATCTGCATGAAAAAAATGCCTTTCGAGACATATTTTACATTTCACGAAGATACTACAATACTCTGTATGTTACTAAACCAGAAGAAATTGCAGGACTGTATCCATTGCCATGACCTTTTATTATTCTTGGTAATAAGAGTTGGACTTGATGATCCTTGTGAGTCCCTTCCAACTTAAGAATGTTCTGTGATTCTGTCATTTTACTCAAGTCTTTTACTTCACAGGTGGTGTCATCTCTGAATATGAAAATAATACGCTACTTCAGCTTGNGGAGAGGGACACGGCGACCAAACCTGCCCCGCGGTCGCGGCCCCGCCGCCCCTAATGGCGGCTTCTTCCTCCTACGTCACGCGCCGCTCGGTCACGCGCCGGCCTCGCGGCCAATGGGAGGGGGGGAACGCAGCGGCGGCGCGAGGCCCCGCCCAGCAGCCTCGGGACGGGGGCGCGGCCAGCAGGGGCGGGGCCTNAACAAAAGTCCACAGTAAATACTTTAAAACAGAGATGTGGGAGCAGGTAAGGAAAGGGTACAAGAAAAACGTTATTCTATTGAGTTCCTTGATTGCAGGGGCCCAGTAGTGTCTCATACACAAGAACTGCAGAACTGCCTTGGAAAACTGGGTATCTTCCTCACAAACCCATCCGAACGACTGCAGTGTAACTTCTCTCTAGAGATCACTCAGTGGTAAGAAAAATAATGCTTATGAAAAGGCTTCATAGTGCAATTTCCTTTTCCTTTGTCAGACAGTACTAATGCTCTGTTGTGTCAGAAAGAATAGAGGGAAGAACAGAGGATGCGTCCAGGAGAACAAAGATCAGATTTCCTGCAGCAAGAAGCATTCCATTCACACAAAAAAATTGAATGTTTTTATTTTCTCCAGATGTAAATAAAGTAAACCTTTTTAGTAAATTAAAGAAATGGGACAAAAAAAAAATCAATGCAGACAATCTTCAGGCATATCTTTTCATTAAATAAATTTTCAGTTTTAGTAGCATGTAAGTGCTTTCAGGAAGTTAGTATAAAAATACTGTCTTGCCGGAAAGTGATGCTTACTTCTGTCAGTCATCCCTTCTGTGTACAGGAATAAAACCAACTGGCATGTTGGTTATTCTTTCAGGCTGAATAGAAGAAGAGGCAGAATGGAGTTTGGATTAAGATTGCCACAGACAATGGAAATCAATGTGAGCACAAGCTGCTTCCAGAGCCCAGCAGGTTGAGGCTCTCCTGTATAATTGCTGGCAAATGCATCTGCTGAGGCACAGAGCTGAGTGGAGGGCTGTCTTCAGAAACCTTTCTGTTCTTACATCTCTTTACTTTTTTCAGCAAAACCAGGTTCTATGGACATTTTTTATAAATACATGGGATTAAATTGAAAATACACCTGATTTGTATATTTATGTTCTTCTTTGCATGGAAGTGATCCATATGTCTGTTACATCTTATTTATTAAAAGGGTGCTTTCTGCATGGTGATTTTTCATCAGTCCTAAGTGAATTATACTGAACACTCTAGTAGAAACAGAGGCTATCTTCCAGTGAGAGAGAGCTGAAGCTTTAGAAAGGGCTGCATGAGAGACACCCTGTATGAAGTCCATGTGCTGGATGCAGCTGACAGCATAACTGTGAGCATTGTTTTTCTAACCGAGGGCATGCAAAGCATAAGACACCAAGTGAAGCTCAGTTCTAGCTGACATTCTCCAAGAATCCTCTGCTGTGGTGCAGAGGCAAACGATGCATTTCCCACTGACAGTAGGCTGCTGTGAATAACTACAGTATTCCACCATTTCTGTTCTCCTCTCTCTCATCTGGAACCTGTGATTACTGATTTTGTTGGATGAGAAGTCCTGTAATTTCCAAAACTTTGGCCACCAGTACTAAATGAAATTAAAAGGCTGATCTGGCTGAGAATAGAAAATTCTGTCAGAGCTACCTGAAGTGTCACATTTCACTGTAATCTGATGCACAACTTTGTAAAATCTGCAGGTTTAAATATCTGACAGTTACCAAGTTATTTTAATTGTGTTATTTAAACTTGGGAAGTGTTTATTTTGTTTCAGCAAATTTGAGAAGATAATGGCTCTTTTACCTTTAATTTAGTATGCTTCCCCTTTTTACACAGCTTCCTAAAAATACTTTTACAGACCTTCTGTGTTAACTGTGTTGCTGATTATATCTGCATGAAAAAAATGCCTTTCGAGACATATTTTACATTTCACGAAGATACTACAATACTCTGTATGTTACTAAACCAGAAGAAATTGCAGGACTGTATCCATTGCCATGACCTTTTATTATTCTTGGTAATAAGAGTTGGACTTGATGATCCTTGTGAGTCCCTTCCAACTTAAGAATGTTCTGTGATTCTGTCATTTTACTCAAGTCTTTTACTTCACAGGTGGTGTCATCTCTGAATATGAAAATAATACTCTACTTCAGCTTGCATTACTACATTTCCTTATAAAAATATTAGATGTGTTAATTCCACTGTGAACTTAAATGCAGCTGTCAAAGGAGATACTCTAACTGGTCAAACCTAGAACAGTATAAGCAGCACCTCCCATGCCATGGACAACACACAACTGATTTCTGGGAGAACTATGAATTTCCTGTAAATTATAAAGGTGGTGGTTGATTTGCAGATAGTGTCAGTTTTATATTTCCATTTTTTCCCTTGGAGAGTATTTTTCAGCATAATTTGTCATACTTGTAGTAAAATGCTCTGTTTTTATCAGATTTACTTGGAAAAGAAACATAGTTCAAAATCTCTGCCAAACAATGTACAGTTGCATAAGATCAATGTCCATAAGAGTACAAGATGTCCAAAAAAGCAAGAAATCAGAACAGGGAAAAAAAATGCAACCCAACAACAAAAACTCACTTAAAATGAAGTTAGTAGTATTGTCAAAGAGAAAGATGACTTTTCAGGTTCAGAAGATTAAAAAAAAAAAAAAAGATGAAGAGCAAAGCATGTCAATGTGAAAAGAGCAAATAATTTTAAAAGAATCTTGACTGAGAGGGATTTTTCTGAATGTTTTACCCACCCATTCACTGCTGAGAGCATCCATGTAACCACAGGGATATACTTGACAGGTTCAGTATTGTCCTTGGAGGCTTTGTGTAGCATGAAATTAGTTTCTAATTTATAGAAATAAGTAAAACATACAATCTGATTTCTAGCTTAGCAACAACGCCAACAAAGAACAACTGTTATTTTTAATTGTAAAGAAAAGGGTTATTATTTTCTAAAAGTTCAATTCTCCATGTTGAAGAGGAATTGCCTGTAGAGGTTATTCCCCCTTGCACGGTAAGCAGTGCTAAATTCTTTGCCACTTTGCATTATCTTTTTTCATACATACATGGTGACACATATGGCAATGCCAAATACCATCCCCATGCAGTTGTGATAGATCCCTTCACTGACAAGCAGCATCCTGGATGCACACCGAGAACAGCAAGCAGCATGCTGTGTCACCATTCACTGACCTCTTGCTCTTGGTGTTTTCACTTGCAGGGGCAAAGGCTGTGTTTTAACTCTAAATGAGAGGCCCTAACCCCCTAAGAGGGTAAACCCACAGCTTATAAAGTTCATAAGTTTTAAAGTGTCAGAGTTACAAAAGACAAAACTAATCTCCCACAGAAATCTGTTTACTACATCTATGTTGTAACAGTATTAAGAATTAAAACATTGAAAAAAAAAAAGAAAAGGACACAAATGCTCGTTTCAAACACATGCTGGCAGACCAGGGAAATTCCAGAGGAAGACAGAACTGGTCAAAATTTAAAAAGTAAAAAGGGGACCCAGGCAATCATAAAATACCTAGAGTAGTACTTGTCATTGGCAAATTAAACAATCATGACAATATTTTCAAATACAGAAGCAGGCAGGTTGAAGGACAGACCCACAGAGCCGTATCTGCTTCCTGGGGTGTATAAAGGGTGAAACTTTGCACCAGAACAACTTGCTGCTGTGTAGTGCAGCAGGAGATGGGGAAGTCAGTGGCACTGTAGGCTGGCTCAGACTGCTCAGTGAGAGTGATGTGCAAGCTGATCTGTGGTGAGATCTTGCAATGTGCTGATTGCGGGTCAGTCACAGCAGTAATATTAAATGAAAGGCTTTTATTTACTGGCTGATAAGCCTGTAGATTTTCCAAGATGTCTTATAGCAGGGACAGGAACATGGAAAGGAAACTTAGGTGCCAAGAGAGTTCCTCAGGGACATGGTAAAGCCTACTGGTTTCAGTGCTACGGAGCTTCAGTTAAGCAGCGATTATCTGAGAGGCTAGGAATGAGCTGCTCTGAGCAAATCTGTTTTGAATTATGGAATTCTTACTTTATCAACTGTGTATCTTCATCCAAATCATCATCTGTATAACAGGAACCAGCCCGATCACAGACCGACTATTTGGTAATGATAATTGCCTATTGCATATAGGTTTGCACAGCACACACAAGCCCTGATACACCCATCTTCACCATGACATTCATACTTTCAGCTGTGGGGAGGAGCAGATGACACGAAGAAAAGTAATGACACAAAAGAAAGACTAATAATTAAATGAAGCATTCAAATATTATGTGTGCCAGTCAACAAAATCTAATGGGAAAAAATAAGTCACATCAGAAGAGCCTGAGATGAGAGTACAGGCTTGGCTGTTCAAAGGTAATGGCATAGCTGTACTAATTTTTTCAGGTGCTTCACTTAGCACCACATGTTAACAATCAGAAAAATAATTACTTTATAGTGCAATAAAGCACAAATGCACTGCATCAAGAACTTGATGAGTAGTTCAGAGAAGTTATCAGTGAGTGTCTTTGAAAACTGATGTTTCCTTTAGGGCTTTTTGTGTTCCCCAAATGGCCTGTAAAGTAAATATAAAATCAGTGCTAGTCAAACTTGAAGTGATGTGGCACTGTTAGTGTGATAAACAGCGATGTGAATAGGGTAGCCAGCAAAAACTGTGTAAAAAGTTGTCACTGTAAAGTAGAAACATTGTAAGGAATATAAAAGTATTAACTCTTAGTCAATGTACAGAATTCAAGAGTCAAAACCTAACAGGCATCTAAGTATATGACTTCAGGAACAGGGTGAGGTAATTCCTGAATATGAAATAAGGAAGTAATGAAGAAGTTATTTTATCTCAGTGCATAGCACTGATAAAACTAGTACTGAAATTTGGCACACAGTTTAAAAATAGGGCAGAGAGCAGGAAAGGGCTCACTTTGGTCAGCTATAGCAGAAACAGGCACAAAAAAAGAACTAACAGCAGGAATCTAAAGTCATTCAGATTCAAAATCAAACACAAGTTGTTAAAACCAGGACAAATTACCAAGTGAAGCAAACAATTCGTCATCTTCTGGCAGCTTTTCATGAGGGTTGATGGACAGTGTGACGGCATGACTTTGGCCAGACACAGATTGTATTTCAGGCAGTCATCAGGCCCAGTTCACAGGAGATTGACCATCTCAACCATCTCTGAAACGTAGTAATAATTTAAAAATAATTTATTTTTTAGATAATGTATTCATCATATTCACTGCCGGAAAAAAGCCAGTCAGAATTATTAATGGCTCAACTGAAGACCACATCTCACTAAAATGTAGTGCCTGCAACTAAGACGTCTAAAATTTGAAGGAAAACTTGTATTTTAAACATATACTTCATGGGTATGAGTGGAGCAAACCCAGGACTACATTGTATGGTTTAAATTAAAGCGATTTATCCTAAAGCAGCCTTCAAAACAAGGAAAATACCAATAAGCCATTTTTAATATTATCATTAAATTCCTACCATTGATATAAACCCTATTGCTACAGTCTTACAATACATTGATTTTATGGCAGGTTTGCACATTCAGCCAGCAGCAGCTTTGACACTCTAATGCAAGGTGTCCTTTGAGGGTGGCCTCTTGGCTGGTTTCCCCATTGTCCCAGCTGTGGTAGTGTCGGGGCCAGTGGCCTCAGCCTAGGGGGACATAGGGAAACGCAATTCCCTGATGTGGGTCAAGGGACCGAGGGGCCGTGGTGGGCACCAGCCGTGGTGGGCACCAGCTTTTGCTTGTGTGGGGAGGCACCTGCCCTCTCCTCTGCTGTGTGTGCCTGAGGCCGCATCCCAGCCCAGAGATGGGTTTCACAGACTCCTCAGGCCTGAAAATAAAGACAGGGAGAACAGGTCTGGAGGCAAAGTTAACAGTCCTTAGTGCTGGGGATAGAAAATACGCCATTATGCACAATGAAGATGAAGTTGCAGATAAATGGTATGGGACTATCATGGTTTCCCATACCCATTTTCTCTGTGTTTTGCTTTGGGGTTTATATTTTATTTTAAGCCTATAGTAATAGCCCTCATACCATTACTACAAAATGTCTCTCAACCCAGTTTGCTCAATACAATTTTCCAAGGATAAATTATGCAAAACTTTAGTGTTTCCTTTCCTGGTAAGCTGCTCACTTTGAAACTTACTTCTGGAGCGAGACCTTTGAGACTCCGTAGGCTCATGGGAATTTCACAGGAAAGGTGTGAGGAGATAAACCTCCAAACAGACCTTGTCTTCCACTGAATAAGCACTTCTGGAAGACTTGTCCTCCCTAGTCTGTATGTAGTCCTGATGGCATTGAACCATGAAGGGGAATTTATATAGACGCTTAAGGCAACAGTTAGCATAATTAAAAAGTTGAAAGTTTCCTCATTATATTGTTTAATCAAGTGCTTTTCCCACAATTATTTTTAACCTTATAATTCTGTGTGAGCATAATTCAACTTTGTGATAGGCACAAGTTTAAAAAGACAGAAAAATCCAATGCACAATAGCATTTGCCAGACTTAGTGAGGATATATGCAAATATCCCACAAGGAGTTGTGACACCAAAAATCTTGGGATGAGAAGCGAGGAATCATCTTCATTTGAGGTTATCGGGTGACCTACAAGGTGCCAGGAAATGTCCTGACTCAGGGACTTCTGTAGGGCTGTTGACAGGATGGGCAGAGTCACAACCAGTGCTGCGTGTTTAGCAGGGGGGTTTTACCCCTAAGATTTTTTTTTTTAATGTAAAGTGAGAATTTGAGACCTCTTGTAATTGGATTACTTCATGTAAATTGTGAAGAACAATTGCATTCCTCCAACCTGGTGAGTGTTTCACTAGGCCAAGATAATATCCCCAAAGCTTGCTGGGCCAGGTAGATTGCACTACTTTTCCCATAGACAAGAGGAAAGAAGGAGCACATCTTTAGTACAAAAAGCACAATCCCCTCCCTTCCTTCATCTGAAGCTCTATCTGAATCTATATGGACGAATAAAACAGTTTATGTAAGATGTTATTTGTATGTACTTTAGAAAAAACAACTAGTTAAGACCATAAACAGAAGTTCTCCTGAGAACTACATTTTTTAAAATAGTGGATCAATGGTTGGGGAGTCTACCAAACCAGTTGTTTGGTAGGGTTTGTTTTTTTTATTCCATTAGGGAGACACTGATGAGTACCAGACATATTGCTGTATTCATTAAAAAAACCCAACCCAACATAGATTTATTAACAGATTTTTAGCAAACGGGTTTTGCCAACTAGAACAGCCAAGATTCAGGAAAGAAAAAAAAACAACCCAAACGCAACCAAAAGAAACCCTCTGGGGGAAATCCAGTTTTCCAAGTACTTTGATTCAAAATATGATCCTTGGTTAATACACAATGTCCATTAACAGGGGTAGAAGCTTGGTACGGTTTAATAAACAGTACTTACCACAAATGAAAACATGAAGAAGGGAGGGAAGGTGTTTGTTTATAACTCTGGTCATTAGTTGTGAGTTGACCAAAAGGACATCTTCTCTACTGCCAGTATCTGTTTCCCCTACTCAGGCAGGTGGCGGCAGGATGAGCGAGCCAGGTGTTCTGTTCCCCACCTCACTGTGCTCAGTGGGAGTCCTGTTTTGCTCAGTTCAAGATGTATTGCAGGCAGGAAAGGAGGTATTGTTTGCTGCAAGGCAGAGGGACGTGGAGAGTGTGTTAGTTACTTCAGACTATATGTGTGGTGGGTCTGGCTGAGCCAGAATTTGTTTCCCTGTAGGAGCCCTCACAGTGCTGTGCTCTGCATTGGTGTCGATAACACACCCATATTTTGGCTCACTCACTGTTCAGTCAAGGGCAAGATCCTGGGAGGGGACACAAATAGGCCTGCTGACCTGCACTGACCAAAGGGATATTCCATACCATATGACGTCAACCCAGATATAAAAGCTGGGGCAAGAAGCAGGAAAGGCAGGCACTCATTGTCTCTGATGGCTGCCTGCTAACCTCCAACATATGCGTAGGGGCCCTGCTTCCCAGAGACGTGGCTGACCATCACTGCGCATGGGAAGTAGAGATGAATTGCTGCTTCTGCTTTGCGAGCACACACCCTGCTTTTGCTTTTGCTTTTTGTATAAATATAAACTGCCTTATCGCAACCCACGATTTGTGCTGGTTTTTTTTTGTTTCCACCCTTACTCTCTCCCCTGTCCAGCTGGGAAGGTGAGTGATAGAGCGGCTGGGTAGGCACCTGGCATTCTGCCAGGGTGAACCCACCACAACATGCTGCTTCTTCATTATGAACATTCCTATCAAGATCACATTCACATCCTGAATTTTCTCACAGAGTAGCCTTTGCTGACTAAATCTAAGTGGTGTATTACTCAAATTTATACACAAAACTGTGTGAGAGTATTTTTGTTTGCTTAACTTCAAACTCTAAAGCTCAATAAATTACATTATGCTTCCATTTTGTCTTGTGATAGTAGCTTCAGGCACTTTTCAGGGTTTGGTTGGTGGTGGATATTTTTTCTGGCATAGTTTTGCACAGGTTAAACCTACTATGGAGCTTCTTGGGCAGACACCACTGAGTGCAATGTCAGATGCTGACACCCATTTCATTTTCTTATGGCACCTAACAAAAGACAGAGGGTTCCCAGCATTCAGAGGTGAATAACACTTATGCTTCTTATCCTACTACATCATGAATCAGCTCCTTTCACTTTTTCATTTTAAATTATATTAGGATGAGAAACTGAATGCAATGAGATAATGCACATCTATTGGGAGCACCACAACCAGGGGCATGTGGCAGTTTAAGGCAGACCAAAACTACTGCTGTTTTGATGACAGCAGCTTTCAACAGTGGAATGATTTCAGGACTTAGGAAGTCAACAAGTAGAATAGTAAAATATCAGGACAACAAGTAGCAGTAATAAAAAGAGCAGGATGACAGAAGTCTCTAGCATTGGGCTGAACTCTGCAAATGTCACTGCAGCAAGAGCCCTTCAGCAAGAAATATCAGAGTGCAGTCACACTATTTTTTATTATGTCCTTCTATTTTCTGAGCTTTGCAGCTAGGGCAGCAGCTGTAAAAGCCTTGCAAAACTAGTTACTGAAGATAGTAAAAGGTAGTAGCAAATGAGCACCGAAGACTTCTTACTGCTTTCTACTGATGTTTCCTCTACTTGCTGGATGCATTCCTGTTTTTTTTAAACCACTGCCGTATTTGCAATTGTGTGGGTTTGAACCTCCAAGACCAATTTGGACATTCATCACATGGCAGTGTTTAATTCTGCTTTATGCTTGTTTAGACAAAGCCACAAGAAAGCAGCTACCAGGCAATAGAGGTGCAAACAAGTTATACAAGGCTTCACAGGTGACTTGGCAGGTCCAGCCAGGTACCTGTCTGCAAACTGCCAGCTGTTTCCATATTGGTGGTATTCCCCTTTCCAAATCCCCTTCCTTCAACACAGGTCAG
The DNA here is from genome assembly GCA_013396735.1 of Grallaria varia. Taxonomy (NCBI): domain Eukaryota; kingdom Metazoa; phylum Chordata; class Aves; order Passeriformes; family Formicariidae; genus Grallaria; species Grallaria varia. The sequence goes on along the minus strand of VWZG01009418.1, from coordinate 53,289 downwards.
GCTGGTTCTTCTACATTTCAGTGAAATCCAGTCTTGTCTTCTGCAGTCAACCAGCTAGATCAGGAACCATCACTTGCCCCTGCTCTAAGATGGCAAATCCCAGAGGAGCACAGAGCAAACACTCCTCCATTGGACAGATCCATTATTGCTAGATAATCTCACTTAAGATCCCTTTCCTGCAAAAGGTTGGACCAGATGATGTCGAGCTCCCTTCCAACCTGGGCTGTTCTGTGATGCTGTGATTTAGTTAGTGGCTGTAGCGACAAGATAGTAGAATTGACCCATTTTCTCCTGTGGGATGAATGTTGCAGAAAAGCTACTGGATATTCCTGGTGGAATTTCTTTACTTGGAATCAAGTTTTACAGACAAGGGAGCATCCAAGTATGAGCTGCAATTTTCTCAGCAGCTTTGCTTCTACATTTCTTTATTTCATCTTCATTTGGTATTGGCATTAATATTTACTGAAGAGGGCTTCAGGCTGGGGAGCACTGCAGGGATCCACACAGCTTGAATGAATTAATGTACTTTCTCTGATTTATGTATTAAAACAGGCCTGCAATTGTGAGAGGTGCACCTCATCCCCCAACAGAAGCAGTATTTAAGTTGAAAATTATTATGCAGTTACAGCAATAGCCAGCAGCAGAGACTGTAATGTACCTACAAAACTTTAAGTGAATAAACTTTCTGTAAAAACAGGTTAACTTATGCTAGAAGAAGAGCTACTTAACAGCAATTAAAAATGTTAGATAATGAAACAAAAAAAATGGCAGAGTGGGAACCAAAGTATTGCAGGGGGAAATGCAGGGAAAACAAATCCTACTTACAAATCTGAGATGCTCAATCCTAACAGATCTTAATGTTAATAGTGCTGAAGTCGGTTCTGTAAAATACTAACAGTAGTTCATGTTTCAGCCCTTTATTGTCAGAAAAAGTCAGTCTGCTGAATATCACCTAGTCCTTAATACCCAAGAGAGGTGGTATATGCCCTTTGCTTTTTATAACACTTTATTTTGTTGTCCCAGAAAACTATGGTTTACATCTGCAATGATGGACCACTCAACAGCAGCACACACAGACCCAAGACAATCTATAGATGTAACAACAAAATAGAAAAATAAAAAAAATAACTGAATACTGGTGACTCTGATACCAGTATACTTCAACCATCAGAATCAAGGCATCAAGCCTGAGCAAGACCTGCCTAAAGATTTCTTATATGCAATTATGCTAAAATTTTACTTGAATATCTATCACATCCACAAATCAAGCCAAGCATGAGGACCTATAATTCACAATTGTAACCTCTTCTACTAAAAAAGTTTTGAGTGTGTCCTCTTAGTGCTGTGGAAGTATTGCAGTGACAAGAGGTATATACTACAGATACCCATGGTTCTGAAGCAAAACAATTATTCAAGTGTTTAAAGAATGGAATTGTTTGCTAACTACAGCACCCTGCTTTGCAATTTCAAATCTACGGATTTCTCTGTTTTCCTCCTAACTCCTCCTCTTTTTAACCCTTTCCTTCTTTCTTCCTGCATTTTCTGTCTCTCCAAGCAGCACATGGACAGGTGGTATCTCCGTTCCCTCCTGAGTCCAAGAACTGCTCTTAGTGACACACACCAATTTAGAGGCAGTTTGTCACATTCTGCAAGTTCTTCACTGTATCCTCTCCTCTCCCCTCCCACTCCTCCCAAAGCTGTCAGTTTACAGCTACTAAATAGTTACATGCAACATTATTGGCATAAGCTATACTCCAGTCAATATAATATACCCAGAGTTAACAGTGTCCTTTTCAGAGTTCAAGAGTGCTTAGATCTTTCTATGTACTGGAAACCCATGAGTGTGAATTTCAAAAGCAACTCAAATGTCATCACTAAGATATGATGAATAAAAAAATCCAAAGTAACAGCCTTTGAAGATTCTAACTACAGGAGTTGATTCAGATCACATTTGTTCACATGATCACAGATCAAAGCATTTCATGCTGCTATGAATTTGAAATAACAGATGGCTTCTCACTATGGCAAGCTGGTTTTCAGATGACACCCATACTAAATAGTGAAAAGCTGACCATGTCCACTTAAGTGTCTGAAAATACACTTCGCTTCAGGAAACAAAAGAATCTAAAAATAAGGCATTTAATTGAAAAAAAAATCTTACAAAAATTGTATCTCTCAATTCTAGAAACCACAACAGTATTAATAAAATCTTAAAAGACAACTAGGAAAGTGTTTATTTAGAAGCAGCATAAATCCAAACAGTGCATAAAGTTCCCAAGGTTTTATTGTTACAGCTTAAGTGCATATATTCCTGTTATAATTTTGTGCCTTTCCACAGGAACAGACATAGAGCAGCTACACAATTTGCTCTTTTCAGAAAGCCTTAACAATTTTGAAATATCATCTTTATAATTGGGTAATATAGTGAACTAATTCCAGTGATGAATTCCAAATTTATATAGACTAGGTTTCAAAAGCATAAACTCAATATGGAAGGTGTTAAAATGTTTTAGTATTCCCACAAAAAGTGACATAATAAACAATTCAAGTGAATTAAGACAGGCAATATACACACAGACATTGTAAAAAAACCCAGATGTTCAAAAGAAAATACTCACCTATCTCTGAAAATAAAAAGCCTTTCGTAAGTTAACGGTATGGGCCCTAGCTTCTGAACATCAACAGTGAGAAGTTATTATGAAAGTATCTCTAAAGTTTCAATACAATCTGTACTGGCTGAGTTACTTCCATCTCTTTTATAAATGAATGATGGAAGACACAATCACCTAACATAAGAGCCTGAGCATCAAAAATCAAATTTCCATTTTGAAATGGTTTATAAGTGTGACTTCTGTCATCTACTACAAGGATAACCTCTCTAGCTTCTTTGGCTGAGGCCATTGTCTCTGGAAAGAAGCCTCAAAGAAAATGGGAAACATTTCCATTGCTGAGAAAAGAAACAAGGAGTATAGTTTGGTCAGAATGCTAAACATTGTGGAACAATTCTATACTCATAGAAAAAAATGTTCTGTTTCTAAAGAGATGAATGTGAATTCACAACTGCTATCTTTAAATTATTTAATAAGTACCACCGTATTGACAGTCTTCATAAATATCATTAGTTTTGAAATAAAGATGTCAAAAAAAGCACAGAAAAATGTAGTATTCTCACTGGAACAGCTAGTGAGTTTCTATTTTAAATTTAGATTGTTGCTTCAAACATTATGGAGTGGCATCATGAACCCTATTCTCAGGTAAGTGGAGATAGTATCAGGATACCAAATGGCAACAAGGCTTAATACTGTTTCCCCTGCCCAAATACTTCCATAAGTCCTTACATACTGTAAATTATGGGAAATAGCAGAACTCACCCACTTCAACCATGTTACCACTGTCTATATAAAGCTGCAGTGTACTTTGTGTCTGGTTTAGGCAATAGCCATAATGCTCCATCACACCAATTGATACGGATTGGACTTCTATTATCTTCTTGCCCTTCCAGATGCTGAAGACTGGAGAGAACACAAATGCCAACACTCCAGGTCCATGAGGATAAATGAAGCAAGTGCCTCACCTCACTTAGCAGTGATCTACACCCATCGGAAGAGCAGCAAGAACATACTGCCAAAGTGCCTTCAAAGTCCTGAGAGATGCTGATTGACACATAAGTCTTACAGCCTTAGTAAGTTGAGATGGAAGGTCCTTTGGCTCTCTGAAAGTTCCAGATCCCTCTCTTCAAGACAGTTCAAGTAGAACTCCTTAAAGTCTCTGAGTAAGACTGAACATAAATTAATCACATGCAGAAAACCTTAAACCATTTCAACCTCTTGGCCAGAAAAACCATGCCATGCCTGGAAGCACCAAAGCAATAATTACAGAAGAAAAAAGATTTACTGCATTGTTGTCTAATATAGGTTTTCCAGATATGTGCTTGGAGTCTTTTGTTTGGTGGTTAACAACCATTCCAATGTTCTGGTCAAAACCTGGAAAAAGACAAAGACTTCATTTTACAAAGACAACCAAGCTAAAAAGAAACTTAATAACCAAGTGTATGCAGCTTCCTAAATTTATTATACTATTACGGTGTTAAACCTCTGTAAGAAGACATCATCAGACTAAATGAAATTACACTCAGTTGAATTTAGTACCTTCAAAGAATGGGGTATAATGGCAATACTTTACATTAGAAGTTACTTCTTTTCAGAAGTTACACTTCTGTCAAATCTACTTCTCTCTTTATGTAATTTCACAGCAAAGAAAGGAATGAAACAAGCTAAATCAGAAGAGAAGAAAGCTGTTCCAAGAGTCATTCTAAGGCAAAGGATGCTGTTTTGAACAGAAACAACAGATTGGCAACATGTATTTCCTGTCAAGATTTATTTGTTTTCAAAGGACAATTATGGAAACAACATTATTACTTGATCTGACAGAAAGCAAGCTCCTTTGCATTTATAATGCAATTTGTAAACGCAAGGTTGCATTTATAAATCCTACTTACACAGCAATTTTATACTATCGGCAGCTCCGTTTTTTTCCCTAGTACTTAGGTAATTTCTTACTCTGCCTCTGTATCGTCAATACTCTAGTATTGAGATTCCTTAGCTACTACTGTATACAAGCTATTAGATATACCAAATCTAGGAATATTACCAGAGGGAAAAACACTGAGAGAAGTAAATAGCAGAAGCAGTTGACTGTTTTCAATAAAGACACAACTCTTTATCACCACTGCCATATTTATTGTTTTTACGACGCTGCAGAGAGACTAGAGTATTCCTCATAAGTCTACATTGAAAAGGGACTGGAAAAGTGCATTAAACCAAGGAGGTCCACAAAGCCTAACTGTGTGCATCACACAAGCAGCACAATCTCATCTATGTCACAGCATACATATAGTACAGCAGGTATGTGTGTAATACAGCATACATGCTCCAGCAGTGCTTATGAATTTGTAAAAGACACTGTGCAACTTGCATACTGTCCCTGCTGCACAGTAAGTTGCTGAGCACAGAAAAAATACATGAAATGATGAAGAAATAGATGCTGATAAATGCAAGCATACATTAGCTAGGTTTACTCTATTCTCTTAATGCATCTGCCTCATTAGGAGCTTGAAACATTGTTTGACAGCTTAAATGTTTCCTCTTTACTACAGAAATACATAGAAATTCATCAAATGATTGAAAACTCCATCATATTTTGGACTTTCCCGGAATTACAAGGAATAGAGCATAAAAAATGCTGAAAAGCCAAATCCAGAGCATCAACAATTGTTAGTAGTTCTCACTGTAATGGAAGACCTAAGGGCCTTGTGTATCTCGGGCAGATCACCTGCACATTCACACCTTGACTTCTAACTAATAAGTATACCAACAACAAAACCTGGAAACTTAAGTTCTAAGTAAGCTGTTAAACACAACAGTGTCAGACAAGGTTTTTAAATTTTTTTTAAACATAAGGTAAGTATACAGCTTAGCCTAAAGGTTGTTTGTAGTATTTATTCACTGGCAATGATCATTCAGGGCAATGAGTAAACTCTGAAGTACTTTAGAATCAGCCAGCCAACATATTCTTTTCAAAAATGGACACTTTTTTTTTTAATTTAAAGTCACAGCTAGTTTGTGATAAGCTTTACTTATAGGAAACAGTACTATATGAAACAGTGAAAAAAAACCAGAATGTAAAACATTGTTCATATTTTCCTGGTGCTTTTCTTATTTAATTCTTAAAACTGAGACTATTGCTAAGACTTCAGAGGTAGGCATAGACCTTCTGCAGTGACAACTTAATCCAAGTAAATGAATAAAATCGAATTGACATTGTAAAATGCTACTATAATTAGATATTTAGAAAAGGAGAGGGCAGCAATGGGTTCTTCCAAGGTAACATGTTGGAGATCTCTGGTCTCTTTCAGTCATCAGCAAGACAGTAAGCTACAATAAACAAATTAAAATTTCGAAAAGGAGCCTCTGCTCTTGCTTGTTTTCATTATCATGTCCACTTTTCCTCCCTTTGTTCTTCGTGTTGCTACTTCTGTATTTTTTCCATTTGAAAATCATGTCCTCAGCCTTTCTTGAAATTCACGTCCAATTTTAGGTTACATTATGTAAGGGGAAAGAAAAAGAAAAAAAAAAAGAAGAATCTTACCACTGTATTGCATTGTAGCTCCCAAATATGAATCAATAATTGATCCCAGTAGGCCAGCTGCTGCACCAAACACAATAATGGGCCATTGTGGAGCAGATATTTCCAGATCAGTCACAAAAATAAGTTGTGTTATGAAGTAGGCTATACCTACTGTCATGCCCCCAAGCAAACTTGAGAGCAGGCCTACTAAAGTAATTGCTCCATTAGTACCTAAATCAAACAGAAAGCCGATTTAAAAACTTTTTTAAGAACCTGCATTTGTTCAAATGTTTTACATGAAATCAAATCTGTTCATAGTGATCTTCTCCCCTTTTATCCACAAGACTCCGCTACTGCAGTTTTTATTTAAAATTCCCCTTATGGCCTACTACTACTCTTTTCCTGTTTCTAGAGCTAGTTATCTAGAAACAGTCAATGGCATTAAATTAATTAAAACCAGACAAAGTACCTCTCAATGTCACCTGGTATTTGTCTGCTGTAGGTGAGGGTGGGGATGGGATAATAAAGAGATTTGCTCCAAGAAAAGACCTTGAGATGTGCATGATAGTAAAGTAATGCCTCTTTAAGAAGAAGTGTAGCAAGACATATTTCACCAACATATTTTTAAAAAAGAAGAAAACCTGAAGAATGCATAATAAGGTAATAAAAAAAAAAAATCCCATGGATTTGAATCCTATCCAAAAAGATCCATAACTGATCAGCATGCCAGCAGTACTCAAGAAAGACGCTGCTTTAAGACAGCAGTGACATCCACTGTGGAGAGAAGGTCAGATAGACACAAAGTTCAATTCCACATCCTTGGTAAGTTATTAAAGGAAATGAGTGATTTGGTTAAAAAGTGAATTTTCTGTACGGGTGTATTGAATATATATATTCTGCCAATTAAAATATTAAAGTATGAAGATATGAGTTGATAACTTGTACTCTTTATATTATTAGCAACATAAACACTTAATATTGTTAGAGATGAGAAGTGACAGTATGCAGAATGATTTTAGTTCTGTGGATGCTTGTCACCAGTGGTGCATGTCACCAGTGAGATGCAGAAGAAACACAGTTAAGTATATTCCATTTCAGAGAATACAGTTCTGGTAACATTTTCTAATCCCAGATTTCTGATGTTTGTTTTTCTCAGGCTTTCTTGGAACTTTTCAAGTTGGATGCATAATTCAGGGCAGATTAACTAAATATTAGGAACATGATGAACAGGTAACACCTTACCTACTGGAACCTGTTCCCAGGTTGTAATCAATCTCGGTTTGCTTTTACTCATAACACTACCAATCTCTGAAGCCCATGTATCACCAGCAGAGCACGCCAAAGCTCCCAAAAGGGATAAGCACATCCACGATGCTGTGTATTCCTTTGAAAAGTCGATAGGAATTTCACCTGGTCCACTTTCTATCATATATAAGAGAGCCAGCTCAGTGGGAACACCACCATTACAGAATACTTGAACCCAATTCCTCTGTCCACCTGAAGTAATAAAAACTAAATTTCAGTAATTTCAGGCAACAGTAATTGACAGACAACAGCATGAGACAAAAGCAAAATACACATATATAAATTTAAATTTCAAAAGACACTTTTCAAACAGAAACTATACAGCAGTTTATTAAACAGAGGAGAATCAAAAATAAAGTTGCTTCCTAATGTTTACAGGGGTAAGGGTGGAGGGGAGTCACAACACTGTTCCCTACTCCCGATGTGACATCTCATCTGATCATTTGAAAGGAACAGGAATAGGCAGTATTTATTCTCCAGAAGGGATCTGAAAGAATGGAAGTATTTTGGCTTACCTTCTTTGTATTCTGAATCTATTTGCTTCTTTATATCTTTTTTCCATTTAGTAAGTTTTGAAGAAGTAACAAAAAATACAAACAAAGATGAAAAGAAACTGTAATTTGCAACTGTAAGGATAAATCCAACCACCAATCCTATGAAGAAAAGAAAGTATATAAAGTTCCTTCATGTAACAATCCTTGCTTTGCAAAGCAATTAAGTATTTTGAATATGAAGAGTATCTTCATGATACCTACAATAATCTTGTGGTAAGAGATTCTATTGCTAAATAGCTAATTTGATTGCTACTGTTTGTGCAATTTTTAAGACCTTCTTTTGCTACAAATCAGTAATATTTTGCAAAAATAAGAGCAATAAAAACCCTCAAACCAAAATCTAAAGGATATATAACTGAAATTTAAGTACTCTGCCCGAAGAATATTATCAGTTGTATATGGAGCAGATATACAGCTGTGGCTTTGCCTCCATCAGCAAGTTTTATCATCAGTTTAGGTATCAAATCCCACACCCAAGGTCCCTATGATAACTGCTATAACCTTCCTCCATATCTCAGCAGATACTGCTTCTCCCTTCTGTTCTTCCTTTTCTTTTTCAGTGTCTGATCTTTATGCCATCTTTTTATTTCTGTAATTTTTTTAAGTATTTGAGTTCCTGGATATGGCTCATTTTTATGTCCCCCTTCAAAAAGGAGGTCTAATTTCACTTGCCACCATGAGATCCCAATTCTAAACAACTGAAAGAAAATTGGCTGCACTCAAGGCAGATGCCAATATAAGCTGGCTGGCAGAGCTGTTATATTAAGAGGTAAAAACATAGAAGCAAAAAACAGATTTTTTGATTTAGAAAATGCTCCCCTTAACTCACAGACAGAACAAGATTTGCAAAATGGGTGACATCGGATGGAAAGATTTCAGGCCCTATTTCATTCCACTGAACATAAATTCAGACAATGTCACAAGACAAGGGTGAATCACCTCACCTAGAAATCTTGCACCAAATTTCAATAAACACTATTGTACACTATGCTGGATTTTTTATCATGTGATCAAGAAAAACTTTGTTGAAATGGTCATTTCTTTGAAGTATAGATTTAATTTTCTTAATTTTGGCACGCCAAAAAAATTCCTAGAACCCTTTCTATCACAGGAGGGAGAACCACGTTCTCTTAACTGGTTTCCCCCCTGGCAGATAAGCTGCTGACATGGATCAGTTTTAGGGTATTTCTTTGCCACTACCTTTGCTGTATCTTTAACTCTCTGTGAATCCATCTATATGTTCATCCAAAACATGCAATTTGACAGCATACTGTACTGAAGTTTAAAAGAATCTTTTAGGTTTATATAAATCTAATGACAATATTAATGAAATTAATTACAAACAGCAGCACAAAATTAACTTGCTTGTTTAAACAAGCATGAGAAAAAAAATCAGTATGAATTTAAGGTATGTACACTTATATTTATACTTTTATTTTAATAGAACTAGGTAATAAAGCCTTAAATTACAACCAATAAAAAAGGACCCAAATTTAATTTACTACACTTAGCTTAATAGTCTCAGAAAAAACATACCTCCCAATGCACCACTGTGATCAAGACTCTTCTTCTTAAAACCCTGTGTAGCAATAATTAGTGGAACCAAGACTGAAAAAAGCCAGCGCCATGGAGAAATGGGTCGTAAAGTACCTGATAAATCAAATAACAGGGTTATAGATGATCCTTAGAAGCCTTTTTAATGCCTGTCAGTATATACTTAAAAGTCTAATCTTAATAGAGATTAAAGCATTTTGCCTTCCAGAAGATACTCTTATGAACAGAAGACCAAAATATGTGCAACTATCTACGCAATTTTTCTAATCTGCTCTCAAAGGAAAGAGAAAATACATTGCATGAACTAAAATTAATTACCAAAAATTAGCAAAATGTGACAAGAAGTAAACATGGTGATATTACCCATTCTAAAAGGGATTCATAAACTCCAAAAACTAACATTCAAAATATTAAGACCATCTGAAACCTGATTTGGATAGAACAGGTCAGTTCAGGTTTTAGGAAAAAAACTCAAACATACAGCCACAATAAGGAATGTACGGTTCAGTTTCAGTTATGTATAAAACTAAAAGTCCAGTTAATAAAACATTCCATTGCTCTTATGTAGAGAAAATGCAAAGCAACTTTAAGTAAATAGTGCAAGAGCCCTAATATAGCACTGGTAACTGTAAGAACAAAGTATTATTATTACTAGCAGTATTTTTGATGGAGTTTCAGAAAACATGTCAACAATAAAGAGATTACCTACACTATCTTTCACTAATGCTTTTTAGCACCGTAACAGAAGGAAACTTAGTACAATATACTGGAAGCTTTCACTTGGTTTTCAAGCCATCCTAAATAGCAGTGTTTTTAGAAAAAATCATACTTGTTCATCAAAAGTTTTAGCTCATGGCCGTGAAAAGCAAACAACTTTCTCCATCCCTTTTTTCATCACCTGTGTATTCTGGATTATTGCTAGGATGTGTCAAATACTGTCACATTGTTGTTCACACCATCAATTAGTATTTCAACACTATGTTAATAGAAGGATTGCTGCTATTTGGCTGACAGAAGACTCCAGAAATACTTTCAAGTCTATGTGGAGAGAGGACATCAGCATGTGTATAAGATAACTATTGGCTGTGTTTTTACAGCTTTAATATCACTACCTTATCCTTTTTATTCCAGTTTGGAAAACTCAGCTATTCTGTTATATACTGAAGTGCTTAGCTGAGCTACAGTGATACTCTTCGCTTGTTTACTGGTCAACAAAATTAAATTGAATTGATCTTCTGTGTCATGGCTACTCAAACACCTGATTGTAGGTTATTGGTATACTCACAGAGCCAAAGTTTGCAATATGTTGTATGATTTAAATCTACTAATTCCTTACTTACATATGAAAGCAATTACACCTAATCAGATCTTCTGTATTTAGGAAGTATACTGCTTTTTGGGAACTGAAGAGAAATAAATTATTTCAGGTCTAGTATTAAAAATCTATGCAAAAATGGCTCACTTGTTGTTCTGCTCATTATACAGAAAATAAAGCCAACTTAGAATGTTTATTTAAAATGCGTATTTAACTGGATATTAGTCAAACCCCAAACCTGTTTCACAATGACTGCTTTTAATGGTATTCTTCACTAACAATTTTTAAATTTTAATGCTTAAACCACCAAGACAGACTAGTTGAAAAACTCTCAAACCAAGACAATCCTGATTTTCAAACCACAAATGGTTAACTTCTACAAACAAAAGTAACTGAATAAAAAAACCCCTCCAAACAATTTTCTGCTCAAAATACCTACAGTGCCTTCTAAAAAGCTTTTTCCCGAGTTTCCAGTTTGTTGCCTTTGGTTAGTCAGTCAAGCCACTACAATCTGAAATTAAACAAGCTTGCAGAACAGGAAAATAATATCCTGCTCAGCTGTTGTAATTCCACACCATTCCATAAAGCACTAGTATCCACAGCAACTTATCTTCTAAGGAGACAATTTATCATCAATGTCCAAAACGTAATTATTTCCATCTAAAACTCCAGAATACTCACCGAAATAAAAGAAGTTAATAAGGAATTTGTTATTATCCAGTTAAAGATATGTTATTTTAATAATAAAAGACTAAATAAATTACTGCCTTTGCAGCAAGATTCTTGGAGTCTTTATAGTTTAGCACTTCATTTAGACTCTAAATTGGAAGACCCAAATTTCATTGCAAATGATGCCAAAAGCACATCTTGTAAAACACTGAAATTTAAAAGTCTGAAACTATTCCTTAATACTAAAGTTTAAAGGTCTTCCATCTTTGTCATCTTAAGAGACAGTAAAGCTGTTGATTCTATCCTGAACTACACTATTTAGTGTGGCAGAATTTCACCACTAAAAAAGGCCAAGAAAGATAATCCACTACGTGAAAATGAAAGTACTGTGACCACTTTATGAAACATCAGCCCCATCAGTTCTTCTGAGCTTGATTTAAGGCTTTTAATATCAAGATTCCAAGTGAATTTTTGTATGAAAAACCTGCAAACTTTTAAAAAGTGAAGCCAATAGTTAGTGTAGGTTTTGAACTAAAAATCTTGAGAAGTTATTATATCTGCTATACAAATACAAGACATCACAAATCTTGCAGTGAAGTCTCAATCTTATAAAAGAATTCACACAGGCACAACAGCTTGTCTTGCTGGAGAGCTAAATACGATGGTTTTCAACAAGAACTTTTGTGTTAGCAGTGCCCCGACCTTCGCACATACACAGGCAAAGCTGGACAAACATGTCTGTGAAATCACAATAAAACACTCATTGCAAGCACAAAGATTCACCAGACAAAAACTTCTCTTCTGTGTACTGAAAAGCCCCAGTACCACAGAAGATAAGCAAGGGAGTCTTGCACACAAGGGTTGACTCAAAAATTCAGAAGACAAGCACTGGCTGTGTATGAAGAGACCTCCAATGCTGTAGTCTGGTATTGCTTATCACAGACCAAGGTGGTTCTTACTGTAAACAGTACCAGAACACAAAGGGTTTCCCTTTGCTTGACTAATAAACACAATTTTTATCTTTTCAAGGACATTTTTAAGCTAACCCTTTTGTATTTCCTTGAAGAGGAAAAAAGTATTAAATTACTCCTAAATGTTAAGTAGGAAAGGCCAAGTGAGAACACATTCATTGGTTTATTATGGATTCTTGGACACTCTCATTTTACCAACAGTTTGGTTATTGTCTGGTGCTTAAGCATTATTATAAATTGTAAATTAATAAATGTCTGTAATATTTTGGTATTTATGTTAAGAAGTGTGAATTTCATCACTTTTATGGGCTGAATCTATAAAGCCCACTAACTACTATACATTTCATTCACCTCCTCAAGCTGAGGTCTTTACACAGCCTCAGGCAAATGAACAACAGAAGTTGTATGTCCTTCTTGTTCCATAATAATACGCTGCAAAATGGAGGATTAGTCTGCAGTCCCCTGCTTTCTATCAGTCCCTATCCTGATTCACCTGATACCAGGTCTCCATATCCATTGACATTCTCAACCACCTTAGACAGCAGGGACTGGAATGACCTAATTACCAGAAAAACTCAAGAGAGCTACACCATCAGAGAGCAAATACACACAAATGCAGTTGCATATTTAGATCCAGCTTGAGTAGCTCTAAATGACACCAACAAAACCAGGTTGTGAAGTCTGCTTCTGCCTACCTTCTGAACATCTGGCATCTTACTACAAACCAAAGAAGTGTCTAGACAATACAGATTCAGTGCTGTGCCAGAACTAATAGTCCATCCTAAAAGCTGAAGCACTGAAAAACACTGAGCAAAGACATCCAACTACCATTGCAAAAGTCAACTTATACTGGTGGTATAATTATTCTATCTTCTTCCAGATCCAGGGTGACACTTGGCAGTCAAGGGTGTTCATTCTGCATCCCTAAGCACTTTCAGCAAGACTGCAGTGGCGCTGGAGCTCTTCCTGCAACAAACTGGCTGAAATCTTAAACTCAGACAATTTAACCTCTTTAACCTGTCCTGGAAAAGCACTTAAACTCTTTTATGCCTGAGCTAATACTGAAGACAGGCTTTCGCACACTGCTGTAAGAATGATCCTAGAGTCAAAATGAGAGACCACAAAGAGCACTTGTGTTCCTGCAGCTACCCACAACTAAGCCTGAGCTGCCTAAACAGAACGTTGAGCTGACAAGTACACATCCATGCCAGCCACTCCATGCATACATCCCTATCTTCTTAAACCCTGTCTCTCCACTGACCAAGGAATTCTTCTTGCACACCCTGTTCTGCATGTTGCTGCATGTGCATTTCTAAAACAGTTTTGAAGGCTGGCACACTCGTCCCATGCTCTCACATACTTTCTCTCATATAGATGGACTCCTGTCAGCTCACTCTTTTTTTCACTTCTTAATTTTTATTTGCTTTCTTTTAGGGAAAGAAATCACAAAGGATACCAGTATTTTAAATTCTACAGGATCCCTGGGTAGAGCTGCAAGTAAGTGGCTGTCAGCACCTTCTAAACTACCATCAGCTACTGTCAGGGGTGAGGTTTGCAGTTCTGCTGATGAAGGAAGGGGCTGTCCCACGTTTTGTCTCAAGCCTGCCATGGCTGGAGAGGAGGGTTCGCCCCTGCCGTGCCACGCCGGCCTCTCCCTGGCCTTGAGACTCACCGTAGTACGTACTCGCAGTCATGGACACGATCCAGAACGCCAGCGAAATACAAATGAGCAAGTTCAGGATGACCATATTCGCCATCATCTTGAGGTACTCCCTGAAGAAATCCTCCTGGTAACAGGGCATGGGAAGCCAGAGGGAGAACACCTGATGGGAAAACACAAGGCGCAGCGCATCAGCGACACCGCCACGGCCATCACCGTCCCACCCTCCCGCCCGGTCGGAGCCGCGGCGGGGCCTGGCCCGCTCCCCTGGCGGGGCGCTGCCGGCAGGCACCGAGGCGCTCATGGGCAGGCTACTGCGCCCACCCCCGCCTTGGGGCGGGCTGGCCGGCGGCGATAGGGGGCCGGGCGGACGGGGGGGGCCGGAGGGGCTGGCCCCGCCCGGGCCGTCGCTGACCTGCTCCTCCGCCGCCGCCGCCGCCGCCACACCGCCCCGCGCATGCGCCGGCCGCCAACACTGCCACGGCGGTCGGCGGGTGGCAGCGGCCGGGACCGGGAGGCAGCGACGGGGACCGGCAGGGATCGGGAGGCAGCGACAGGGACCAGGAGGCAGCCGCAGGGACCGGCAGGCAGCGACAGGGACCGGCATGGTCGTTGACCCCTGAGCACAGCGCTGTCCCCTCTCCAGTGGTGGGCAGGGCCGCGTCCCTCCCCCAGACGCCACCAATACAGATCCAGTTTGCGAAACAAAACTGGGAATAGCAGTCTTGAGAAAAGCGTGAAATCTGTTGAAAATTAATGGTAACAGTGAGTGTCCGGATGAGGTTTTGAACTTGTTGGAACACTGAAAGTTCACGAAGAAAGAGACTTGAAACGTATCCTAAAGTTGGCTTGGGATGAAAACATGCCAAACCTGCCTGATGGCTTTTCTTGGGGCATGCCAGAGTTACTCTCAAAACACTGCAGTTGTAAATAAGCTGACATTAGTTACAGGAACACATCAGAGGCTTTGTCAACAAGGCACAGAAAGAGGGGAAAACACAACTGTTCAAAAGCCCGCTGTTTTGGGACAGCAGCCTCACAATACACACACACGAAAATGAAATAATCAAAACTTTAAGCATCATGGAAGATAATGTTGAATGTTCAGTGGAAGGTAGACCAAAACCTTCAAGTTTATAAACACTGGTGATACAGAGGAGTCACCTCAGGAACATGACTAAACTTCAGGTGTTTTCTTGTTTGTGGGCTTGTAGCAGCAGAATAATAAAATATTTAAGTATTCAGTGAGAGGCAGAGTAAAAGGAAAAAGGGAAGTAAGAGATCTTTCCTATACAACAGGAATAATTTTTAAACTAGAAAATTCAAGTGAGTAATCTTAAGAGGAGGTAATTTCCCTACTGAATTAAGATTACTGCCTTGTTGACACCCATTTATCATTGGGGCATGTCCTGTTATTTTTCAGTCAGCATCCAGAGGAGGTTTCTAACAGGATGTGAGCGCAGTCCAGGTTGTGGATTCCTTTGCAACAGAAACTTAACATATTTTTGTGTTGTTTTTAAAGAAATACTCAGAAATCACTCAGAACTTCTTCAGATATTGTCTAAACTAAGGACCATATTCTGTGAAGATTTACAGATACCTGGTTTTAGCTGAAGACAGTAGGTCTATTCCAAAGGTAAAAGTTAACACCTGGGTGTTTACAATGCATTTTCTCCTAGCAATTAGAATTAAAATTTGGAACAGGTGCCTTAGACAAAGCTTTATCTTATTTCCTGCTGTATTTTTTGATAACAAAGACTAGTAACACCCAAATTTTATCTGAACTAGAGATCCCTAAAACATTAATACTCATGTAGCAGGATTGACTTTTGGTGTATATAGCCTTCCTTCTTACTTCCCAAATTTTTATTAAACCTCCATCTGAATTTTTATTAAACCTCCATCTCTGAATGTGAGATCTAAGAATCAGAGACTCATTAGCTGGGCTGCTTTGTAAGAACAGGACACTTTTCAGAGCATAACACTGACATGACATTGCTTAGATGCTCCTGCCAAAATCTATGTACCTGAAATTTTCAACCAGAACAAAAGCAACACTACGTAGACTGCTGGCTGAACAGGCAGCTACTTGTTCATGTGTAACCAACTCCCATAAACTTACTCATTCAAATACAACTCTAAGTGCATTTATTGCTTACTTTTTGTGTTCTAAACTGTAATGGACTGATACTGGAATTTCTGATGGAGAAACAAAGGTTCCTGCAGGAATCCTACAGCCCTGATTGTTATCTGTGGGACTGTACAAGTGCAGGACCATGATTAATGATAACACACAAGCTGGCATGAAGAGGGGACAGGTTTGTAGAGCTCCAAAGGACCCTTCAGCTGCCTTCATGGATCCCATACCCATGGGAAGTAGCACTTGGTGCTGACTTAGGGATATGCCAGACTATTGCACTGGCTCATCCACAGGCCTTACGTCTTGGATTAAAGCCAAAGGTGCTGCTTTGCTGGAGTTTACCTGAGTGAGAAAAGTAAATGGAGTACTGCTCTCCATACCTGGTGTAAGCAAGGAAATTAAATGGATGTGAAATCTGTAGCAACCATGGTGTGAATAATGTTGGCTTTGACTCCTTTTTCAGCTGAGTGTTTTCTTAAATGTGACTTCATACATCCCTCTCCTAGTGTTTTTAATTGCCAAGAAACTTACCTGCAGTAGCTTGGTACACATAAATGTTACAAGTAGATTAGAAAACCAAAAAGAAACGCACCCAAAGTTAGACTTCTTTCTACATTTAGAAACTGAAAGAACTAGCCATGGTTTTGAAAGTAATGTATACAGCAGTTACTGTAATAGGCCCAAATACTGTGTTTAAAGTCATTATCATCATCAACAACAACATCACAACACTTTTAATAGGTAAAAGTTGGGGCTTTTAAAAATTTCAATGGCCATCTAGATGCTTGCAACAATGTGAATGCAGCATTAATGTATATAAAAAGCCATCCCAAATCAGTAAGATGAGTATTATGTATATTTAATACATGGAATACATACATTTTATAATCAATTTTTGCTTATAAAACTCCCACATTCCTCATTCACACCTTATAATATTGATAAGCTTGAGAATTAAAAAAATGGCAAGTAACAGTTGCTTGAGGCAAATAGACCTGAATGCTTTTCCTCACACTTTCACCTACAAATCCATACTTGGAATAATAAAAATCTAAGAAATTAAATAAAAAAAAATTATTATAGCTATAAGCTGCTCAATATTTAGAAGAAGAGTTTCTTCTTACCTTTTACCTAAATGTATAGGATGGAAAGCATGACCAGCGCAGTGTAGAAGTAATAATATATATGATTTAATAGGAGACAGGAATGTGAGATGATTAAAGGCAGCATGACTAAATGAAGATAATAGCATGTTACCATACAAAGCATGCTAATCACTGTTTCACATTCATTCTTTTCCCAGGAATACTTTAGAATTTAGTAGATTTGCTATAAGACAACATAACATTTCCAAATTTTCATGAAGATATGAAGAATGTAGAAATAGACTTTCTGGTGGTTTTTGTTTGTTTGTTTTTTTAACCTCTGAGACAGTACTTTCCATTTCTCTTCACTGCTTGAAACATTATTCATATTTGTGCTTGATAGAATGCATTGTTAATCATATAGATTGAAAGTGAAATACTAATTTAAACATCTTTTATTCACCATTGTTAAACTTGTCTTTTCAACTGATTGAAGACAAAATACTGTTAAGTACAAGAAATTAAAAAATCTGTAAATATTGTTAACATTGTACTAAGTATAGCTGTTCACAATGGCCTTGAATAGTATTCACACTCATAAAAAGGACAAAATATTAAGACTGTAAAATTTTATGCTGATAATGTCATTAGATAGTTACAGAAAACAGAAGAGAAAAAGTAATACTGCAGATAAATATTCACCTTAAGTAGAGCATCCATAATTAGTAATAGCCTGTGAAAATACCAACCAAATCGCAAACAGTAATTTTCATACCAGAGGAGTTGCTATACAGATGAATTCATAACATTTTTGAGGTAGTAAAAAATGTCAGTAATTAGCACTATGGGGAAACTATCCATAGCAGGATTTGTGGACTATAAAGCAGCAAATGAAGAGTAAATATACAGCTGCCTCACCAAAAAAGAGCAGAACACAGAATGAAGCTTTAAATATTAAATTTATTAAATACATGTAGTTAGGCTTTAGCTTTGTGTCAATTCAGTTTATTGAAGGACAATGAGAGCAATTAAATTTATTCATAGTAGCCTAAAATGTTTTGACATTTTGAGAGTGTCCAAAGTATTACTTTGCCTTTCAAAATTGATTCAGTATTGCAATGAGCATGCCAAATTTTTGAAAAAGGATGTATCAATTTTATTTCAAGTTAAGCATTTTTTACAGTGTGTTATCAACTTTATTCTCATACCAAATCCAAAACACAACAGTGTATCAGCTACTAAGAAGAGACTATTTCCCCCCCATGCAAGCCCAGGACAGTGTTCCATTTATTTCAGGTCCTTTGATTAAATTAAATGAATTCTGTACTCTTTTCTCTTTGAGATCCTAGGATACTTGCAGAGATAGAAGTCCATCCCTTCTGGTCTCACATTTTCTCAGATGGAAATACTTCATGATGACATTATATACCCTGAGACTGCCCAGGATAGTTTTCTGATGAAGCAAGATTGTCTTTTTTCTGGTCATTTACTACACAACCCACCTTTTTACTATGTGTTTACACTGTATTTTTCTGCTTCAGCAAGAAAATTGGGAAAGGATCAGTATATTGAAAGTAGTGAGTTTTCTGGCTTCTCTAGTGTATTTTCACTTTACACAGGATGGAAGTTAAAGAGATTGATCTAGAATGTAAATAAGGTAATTAAAATTAAAAAAAAGGTTCAGGATGGGTAATTCAGTAATGGGGAAGAGAAACAGTAAGGTAAGGTAAGGCAGGTAAAGATCTGAAAGGACTATGCACAAGGAATCGCCAGTCATAGGCTTGCCAAAGTAGAAAAGAGGCTTTAAGCTAAAGTTGCTGGGAGAGAGGAACTTCCATCCATTGCACTCCTACCAGTTTGATGCCAGTGCCAGGAAGAGATGCCCAGAGCCTGGAGAAGGATCATAGGTCATCATGAGAACACCTGAAGAGCAGCACAAAGAAATTCCACCCACTCCAGCCAGAGTGTTGGCTTCACCAAGGGGTCCAATGTAAGTGGCTTCATGCAAACACTCACAGCATGAGGAGGAAACAGACTGGCGTCAAAGCTGCATCTTTGCTCTGTATCAGTGTATTAGGTAGAGCATAGTCTATGCCGACAGAATAATAAAAGTTATGCAAGGGAACAGGATTGGCTGGCTTTTAGATTTTGATAGCTTTTAAATTATTTGGGGTTGTTAAGTTACATACATTTTTTTTCTTGTGGAAACACATGTCCTTCCACATCTACCTAAATTCACATGGGTGTAACTTGTCATATATAATGATTCAAATCAGTAGTTTGACCCGTTTAGGCAGACTGAGAAGTGATGGAACAATGCACATATATATTTTTTCCACATAGATCATAGTTACGTTTTAGGATCTTGTTTTGGTTTAAGTCCAGCTGGCAATTAAGAACCATGCAGCTGCTCACTTACTGCCCCCCACCCTAGTGGAAGGGGAAGGAGAGTCAAAAGTAAAGCTTTTAGGTTGAAATAAGCACAGTTAAATAATTGAAACAAAGTAAAATATATTAATAATAGTAAATAATAAAAAAAAATTAAAATCAAGTTATGCACAACATAATTGCTCAGCCCCCAGTGACCAATGCCAGACCTGATCCCTGAACCTTGATTGCCCGGNGAGGAGGAAACAGACTGGCGTCAAAGCTGCATCTTTGCTCTGTATCAGTGTATTAGGTAGAGCATAGTCTATGCCGACAGAATAATAAAAGTTATGCAAGGGAACAGGATTGGCTGGCTTTTAGATTTTGATAGCTTTTAAATTATTTGGGGTTGTTAAGTTACATACATTTTTTTTCTTGTGGAAACACATGTCCTTCCACATCTACCTAAATTCACATGGGTGTAACTTGTCATATATAATGATTCAAATCAGTAGTTTGACCTGTTTAGGCAGACTGAGAAGTGATGGAACAATGCACATATATATTTTTTCCACATAGATCATAGTTACGTTTTAGGATCTTGTTTTGGTTTAAGTCCAGCTGGCAATTAAGAACCATGCAGCTGCTCACTTACTGCCCCCCACCCTAGTGGAAGGGGAAGGAGAGTCAAAAGTAAAGCTTTTAGGTTGAAATAAGCACAGTTAAATAATTGAAACAAAGTAAAATATATTAATAATAGTAAATAATAAAAAAAAATTAAAATCAAGTTATGCACAACATAATTGCTCAGCCCCCAGTGACCAATGCCAGACCTGATCCCTGAACCTTGATTGCCCGGCCTTCCAGGTAACTCCCCAGTTTATACACTGGGCACGATAGTGTATGATGTAGAGCACCCGTTTGGCCAGTTCGGGTCACCTGACCTGGCTATGGTCCCTGCCAGGTGTTTTTTGTTGCATACCTCCTCACTGGGAGAGCATGAGACACAAAAAAGTCCTTGGATAAACAACTTAGGAACAAAACACCAGTGTGTTATCAACATTATTCCCATACCAAATCCAAAACACAGCACTGTACCAGATACTGAAAATTAACTCTATCCCAGCCTAAACTAGGACAGATCTTCACCAAAAGAACTATGCCACATGTACCTTTAGGGTGTTAGCAGACAATTCTGGTAAATACTACTAAGATTTAAGATGACTAACTTTTACTGTGTTTAAAATACTTCGTAAGAAATACTGGGAGGCAAAGGGGAAAACGAAAACTAAATCTAGATATCGAAGAAAGTGGTAATAAAAAATACAGCCTCCAGGTTGTTAGTGACCATGCTTGGATTCTTACAGGCTTGCTAAGAATGTTTGTTTATTGGGGGTTTTTTGTTTGTTTTGTCTTCTTGTCAGAAAGATCAAATGTAATGAGCTTAAAAAAGAGAGATTTTTGGCAGCAGACTTGACCATTTTATCAATGACAGGGAAATCACTGGACATGTAGAAGACCAATGTTTACCAGTCTTAACTTGTCTGAATTAAGCAGAGAACAAGGATTGAAATTGGGTTTACTATTTTTAAGTGACTACTCCAACCAGCAAACTAATGGCCTTTTTAAGGGATGTCCATATTACAAGAGACCCCATGGAAAACTTAACAAAGAGCAACATAAAAACAGATGATCTATCAGGTTTTTTAAACACAATGAAACATTATAGTAAACATTTCATTAAACATTTGTAAAAGTTGCCTTGAGCGCCAAGCAGAGTCTCTGGATCCTGTAATAAAATCAATTATAGAATCACAGAACCACAGAATATGCTGAGTTGGAAGGGACCCACAAGGATTATCCAGTTCAACTCTTAATCCTGCAGAGGATAAAATTATCCTTCAATGGGTACCTGCATAACTACCAAAGAAACTCTAAGGAGAGTTCCTGAGGGAATTACCCACTGCGGGGAGTGTAAGCAAATTCAAATGCACAGCACAGTGGGACTTTTCACATTTGATACAATGCCTGCACTGATATGGTCTCAGGCCAAGAAGACCCTACACATTCGTAGTAGCCTACTAAAAACCACTACAAACAGAAGTAGTGCCTTGTGTTTTTGAAGAAAATTATTTCTCTTACCTACATTGCAGTATTATTATGGAATTTATAATCTAAATTAAATGCCATAATTCTTAGATTTACTGTAGATTGTAAATTTATACTTGTAAGGTTGTATCTGAAAAATTGTATGTTGCGTAGTACCTGGGTAGATGTTCAGTGTTCTGTTAAACCAGAGAAACATTATTTCCTTAGAGATAGGTATGTTAGAGGATAACATACTTGCTAAGTGCACTACAGACTTAGCTACATTTTGCAGGTAGACAAAAGCAGCAAGTTCTCTGTGACCAGTAAACTGGATTTTGGGAGATTTGCTTTTAAATAAAGAACAATTTTTGTATCATTAAATACTTACTAAATCAATACATTTACTCATGCAAATAACAATACTTTGATTTTGGCAATACATAATTTTGGTCCTGGTTCTCCCGGGACAAATACCTGCACATCTAACTTCAAACTCTGCTAAAGAACTGAAGACTTTTTCACTTTAGCAACTGAATAGTTAAGTATGAAATGTGAAGACATCCTGGGAAACTAAAACTACAGTTAGGAAGGAAAGTTTAACCTAAAAGAGGTGGCTATAACAATGTGAGCCCAGAGGTTAAGCAGAAATATCCCTTACCTTTCTGTACTCAGTCCAGATCAGCAGAACTGGTGCAGAAAAAGTATTTCAAAAGTATAATGACTTTAAGTCGTATGACAAAGAACTGCAGATTCCCAGTGTTTTCAGCAATTAAAGCTTCTCATCAGAAAGAATATTTCACTGTCTATTCTGCTTTGCCATTATAATTTATTCCCATTCTTTCAGCTAACAAGTAGTGCCACAGGAAATCATTGTTATGAAGCCCATTAAGAATGGAGAAATCAAGACTCTGACAAACAGGGTGGAGCCCAATCCACTCTTCTCATGCCAAAACAGTGCCAGTTAAAGATGTATTTTCTTGTTCTCCTGACTTTAGAGAGACTTTACCCAGTGTCATAAATGGGTATTGAAGCTCCAGAACACCCTGCCACTGTACACAACACTCTAAGGTAGCACCAGTGTTTCAACATCTGAAAAAAAAGTTTTGACTAGCTGTGGGAGGGGCAGAGGGGGAAGAATTCTTAATCTGTGAAAGGAATGTTCATTTATTCCCTAGCATGGTCATAACAAACATAAACAAAACTTGGTGCTCTGCTTTTCCAGATAAATATGAGATCCTTCAGTTTTGGGAAATCGAGTGTATCACTCTAACAACAGGAGGCTTTCTCCCAGCTGCCAAGTCTTGCTACATTTGTTGTATTTTCTTGATAACATTGACCATGGATAATGTGGATGCAGAAATAAGAATGACTTGGATTCAAACAAAATCTTCCCAGAAGCAATCTAAAGAAATAATAAAAAGTGAACATTTTAATATCCATGATTATTTTAGTAGAATGGATCATATTTTTAAAAATATATTTTGCACTCTTGTGTCTTGAGACTTCACCAGTCTCCTTCTATGCTCATTATTTGAAACTTTCCTCTGTAAATCTGTTCAACTATCTGTAATTCATCTTATATGTTTAATTTCTTTTATGTCAGCCACTGCTTTAGATGTAAGATTTAGGTGTGCTGGAGCTGTTCCAGTNTTTTTTTTTTTAACCAGAAAACTGATCTTACAGTTCCACTAGAAAATGGTCACATCCAAAATACAACTAGCAATGAAAAGTTCTCCGTACAATTATCAGGCCACTAGTAGTTGCTGGCTGATGTAAGGTACTGAAACTTTTGCAGAAATGTCTCATGGCATGATGTTCAGGGATTCAGTGTCTTAGCACACTTGTATATATAAAAGTTAAGGTGAGACTATGGAAGTCACTGTTCTCCTATTAATTAACACAGGGAGGTTCCTGCTATGTGTCTGTCCCCTCTGAAGTCGGTTTACATTAGGGGAACTGAAACAGCCAGTAAAGAAATTTTTCTTTCTCTGTTATCTAAGAGAGAAGACTTTGATGATAAATTTATACTGCTAAATAAAAAAATAAATAGCAACTGGATGCAGATGAAGCACTGACCTCTGAGAAACTGACACTGCTTAATTATAAACTTCATTTCCAGATGTATTTGGGCTGCTCCAAGGAGATGTTTCCAGGAAGTGCCTAGAGAATGGGCTAGTCCTAAACACCAGTTGGCCTTGAGGGATTGGATCCAAGCCCACTTAGCAGCACAGCCAAAGTCAAACATTTTTCTATAGAAACCAGACATAATCCTTCTTAGAGATGGGTCCTGTCCCTGTGGCTCCACAGGGCGTCTATGGAATCACAGAATGGTTTGCATTGGAAGGGACTTTAAAGACCTTCTACTTCCAACTCACCCACCACAGGCAGGGACACCTTTCACAAAAACAGGTTTGCCAGAGCCTCAAGGCCAACATGGCCTTGGACACTGCCAGGGATGGGACATCCACAGCTTCTCTGGGCAACCTGTTCCAGTGCCTCACCACCCTTATAGCAAAGAATTTCTTCCTAGTACCCAATCTAAACCTACCTTTTTTTCCTCTTAAAGCCATTCCCCCTTGTCCTGTCACAACATGCCCTTTAAAAGTCCCGCTCCAGCTCTCTTGTCAGTCCCCTTTAGGTACTGGAAGGCACTATAAAGGCCTCCCTGGACCCTTTTCTTCTCCAGGCTGAGCAACCCCAACTCTCTCAGCCAGTCTCCATTGAAGATGTGCTCTAGCTCTGTGATCCAGCTTCAGGGCGTTCTGTCTGTACTTCCACCAAAGGTGTGGAAGCCTATTATTGCCAACCGTGTCTCCAGTACAAATTGTAGAACTTGCTGTCCTGACTCACACCTCCGTACTTGCACAAGAGTGATGGGTTTTCCTTAGCCCTCTGTGTTACACTGATTCCTGATATGCCTTTGGGGCTATGCACAACTGTGGGTAACTTTGAAAACAACTCAGCTTCTCAACATCCCTTAGGGTGCCTTGCTGCTATGTTGAAGGTCTTCAGTAAGCATTACTATTACCTGCTCTTCTAGCAATAGTAAAATGCTAAACTCATGTTTTTCTTGTGATGATACCATACGAGAGAATGCCTGAATTGATCAATCAGCAAGGACAGTGGGCCTTTCTGGCTGGCACACTCCTGAATATGCTCTCATCAGCCTTTCCGCAGAGCAGTCACTGCTTGCTTCTCTTTCAGAACTGTTTTACAGGACCCAGTCCCAGGAGATGAAAACGCCAGGGCTGCTACTTACACCTTCATTCCTTATGGCCACATTGTTGCACTTCAGGTTCTCCTTTATCTTGCTGGTGCGACCTACCAGGGTGGGGTTATTGTTAGCAGTGTAACAACCTTGGTTTGCCTCTAATTTTCTGTAAGAGCACGGCAATACTGCAGCACTTGTCCAATTTATTTGGTCCATAACATCAGATGAAGGGTCAAAACCAAAGCTGCAGCACACCCAGACCCATGGGTTTCCTTTGTAAATTTGCAAGGGGATTTTATGCAGATGTCCAAATGCTGTAACTACAAATACAATTCTGTAATCATAAACATTTTCTCAGGATGGGTAGAGGTCTGCCCATGTAGAAGCACAGATGCTACTACTGTCACCAAGAAACTTTAGAGAGAATACATCCTTTTGATGCCATACAGTGGAATACTCCTGGTACCACACAGCGACCAGAGGACTCAATTCACAGGACAAGTTGTCCCAGCTTTCTGTAAAGCCCTACAAATCCAACAGCATTTACGATTTGGAACTGTTGAATGGAAGAAATCTGTTTAAGAAATACACTGGTCAAAACCTGTGAAGAAACTGGCCTAAAAGGGCTGAATGCTTTTCCTTTGGTCCTATAATACATCAAGAACACTGTGAATAAAAATACATGCTATGTCCACATGAATTTGTATTGGGAAAACCCATAAGGTTACTACTACATACCCCACCTAAACCACCACAGATCCAAGCTACAGGTGACTGGTGAGGTTATGTTCAATTACTGCAGGGCTTTAATACTGGGAAGACTATTCACTAACACAAGAAAAAAAAAAAGTCTTTGCAGAACTTGCCTCTGAATGTCCCCCTGTTAGGGACCATAGACTTGAATCTACACCAAGGTGCCACACAGATGACTCAAGATAGACAGCATGGAACCCATAAAGATGGTCTGTTCTCAAACAGTTGAAAGTCTTTATAACTTGTATTAAATCAGCTTTCTTCAATAGGCCTACCATTATGCTAAAGACTTACATGTTTTCAGATGTTGCGTGTGTTCCCATATCCTTCTTCACTCTACTGAAGGTATCATCATGCTTCCTATAGCATGTAATTTGTTAGTAAAACAACAAAGTTGGAATACCCTGAGGACAGAAATTCCTTGTCCAAGGTCATCTTCACTGACAACAAATGGGAACTGATCCAAGTTGATACAATGCAGATATGCATGAAGCTCCAACTCCTACCCACCACCTGGGATTAGTTGGACCTGGGAACACTTGTTACTTGAAAGCAAATGCAACATGCCACCTGGGACAGAGTAATTCTCCAAAGTGCAGGACATGATAGGATATTGCTTCTATATGTTTCTAAAGTGTTTTAACAATAAGAATTGTACAGTACCTTTCATACATAAATGACAATGCTACAGTACAATTTCACAGTGCTCTTCTGAAAAAAAGCCCCAAACTGTTGCATGAAACTAATATGAAATTAAAGTGTCCTTTTTCACTCTTTTGCCTTCCAACATTCTGCATGGAACCAAACCCGTTGCATTATTTACCTGTCAAACAGAACAATAACAATTGCTTATATTATTTTAAATCATGCTAGTTTGAGCTTTTAGTTTATATTTTACATTTTAAAGAATATTAGTAGTATTTAAAAAGCATTGAGGAATAACATGACTATCAGAATAATGGAAAGTGTTGCACTGAATCTTCTATACATGTACTTGCATACTAAATGTAAAAAATTACCACAGACATTCTATCTGTTAAATATCTCTAACTTGGCTGTAGTACCCACACACTATAAATAACAATATAAATAACTATAATCAACCATGTACACAACCTGAAGAATTAAAGAACACCAATCATCCCATTAAAGAGCAAAAAAAGCATTACACACTCACCACAGTCTTTGGGGTTAACCTTGGGCTGGGTGTCCAATACAAGTACAAACTCAACTGCAATACAAACTCAACAGAAAAAGCCTGCAGTCTTCTTTGCCTTAAAGAGGGCAATAGTTTTGTGGTTCAGTTTCTGACCTTGCTTGTTTACTTCTCCTCAACATGCCATTCATTTCTAGAAGTCCTTAGTGAAAGGCTTGTGTAGAGTCTGAAGTACCAATGCAGTTGAAACACCCTGGGGATAAAGGAAAGCATGCTGAGGTTCCCTAGAGGAAAGTGCTGTTCTTTTTAGCAATATCTAACAGCAGAGAGTTAACTGCTACTTGAATGTGCTCCACGTGAAGTTATCTACAGTGATTATGTTCATAAAAATAAACCCTCTTCCAAAAGAAAAAAAGCTTCTTGTGTGTACTTTAGGAAAGACAGAACTCTCAGAACTAGCTCTTTCATCAGCCTAGTAATACCCAATGTGAAAACCTAAAATCACATTTTAACATCTTCCAGATTTTAAAATAGTCTACTTTAGTAACTAATAGGTACTGAATAATTGAACAGTCATAAAAAGATTTTCCTCATCACTGAGTGAATGTCTGAGCATATCAATGAGACTGATTCATATTTTAGCATTAACTCACCATAAATACCAAAGTAAAGATTACAGACTACTCTTTTTATTTGAAAAGCTTTTATAGTCTTCTTCAAAATATTTCATTTTAATCTCCTATCTCATGTAAATATCTCGTATTTATACCTTGCACTTTTAACTATTCCAAGGAAACATTCCTTAAAGCATGCAATTTAATTTGCTCAGATTATATCTCTTGGTGAAATATTATTTGATTTTTAGCATCTCACGAAAAAAACTCTATTATTTATTATGCAGCTCTGCCTGCAGTTTGAATGTGATTCTTCATTCTTTTTTTCAAACTTGCTGCCTCCTCTAATTTTTACTTCTTTTTACTCTCATATGTCTTTTGAAGACATTTAACTGTGTTCAGTAAGGACTTGTTTACATTTAATGTTTATTATGAAGTTGGATGTTCCTCTTGAATAGAAATTGCTTTCTTCTTTGGAAGATTTTACACAGGGTTTTGTTAAAAAAA